>JAWRVF010000031.1:0-600000 GCA_036785485.1 Physcomitrellopsis africana
TAATTATGAAGAGTCTAGACAAACACATCAATCACTTGGAGGTTGCAGTCTCTAAGAGGATATATATATTTAAATTAGAATAGAAAAGTGGAACAAGGGCAAGATAATAGAATAATAGAACCAAATTAGAAATTGAGTCTTTTCAATATACAAGATATTTGAGTAGCAGAAAGAACGAGGCTACAAAGCTATGTTCCATTCCAAACATCGACATTGGTCATAAGAGAGGAATTTCTAGCTACAAATCTAGTTACTCATAAGGTGAAGAAGGAAGGATAAGGGATAAATCCTGAAGTCTAATCGCTAGTAGTGATGACACATACAAAGGCAATTTTACAACCTCTTATTTTGGAGTCAGAGAGTAGCTTGTTTGAAGACTCTCCACGTTTTTTAGATTTAGATAAAGTGACCTAAGAAGCTACTAAGAAGATTATAGAATTGGATGGTGAGCCGTTGTATTAAAAACTGATTGATACAGAGATGCCTTTGGAGGAAAATATATATTGATCTTTTAAGTGATTTGTATGCAGACATCCAAGGAGTCATTCCTGTTATTATTGGATCATCCATGGTTGACAATGGCCAATGTTGTAGTGAATTGGAGGGAAGAACGACCTACAATTATTTATAAATCTGGTGAAAATCATACTGGAGTATCTATTAGACCTATTATCACAATAAATATCCACCAAAAATCATCAATTGATAATAAAGTCAAATTTTTTAAGATAGAGAAGAGTAAGCAACAAATAAGAGAGGTGTTAATATGCAATACTACCTTAAACTTGGAAATACAAGGATTAGAATTTTTAGGCCCTAATCTTTATAATTAGAAGGATACTGGTGAATATGAGGCTTGGCTATGAACACATCCAGATTCAATGGCTAATGAAGAGGAATGGATAAACTTTATGGAAGATGTTGAGGATGAAGATAAAACAACTTCTATAAGAATTACAGTAGAAGAGGATGTGGCGAACTATTCAAATGTGCCCTCAGATTGATATCACAACAATCTTGAGCAGTCTTATGTGGTAAAAGAAGATTGGAAGTTTATGACCATACAGATGGAAGGAGAGGAGCTAAAACAGATACAAATGGAGAGTCAGTTGAGTGGCAAGGAAAGAAATGCATATAGTGAATTAATGGAAGAATATTGAGATATTTTTGTATGGTTGTATAAAGAATTGAGAGGCATATCGCTTGATATTGTGTAGCATTGCATTCCCTTACTATTTGATACAATTTTATTTAAATAAAAAGAGAGAAGAATAAACCCATAACTTCAATTAGTAGTGAAGGCAAAGCTAGAATGACTCTTACAAACAGAATTCATAAAACCAATGGAGATCATTGATTGGATGTCATTGATGGTGTTGGTAAAGAAGAAGAACGATAAACTACGCATATGCGTGGATTATCGGAAATTAAATGCAAGGACCCGGAAGGACCACTTTCCTTTATCCTTCATAATTAGCATCTTGAAAGAAGTAGCTAGATATGAACGTTATACTTTCATGGATAGTTATTCGGGATACAATCAAGTATCTATTGCAATAGAGGATAGGCATAAGATAGTATTTACAATCCCATGGAGAACTTTTATGTGATATGTGATGCCGTTTGGATTATGTAATGCACCTGTAACTTTTCAACAATTGGTGATGTACAATTTCTAAAATTTGCTATATAAATCCATGACGATATTCATCAATGATTTTAATATATAGTCACAAATGAAAGACCATCTGATGAAGGTGAAGGAAGTGCTGAAAAAATGTAGGAAGGTAGGAATGGCCTTAAATCTAGAAAAGACATATCTGGCCATGCACCGGGGTATATTATTAAGTTATATGGTGAATAAAAGTGGTAGAAAACCCAAACCGGAAAAAATTAAAGTCATCAATACCATTACAGTCTCATATAATGTGAAAGAAATGCAACAGTTGTTGGAACATGTAGGGTGGTATCAGAAACTAATTCCAAATTATGTAACAATTATATTATCTATAACTTCACTATAGCCGAAGAACACCAAGTTTATTTAAAGCAATGATTGACAAAGGACATTAGAGATATTAAAAATAAGACTAAGTTTGTATCCGATATTAAAACCTCCACAATAAAAATTATCCTTCTATATGTATTGTGATGCAAGTGCGGTGGCAATAGTAATGTTCTTTGCCAAAAGATTGAAGAAAATAGGAAGGGCGGGGATTACCCCATTACATATGCAAGTAGATAACTTAATACAACCAAGAAGAATTATTCAACAATTGAAAGGGAATGTTTAGCTATGGTGTTTTCAGTCAAAAAGTTTTGCCATTATTTTTTAAATATAATAAGGTAGTATTTTTTGTGGACTACATGGTAATTAAGTACTTAATCAAAAAACCAAAGTTGAGTAGGAAGTTAGCACAATGGATGTTATTATTATAGGAGTTTGATTATACAATGGAATACAAACCGGGCTTGGCTCACAAGTAAGCAAATCACTTATTAAGATTGCCAGAGAATATAAAGACCAATTAAATTGACTATGGGCTTGTGGATGAGAATCTTTTTGTAGTAATAGCAAAGCCTATTTAGTATACCGGTATCATTGAATTTTTGACCATTCAGCAATTACCTTCCAAATTATCCAAGGAAGAAAGAAGGAAGATCAAAATCAATAGCAAACACTTTGTGGTAGTAGAATATAGGTTGTATAGGAGAGGAGTTGATGGTATACTACAAAATTATATTATAGAAGAGGAAATTCCAAAAATCTTAATAGTGTGTCATGACAACACAAGTAGAAGGTATTTTTTGGGACAACTCACAAGACAAAAGATGTTAACGGCAGGATACTATTGGCTAACTTTATTTCAAGATGCACATATATATATTAAGAGGTGTGATGCGTGCCAATACTTTATTAGAAATGATTTATAAATGGAGTTGCCCCTACACATTTCTTTACTATTAGTACCATTTGAAAAGTGGCGCATTGGCTATATGGATGAAATCCACCCTCATTCTTCTTGACGCATGGCTTATATCATTGTGGCTACCAAATACCTTACAAAGTAGGTCGAGGCTAAGGCAGTCAAGACAAATGACATAAAGAATGATTCTATCTTTTTATTTGACACTATTATTATACACTTTGGTTGTTCTAAGATCCTAATTAGCGATTGGAGAATATATTTTCTCAATGAAGTGATTCAGGACTTGACAGAAAGGTTTCAAATTGATCATCAAAAAACTACACCCTATCACCTTCAAACTAATAGACAGACCAAGAAAATTAATCAGATCTTAGCGAGTATATTACAAAAAAATTTGCAAGATTCAAAGAGGGATTGGAACACAAAGCTATCCGCAACATTGTAGGCGTACCATACAATCTTCAAGGTGACAATACAAGCCATGCCATTTTTATTGGTTTATAGTATGGAAGCAATCTTATCCATTGAGTTGGAGGTTCTCTCATTTAGAATGGCAATGGAAACAAGGTTGACTGAAAAATAGTCTTTGAAGGATAGATTGTTGGCTTTAGAAGCTTTAGATGAGAATTGGAGAAGGAGTGCCAACTGTAGAATAGAATGATGAGGGTGAACTAAGATTTTGAAGATTGCGGGAGTAGATTTGTAGACACAAATGCACACACATCTAGGAGTAATTGCGAGGTAGTGGAATCTGAGCAGGTGTTTGAGAGAGCATATCCAAGCATGTTGCACATAAGAAAAAATAGTGGGCATTAGCCGAGGAACCAGGAAGAGATTAGTCACGAATGGAGAAAGTTGAAAAGATGGTGGATATGAAGATCGGTAATTGTGCAAGAAGAGCCAGAAGATAAGCAAACAAAGTAGATGAGCGAAGAAAAAGGACTATGCACAAGAAGATGAATTATTAGCCAAATATAAAATAATCTTACCTTTAATAAATTTGGAATTTTTTTACAAGAACTTTGTTTGAATAATAGATGGACTAATTGATTCCGTAGCTTGTGTGAGCAATGGAGTACTAGGAATTATTCTCAATTGCCTAGTGACGTCATGATCATGATTTGATTAGAAATTGTGAGTATATATACAATAAATATTAGATTTAGGGACTATCGTGTAGACCATAATTTGCAAAGATAACTTTACTTTTGTGGCCTAGAATAGATTATTAAGGATTATCAAGGATATGTGTGGAACATAAATCATAATGTCAGATTTTTTTTATCAATCTATTAATTTAGTGGATTTTAAGCTGAAGTTTCTGAAAGTAGGGGCGGCTTCAAGTTAACTTTCTGGAAAGATTATGATCATTGAAATAGGAATTAAGAAGAATCTATGGAAATAAATCAAGTGACGAGTATCATAGTGCTTGGAAAATTTGGATGATGCAACTTTAGAGGGACAATTGTGAGAACTCAATTGTTGGATTGCCATGAATGTCTGTGTTGCTAAAGCCTCATAAATAATGATTTAAAAAAGCTAAAGGTCATGGAGATCAGAATATTGAGTTAATTGTTGTGATTTGAGTTGGATACTAAACAAGGTTGAAGTCGATTGATCTGGTGATGTAAAAAGGAAATGAGCCATTTGCTGAATTTATAGAGGAAGATGTACCGCAACTGATGGGGATCAAATCAGAAACTAGAAGATGTAAAAATCATAGGGAAGAAGATTATTGAAGGATATTATTGTCTGCAACTGTTCACTGGGAAAGCCACTTGAGATTTAAATACTACTGTAAGAGGTCGTCTACCATTGGAGAAACGCGTATATAGGCTGCGTCGGTGGCGATACATCTTACTACTTATTTCTTGTTGTCTTTTTATGATCTTTGCTCTAATATAAAGAAAAAGATTGTCTTTTATTGTTCCTGAAGTAGGATAATTATATGTGGTACTTCAACCTATTTTTTTATTTGGAGTTCTTATAGCTTGTTACTTGTGATGGTGGATTTTGAATTTTGATCTCATATCCAAAGAAGAGTTGCTGTTGATGGAACTGGATGGTGTAGTTAAAATCATAATGTTGTTGTTTGATGGAAATTATTAGAAGCCAAAGAAGGTAGAAGAATTTTGAAGGTTTTATAGTAGACAAAGCTAGAGGTTTTAAATCTTTTTTATATATTTTTTATATCATTGGAAAGATAAAAAATTATCTATTCAAAAATATAACTTTTATTTTTATTTTTTATTTTTATTAGATAAAAATATAATGAATAGACTATGATCTAGTTTTAGATTGTATACTTATTTTTTTATCATTTATTTCACTTATTTTTTTATTTGTCCTTTTCTTTGTTCTTGCTATTTGCTTCCTTCACGTCACAGCACCAATTACAAGCAACTTTTAAGTGAGGCCATCTTATAATTTGAGTTGAAGAGTAAAATTTATCCTCACAATTTAATTTATGATTTTTTATTTTTTTAGTTTTATTAAATTTTATCATTTAATGATTTAAAATTATCTTTATAAGTATTGTCTTGTTAATGTTTAAAACTTGATGAGAATCTTGTATTTTTTGAACATTCTTACTGTAAATCATAATCCAACTTCAACCTCTTGAAATTCTAGAATAAAATAAATTTGAACCCATCACATTTTAGGTGAAGCTTGAAATTTGAACACACACACACACACATCAATACTTTGATGACTCGTGAAATCTACAAAGAGGGTAGAATGCGGGTTTTGGGACCCCACAGCCGTCACGGCCGTGACCACCGGTCAGCGCCGGTTATCGTCCCCACCGTCCTCCGTAGGGACGACTTCGTTGCTGACCTCGATTTTGCCAACGGCGTGAGCTTCCCTCGCGTCCCTCGCGCCACCGCAATCCTGGCGCCGATGGAGGGCGTGTTTCTACTCAGGCTGGTGCACTTCCAGCTGAATGTGGACAAGTGCACCGCCCTTAGCCATCGCCGCTTGGTGATTTAGAACTCAGCAGTGCAGCGGGTCGATCGAGCGCTGTTTGCAGCCAACTCTACTTCGCCGACGAGGTCCTGGAAAGGGCTTTTGTTCTAACTCTTCAAGGTTAACTTCGAGGCTTGATTTGATGTAAACTTGCACATTAACAATTCCACAGATCGAGTAGATGTGAATTGATCAACTTGCAGTGGTGTTTCCTGCCTGCCAGAATAGACATCCTTAGTTTCAGCTGACATCGATTCAGGGGCAACTCAAGTGCCAGATGTTCGTGTTCAGATCCTGCAGAAAAGTCTCGTAGCGCAAGCTGCTGGAGGCATTACAGGACTGCAAAATTCACTGAATACGATATTCTTCGTCGATGTAATAATCTTGCACAGCTCTACCAGTCTTAGTTTCCAGTTTGTCACCTCAAGGACAGTGGAGAGATATAGGACATCACACTGCCTTTGACTAAAGACCATTCAAATTCAACTTTCCAGCAGAAATAGCGCAAGTTTAGGAACACTTCGTAACCCGCAGCTACATCACTTGCAGCAGGGGCAACCTCCGAACCATCAACTACGCTCCAAAGTTCGGAGCGAATTAATAACATTTCAATCTTGATACTCCATGTGGAATAGTTTGTGGCAGATAAGGAAGGAATGACATAATTACGAGGAGCCACTAATGTTGTCATAATTTTTTAGAAGATTATTGAGTAATAATTGTGGTTATTGATCTTGTATAATTTCTGGGTCTTCCAATGTGATTTGGAAAAATCCATTTAGCATTTGAAGATTTTGTTCATCTTCAACCCGTTCGGTTTTATTAATGAAAAGGTTGAAAACATTCTCGCTTGAGCATTCTGCTTCTTGTGAAGATGGATAACACATGTTGAGCAGAAGCTATAAAGCGATCAAAGATGTTGAATCGATCTGATACCATGTGCGGAGAAAGATGAAAGAAGGGGAATTCATTATTTGTTAATTATCACAGTGTTACCGTGGCTTAAGTAGTCTGAGAGACAATCTACTGAAACGTTACAGTTTCTAAGAGTTACAACTGTTCAGAGCTTGTAACGATGCTAAGCTGACTAGACATAAGTGATTATGTCGTAACAGGGGAAAGCTGTACATGGGCTGAGTTCATAACCGTCGCCACAGCTGCCTCCAGAAGCACAGCTAAATTAAGTGCAACTGTACAATAACGTCTCCTCCACGATTTGCAGCTTGTTCGTGATGATGCAGTTCCAGAGGCAGCTTAACCATGCTGCGAATGCTGTCGTCACTCTCATCAACACTGCGATCGATATCTTCTCCTTTCCGAACTGGAGACTCGATCAGTTTCTCGCGCTTCAGGTTGTAGCATGCACATCACCCTGTTCTTAGAAGAGCTCTAAAATCTTCTGCAACTGAGGCGGCTTCATAGTCTGTCCAGTGCATGCAGCAATCCTGTGTAAAATCCCTTGTGACCAGCTGTGAACATCTGGTTTCGTTGCAACCCAGTTGTATCAACCCAGTTGTGGGCACTGGCTATACTATTTGCTAAATCTCACTCGTATGGCGAAGATTGTTTCAACGGTTGAAAACATCGGTGATTGAATTGTAGTCTCCAATTGCGCTGTTTTAGGCAGACTATGTTTTACAAACAAGTGAATGTTGGATGTGTGAGGCTCCATTGAGCGATAGGAAAATGCCAATTATGCCTTGGTTGCTATGTAGCATTGCACAAGTGAAGCTCAATTAGATGCGAAGTTGTCGAGGACCAGTAATCACGAATTGAAACCACCGCAAAGTGTCTGAAATTAATCGCCAGATCTCATTTTGAGGTTGGATAAGTGAAACAAACTAGATAGGACTATGATATTTTAGATAAATATGGCCTCTGGATTAGTATTCATTCGCTTTTCAACTTTGTTGTACTTGTGTGCACGATACTCAACAATAGCATTAGTGGTCAAAGGCGGCCTTGGACAAGGTTCACAGAAAGTGGTTGAAGTACGACTCTTATCAATGTCACTATCAATATTTTTTTAATATTTATTTATTTATTTATTTATTTATACATACATGCAGTCGTTAGTTCTTGACTTTTACAAGTGTCAAAATGAGCTGAATCAACAAGTGCCACATGAATTGAAAACTAGAACACGTTACATGTCAAAATGCAAAAACAAAAAAAAAAAACAAAAAAAAGAGAGAGTGATGTCAAGCTTTGAAAACCCTTCACAATCCACCAACTAACTTGATTGTTACTATCCATAAAGTTTTGCTTGCATTTGGATCCAATTTAGTAGTACCTACAGTTCATTTGATTTGATTGTCTTTTACAATTAGATCACTTTTCTTAGGTAGAATAAATATGAACTGATGTTGAGAAGTATAATGTTTATTTGGAATAATATAAGGCTTTTAAACAGCATGATGTTTAGAGATATAGAAATTAATAAAAGAATCAAAAGGAAATATACAGTAAATTTTTTTTTAGAATAATTTTTTTCAACACAGTAATTTATATATATAAATATATATTTTAAAATTTATATTTTAAATTTTATATTTTAAAATTTATATTTTAAAATTTATATTTCAAAATTTTAATCATATTAAAGGTGGTGTGTAGATTTTTGAAACTAAAAATGGTATCTAGTTTTAAAATTTGTTAACTATATGTAAATTTGTCCACTATATATTAATGTTAATTTTTGTATTTTTAAACATGATTTAAAGACCGCCAATATGTATGGAATTTTTTTAATAAGAATCATTAAACAAAAAGCATTAGGTTCAAAATCACAACTTTTTAATAAATACACATTATATTTTTTCATAAAATCATTTGTGGTGCTAAAAATAAAATAAAACAAAATAAACCTCTTAGTGTATTGTTGTGAATTTATAAGTTGTTAAAATGAAATTAGATGGTTGTATGAGAAGATGAATAATTAAAATTTGTACACACTCCAACAATAAAAACTTAAATTCATTATTATTCCTAGAATCAGAAAAAAATGTCGAGAAATTTTTTTTGAAATAAAATTGTTTCCTTAAAAAAAATTGGAATATATCACGACAAACTAAATGATCATTTATTTTATAATAGTTGTATCAAACATATACAGAACAATCAAACAAATTTTGTTACGGTTGATAAATTTAAATTATCACACATCTTGAGCGTTCAAATCTTATGTGACTATGCTAATTATTCTATTCCTCAAGCCAAAATTACTAATATTGTTTTCACAAAATTCAACATGGCCTCCCGGAATCCTGTTCATATTCCTTATTAAAGTTAGCTTCAAGTACTCTTGATACATAATGCCCAACCCTTCAAATAACCATCAAATTCTGAATATTGTACCCTGTCCTAATGCAATAGGAATTTAATATTCAGTCACAAGTAAAAAGCTTAATGTTGTCTATTGTGTTAACCACTCGGCTCAATCTAAGGTAACCCTCAAAATTAACATTAATACTACATAAAAATAATTATAAAGCACCTCAAACCATGCACTACTCATTCCAGTAACAAAGCTACAACTTTGCATTTTATCATCCTTCATGCTTGCACTGATCCCAATTGATCTGATGATTTCAATGACTCGCACCTTCATTCCTGGCTTCTCCATTCAACTTGCTGATGACCCCGACTTTCTGGATTTTGAATAATCAAAGCACAAAAAACTATTGCCTCTTTCTCTCGTAAATTTGAACACATGTAACTGAAGGAGGTACTATGGTTTCAGCATTCAATCACTGAGAACCTGCTGATATAAATCCTCTTCAGGATCAGTTGGTAGAAGCTTAACATACGCCATTTGTGTGTAGCCATTGAAGGCATTTCTGGGGACGTCTTCAAGGCCAAGCTCTTGATAGAGGGCCTTGTCCCCACTGAGCAGTATGGGAGGCACAGTCCTTGCTGGGTCATAGCGAGTCTGATCTGTGAGGAGAGGGCTAGCTGCAGGAGGCACCTCCCAATAAACATCAAGGATTTCTTCAACGTACCTGCCATTCTCGAAGTGTTGAGAGTGAGGGATCTTGCGGTGTTTGTGACCGAAATCATCCCGAGCATAGCCTTGCACGCCCCACCAGTCGCCGTCATCCCCACAGAGCTCACTCATGTTGATGGCCTTCTCCCAGAGCCCTTGCCTTCGCATCCGGACTCGCGCTTCGTGTTCTCCGTCGGAGCAATCGTGCCCTCCACCTTGAGCAGAGCATTAGCATGTCATGGAAGGTCGAGGCGAGTATTTGTTTTTCTTTTTTTTTCTTTTTTTTTTTCCTTTAGCCTGACTTTGGTGCATGAGCCATGAGTTTTGAACAGGAAATTATACGATACACACATCAGCAGAGGAAGCTTGGTGGTAGTTCAGGATTCAGGGTGGAAAAGTCACCAGGAACATGATACTGGTCGCAGATTTGGCGCATTGAGTAGTGATCACCTGTGCCTGTGTCGTAATTGTCCTCAAATACCAGGTGCTGGAAGCCAAATTTGCGAACCGCCTCGATTCTATACTCCAAACCAGCTGATCAAGCCTCAGTTTGAGACAACTGGACGTGCATGTTAAGCCTGGCTCATTTCTCTCATTGCACAGTGTTCGAAAAAATGGCCTTAAAATGGGCCTTAAGAAATGAATACAGTCACCACACCATTCACTTGTAAACAGTGTCCAATTAGACCTTTGAGCTAAATCAGTCTCACAAATCACATTGTTTGGGCTTACCGTCTAAGCTGGTTTTGGTGATCGTCGAAGAAAATTAGCACAGCAGAAGCGTCTGTAACGTTGTGCTCAGTTAACACTGAAGACCACTGGATATCTTCAAAATCGGTGAACTTCCTACCTGTGAAGTATTGGCAGTTAGAGTCGACGTATGCGGAACCTTTTCTAGCATAATGCCCTGGGTGTTTAGGGCTTATTGCAACTATGGGCACATTTGGTAAGGCTTGCCGAAGTACCCACGTCGAATGCCCCTTAAACACACCGCTCTCGATCGCTAGCACAGGCTGCAATTTTCGAGCAATGAACCACAATCCAAAAGAGTGGTCGAAGCCCATTCCATTAGCGTTGTTGACAATGGGTCGTGTTTTATAAACCTCTGCAAACGCGAATAATTCTTGGAGAAGTTCGGCTCTGGTCCAGTTCACCATGTTGTTTGTCCTTGTCCTGATTTCCGGTTATTACAATCACGCAAATATAAGAAATTAGTTATGCAATGGTAGACTTAAATTTCCGGCGAGCTCAAGACAGGATATCTGCAACAAAGGGAAGTTTCAAAGCGACCAATGGTTACCTGCACCAAGGGACTCCAAGAATACCGAAGGCGAGTTCATCCTCATCTCCAACTAGCTTCACCGAGTTGACCGTTGCACTGTTGTATGCATAGCTTGCGACGCTCCTAAATTCCGTCCATTTGAGGGTGAGGAGGCTCAGGAGCACAACAACCATTAGTGACGTGCTTACATTTGCGCTGATACAGAACACAGGAGCAACTAATTCAGCAGCCTTCGTTGCCACTAGAACCAAGTCGAAGAACGCACCTTCTCGAACCTCAAACTTTTTTCCTCGTGAGGTCTTCTTTGTATTTTTCAAATATGTTGGGGTTAGTATCGATACTCTGCTATTGGGGAGACAAACTAAGTATTGTGCAGTGGCGACCTCGGATTCACCAAGAAAGCCTCACGATATGGCAATCAATACCAAGCACATCCGGTGGGGAACTCATGTCCAGAGTTACAACTATCAGAGGGTTGGAATCTTTACCTTCGAAACCGGCTCGCCAACCGATGACGGCAACTCTGGGAATACGAGGCTTCTTTTCCTCTCTCCATACATTGCAATTGGCATCAAAACTCGCCCAACAGCCACCCAATCGAACTGGCAACCAGCACACAAATGTTTCCTGTCCAATTCTTGATGCTGAGGGTTTCGATTCGTCTCCTGGTCATGTGCAAATTCAGCTCCACTTAAATTAAACCCAGAGCATTCTGCACAATAGAACTACCTCCTGTGAGATTTCACGACTATTTCTGATGCCGGTGACATGTCGAAATTTTGTGTTTACAAGAAAATGATTTCTATGTTTTACCCGAACTTTCAAGACCCAACCAAGAAAAACTGCCATGTGAACAGCTCAAGAAACTGATCTCACCAAAAGCCAAAAATGAGCTTGCTACAGCAAGCTGTATAAGCAAACTCATTGAGCTCATGTTTGGAGCGACAACGCCCCACGCCCACATCTATTCCACATGAAGAGATCACGAATCATGAAAAGAAACATGAAGAATCACATAACTGCCGAAACAAAAAGAAAATGACTCCAATTTTCTGACAAAGAACCGCAGCCATAACTTCGAACACCATAGCTAGCTATACCACCTGAGCTTCTTTCCAGACTGCTATCAACTGCTTGCTCAGCAACACAATCTTCACATGATCTTCTCTATTATGTGGGTTAACCAAAGACGAAATGAGCTTTTGCTGCTCCACATCAGCGCCTGCTGAGTTGAGCTCCTTGCTGAGAGGCCAGAGGTTGAGTGATGGCCATCTGATATCTGCAGTTAGTCAAATGAAAACCTAACTGTTCTTGCATTCTACATGTGGCTAAAACCACATGAAGTGGAAGTTATTACACAGTGTTCAGAAGCAGTGGAAGGAGGTTCTTCATGTGAAAATAGTGTGTTGCTAGGATGAAACAATACTGCAGAGCGTTGCCATACATGTGGCATTGTTGTTGACTAGTTTGTCAGCATTTTGCATCAAATAGCTCTGTGCTAATGCTGTCATTGTTAGAGTGCGTTCTGCATGATGTCTTGAAGAGTTTTGTATTAAGGTACATTTTTTTAAAGATTCAACTTTGCATATTTATGATTAGGTGTAGGTAGATTTGAAGGAATGGGTTTGGACTAAATTTTAATTACCCTGGATTTGTAAATAATGATTTATTCATTTTTGAAGGGACTTGTTCTAAGCGGAATAAAAATTTAGAAAAGATATTACTATACCTCCAATAAATATAAAATCATAAATTTAGTCAGCGTAGTCTGCATGTTTTGAAAGATCATAAACATTTGAATATGAACATGGATTTTTTTAAATCAATGCAATAAACTACACACAAATCATGTAGAAGAATTAAAGAAATCTTTTTGATTGCATGAGTTTATAAAATCTAAAAACAATTGTGCCTAATGAACACATCTCGAAAAAGAATTTCCAAAAAATAAAATCCACGTTTTGAAACATATGTCACAAAATAACATGATAATATAATCTTTCAAAAAATAAGTAAAATTTTGTAAAAACCATTATGAAATGAAATATTCTGTTGCAAGAAAAAACTATTATTTTCTGATAAACCCCCTCATATTAAAAAGAAAACAGTGATAGCTATTTAAAATAATTGCATTAAATATGGAAAGTTATTTATAAATGATATATACTCATTTACATTAGTTTGTGCTCACTTTTATGCAAAATCAGTTATGTTTTTAAAAAAACTATGTTCATGAATTTTTAACTTGAATTCAAAAACAGAAATAAATCAAAACATGTTTTAGAAAATCAAGGTACTGCAATATGTAATTATTTTTAGAAATTTATGAGAAATATAAATTTTATTTATAAATACTATTCTGTAAATAAAATATTAATGTATAATTTTTGAAGTATATATTATTCAACTTTTAAAATTACTTTACCTAGTTTTTTCTCCAAAGCCACATTCAAAACATAACACGATGAAGCAAATATCAGCCTAAAGTCAAAAAAGTTGAATGTAGAAGACACCAAATGCACTTTACAAACCAACACACAGTATTTAACATATAAATAAAATATGTAACATGTGTATTATTTATTACTTAAAAAGCATGTATGCAGAGAGATAAAAAATTATGATTTTAATTATTAAGCTTAGATATTGATGTAAAAAATATATAAATAGAAATTTGTATAACATATCAAATTGAATTGAAATTCTAATAGATTACACTTTTATAAGCACAATTTCAAATAAAGCTCATGTATACTGTGATAAATGTTATAATTGTGTTTAAATTTGTTCATGAATTTTATCTTAATTCAACTGAGATTAATTAGCAAAATTTTGACTTAAAATTTTGATACTGAATTTAGTAACTCATGTTAAAATAAATTTTAAAATTTATGAATAAGTTCTGTGTTTTTTTTAAATGTAAAAGGAGAGTACATTACTTCAGGCTTTATTCATTTCTTGAAAGATTAATATAATCTTAAGAATTACTGTTTGGTTTTTTTGTATATAAAAGTTTTTTAAGAAGATTTAAACTTGGCTACCAATGAGGGCTTCTTCTTTTTTGTTTGATTTTGTAAGATTGTTTTAATCTAATGTTTGCTCTTTTCAAAATTTTCTAGTTTCATAGTTGAAAGCTTTGCATAATTTTAAGATTTTTCTTTACTTTTTTATATTTGAAACATGTTACAGATTTTTGTATAAATCAAATACTTATATTTGGTAATTTTATCTCAGTTCTTTTGGGTCAAACTCAAGACTTGGATTTATAATGTTCTTATGGTTGTGCATGCTATATGACATTCTAATTAATTTTCCTCTTTTCATTGGCTTTATCGTGGCTGATTTACACTAAAGACTCATCATTCTGCTAAATTAATTCTTTTCCATCCTTTCAAATGCTATTAGCAAAAACACTGTTATTAGGCTCCTCATGCAAATTTAAGCATTAAAGATTTGAAAATAAAAATCCCAACTATTTTTACATATCATCCAATTTATTAGGTGTTTAAGAACTGTTACAAACTTGTTCAAGTATTGCCAAAAAACTACTGAAATTTTCGTTAAGAACATAAATTATCAAGCTTTGTAACTTGGCAACCTTATATTATTGTGATCATTCTGAAAAGCAGTTGTCTTAAAATCCACAAGATAATTAGCAGCTAATGCTTTAATGCTTTGCATTAAACCAAAGACAATACAATCCATAGACTTCTAAAATAAAAATAATTGTGAAAACATTTACAACCAAAAGCAATAAAATATTGATGTATTGCTCAAAAAAACCTGTTAAAAACTCTTTGTGATCTTTTATTCAAGACTCCCTCCCTCTTCTAAAATTAAAGCATCCAATGAGATCTTTAAAAACAAAGATATGACCAAAAGCAACAAAGGCTCAACAACCAGCATACAGAAATTGTGATCAAAGTTCAGGTAAAAGATTTCCAAACTCTTCACAAATTGCCAAAATTTTGCCCCATCCGTTCAACCTGTCAATGCCTTATCAACCTCCCCATAAAAAATAAAAAATAAAAAATAATAAAACTATAAAATCAATAACCAATTACAGAAACTCTGAAAAGTACATTTAACTTTTACAATGCATTTGAACAATCATTCATGAGACAATCATTCATGTATGTATATATATATATATATATATATACACATAGTTGTATATACTTTTTTAATTAAAATTTCTTGCAGATTGTTTATGTGATATTGAACAAATTGCTGCAGAACAAATTGCAATACAAGTTGTCTGCAGCAAAGAGTCCCACTAGTGATCGGCGCAGAAGCAGGACACACAAGTGCAGTGAGTAAAAAACGATGTTTTTAGGTCAGAATTTATCAGACATGAACTGTGGAGCAGGACGTGATGTACTTATTTGTTCTCTCTTTAAAACAAACAAACAAACAAACAAAAAAAGACACCATGATTTCCTGCACTGGAAACATGGGAAAAATCTTGGCATTAGTTACAAACAAATTTTGCGGCAATCTAGCTGGTGCAAGTAGGACCTGCAACAAAGCAACGACGACACTGGCGTTGTAAGTAAAGTAACTCTGATTTCCTATCTTGCCAGAACCTGTTTTTGTCAATCTGTGGTAGGTTTGTTGCTTTAATCTTCAAAATCGGTGCATTCTTTCAAGTTGTTTCAAAGTTTTTTTGACACTAGGAGAAGATTGCCCTTACTCCAGCAATTCAGAAGTGAAGTACTTCACAATAAAATAAAATAAACTAATAAACAGAACATTATGTATGGAAGCAAAATTTTTTTTTTTTTTTTTTTTTTTGTTCCTGTAAGCAAAGATTAATAGATTTAACAAGAACTTTCTTCAGATGTGACTTTTTCGCAATCTTCAAGAAAAAAAAGTAAAATAAAATAAAAACTAGATTTTTGTCTTCCCAAAGGCTACAGCACTTTCACATATGTTTTTCTTATTTTGGGATTGCAACGCAAAAATCTGCAGCTGAAACTGACGACATCAAATATTTCTGGCCCAAATCTTTAGTTTAACTGATTTTGAAAGAAAAAAAATGGAAATACAATCTTTAATTGTTTTGAATACAGTCTCTAATATGTATACAGCTACAATTACAATTATGATACTCAGCTGAAGCTTTGGGTCGGAGTATAACTGAACATCTCCGAAGTAATGAAATCTTTCTGATCGTCCGTCGTGGAGAACTGCAAACCCAGTTTTGTCGATCTTAGCATCCTTCGGTGGTGTGATCTTGTGCAATGCTTAGGCTGTAGCTGAATATCCAACGATCAACCAGCTCCGTTCCTACATCGTGAAGGATCAGCGTGAGTTGAAGAGAGCAACAGAGTACGAAGAGCTCAACGTATTCACAAAGAGACTCCAGCAACGCGCCACAGATGATCAATTCTAGACAACACCCTTCGAAGCCTCGGCACGATCGCGAGGCTACTTGGATGGCTGACGGAACACACACTGGAGTGGAACGTGGAACCAGTCTCGCAAGGAGCATTCCAGTGAAGCTCGCACTTCCCGCTGCTGAGTCTCTGATGTGCCGCAGCGATTCGACACCTCCCTGGCAACGGACCCTCTCGGCAACAGAGATCGGATCTACACAATGTTCAAGTGTACACACTCTAACGATAAGCCTAGCACACTTTCGTTATCGCAGATCGTGACGTTTGTGGGAGCCGCAGGGAGTCCAGGGACATACTTTTCTAAGCTAGACCATGAACGCCCAACAACGTGTATCCGACCCAGACGATGTCGTAGAAGAGCCAGTGGCTCTGATCCATGAAACGAAGCGTGCATCACGGTATCAGATGGAAATGAACTTCCAAAAACTAGCCGCAAGTGTAGTAGAACATCAAAATCACTATCTAGAAGTCTTCAAACTGGAGCACATCATGCGTACATCGAAAGTTACCGGGCAAGATAAAGCATACAAGTATTTGCCACCTGACCCGAGCTTTGATTACTACAAGGCAGACCTGAGGGGGTGTGGCAGTGCACTGCAACCTCCGCCGTGGAGTACTGTGAAACTCATGTGCAGGACTTGGCAGCTGCAAGCTTCGATCTGCTGAGTGGGCATCTTGCTCTCTGCCAGAACTCATGTCGCCACAGCTTCGGCATCGCTCGCCCACTGGTTGCTCCTCCTTGCAGGTGCTTGATTCACGCATTCTTCACTAATATATATATATATATATATATGTAAAGGTAGTCTTGTGATTAACGGGACAGTGAGTTCTGCAGTTGCAGACAAACAGACAATGAAATCTAGGCGGCATTGGGTTTACGAGGTTTAGCACTCTGTCCATGCAAACTTCATATCCACCGTAAGGATTCCATGTGAAAGAGAGCCACAATGACGAGATATTCCAATTTCGTAGACACGTTTATTTCATAAAAAATTGTGTTCGTGTTTCATAGATTGATTGAAGTGTTGATTTCTGCTCATGCGATGTGTTCTTGAATTAGGAAAGAGATAATTGAAGTTTGCTCTTGGTTTGTGGAAAGTTTCCTGGTAGTAGAACTCATGCATTCTATTTTCATGTTCAACAATACATGTTCCCACTGTAATTCTATGAATCTATATATATATATATATATATATATATTTATTTATTTATTTATTTATTATTTTTATATTGGTTCACTCATATATTTATGCTACGCAAGTAAAAATAAAAAAAATAATTGAACAAAATTCTTGTTGTATAAATCTGTTATAAAAATTTACATGTTTTTTGTTATAATTTTATTATTTTACTTCTTCATGATTTATTCTTTTTATAATATAATGCTGTTGTATCATTAAAAAAGTGTACTTTCAATATACAAAACATAAACATAAATAGTATACTGACAAATTTTAATCTACTGTTGCATTTTTTAATTACAGTATATTTTGACAGTAAAAATAAGTTCATTCAGTTACTGTAGATGGTAATAATTTATTTTTCTTAACACTTTATTGTTATTAAGTAAAAATAATAATATATTTTTCTAAAATAAAACCTATGAGTATTTTATAAATAAGAAAATAATGAAAGTCAATATTTAAGTAGAAGAAAAAATTAAATTAAATAAAATTAAAGAAAAAAATATCAATCTAGAGGCTAAACTCCAAACCAAGTCAGATTCAATTCATTCCATGTTTACATAATTATCATTTTTATATTTATTTAACATGGATTATCCAACAAGTGATGCAACATTAACTTGATAATTTTCTCACTAATAACCTTAAAAAACTCAAAAACATAAATGACTCATGCATCAATTGACTCAACATAAGCTTAAACCAAGATGTAATCAATTTAAATCACAACTTTGAATTTTTGTTTGTTTATCCATTCATTGTATCTAAAATAACATAGTTTAACCATAATACCATTCAAAAAAGATATTAGATATCTATTCAAAATCTTAATCCGACTGGGATTGGGAATCTTCGAATGGTATTTTGAACAAAGTCTGACTTCAACAACGCCTCGTCAACAGCCACGAATCCCATCCACGTCACATTTCTGGTCGTTGGACCACCAGGCACGTGGCAAAACCCAAGATTCCACGCGAGATGCACGAAGATGGAGAACAATTTGGAACGTGGGAACGGGCAGAGGCTCTCCGTTCCACTGAGGATCTGAGTGAGCGAGGAGCTCAACAGCCTGGCAAGAGCCAGAGTGAGTGCTTGCTTGCTTGCTTGTTGTTGCGGAGGTTGTGTGCAAGGAGGCCGTGATTGCTGCTGCGCCAGTGGTTTCGACGGCGTTGGCTTGCTGTGATCGTTCAGGAAGCCTGTTCCTACCGCTCTCGGAAAAAAATTCGTTGCGTCTGCGTGACAATTCGAGTGAGAAATCTTTCTTTTAGGTTGCTTCAGCAGTTGGCTACTTGTTTATCTCCAGTTTCAGGGGGACGAGGAGGTTTGTTTCGTAGTGGTAGTTATGAGGGCGTAATCAGGGCTGCATTCGTGACCTAGTTGCGTGTGAGGAGATCGAGGCGAATGAGGATTTTGAGGTGTTTCTTACTAGGGTTTGATTGTGCGCATGGATTGCGATAAATCCAAGGGTTGTGCGGCGAAGAAGGAAGGGGAACTGATCCTGCCCTTGTTTTTTGGGGTTGTGAAACCTCCGAAGGCACTCCCTGAGCGTTGTTTGTGTAATGTTTGTTCATGAAGGTCGTGAGGTTCATGAGAAAAAGAACAAGGATCGTAAGATTCGTGCCCAAGCTTATACCATTTTCTTGCTTCGTTCTCTGCGTGCGTGGTAGATTCGCGCGCTTTCGTTGGTTGTAGGAGGCATTCTTACTTTACGTCACGGGCTGTACGATCTCTGCGTCTTCATTCTGCTGCAGTTTAATGTCAGAGGTCGTCTTAGACGATCTTTAGCCACTCTATTAAATTTGTGTTCACTTGGATTTTATGCTCTTATTTGAGCGATCCGTGTTTTGGTGTAGCTCATTGCATCCTCTGCTCGCGGTGTGCTCGATATGGAGTTGTCAGCTAAAGATATCGCGTTATGATTTGGATGATCGAATATTAACTGGATTCAGTTCTTTTTGAATTTTTAGTTGATCCTTGGTAAATACTTGAACGTGCAGCTGAAGTTTTGGGAAGTGAAGAAACGACAGACAGGGCGTCGTGAGAACTTATCGCGCCGTAGACACTGCAGATTTCTGCAAGTAGAAGAAACGACAGACAGGGCGTCGTGAGAATTTATCGCGCCGTAGACACTGCAGATTTCTGCAAGTAGAAGAAACGACAGACAGGGCGTCGTGAGAATTTATCGCGCCGTTAGATTTCAAGTGAAGAAACGTTCAATCCGACCCGCACTTACAGGTTCCCCTCTCCTCTCAGTTGACAAGCTCAAACATGTTTTTAGCCACCTCTCATAAAGGCTGTTGTGCAGTTTGATGTGTCCTCTTTATAAATAGTTACAAAGTAGTCTGGACCGTTACCTTTAGGTATCGATGTTCCTGTTCTGCATCTCGTTACTCAAATCATTTGTATAGCAGGTATGATGCTGGAGGGGCTGATGAGGACGAGCGAGATTGGCAACACGTCAATTCTACGGTCTTAGCGTAAGAAAATTCACCCTCTCTTTGATTGTCTTAACAGGTAACTAATTGTCATGTTATTGAGAATAACGGGAGAGTTCTCATTTACACTGTCAGTTGCAGGAGACCTCAACGTGATGGTCTCTGTTTAATTCAGGTAAGCTTTGTTCTTGTGAGAGTTGGTGTAGTATCTAAGTAAAGCCTAATCTCTCAAACTTTTGTTCCTTTCTTTTGAATTTATTATGGGCTTCTACTAGTTCCATCTTTATTTCCTCCAGTGTTAATTAAGTTTTTTAGACGCATTATGACTCGGACTTCCTTCTGCTCCAGGAAACCCAGAACCGAAAAAAAAAAGAACGCGAAAGGAAATGGTCTCGGTTTGTCATCGTCAGCTACTAGCACGCCTTCCAGGTTCTTAACCCTCTGTAACCTTCCAATTTGACTGTATTCATACACTTTGAGATGTGGTTTGATACAAAACTGCTAGGTTTCTGCAGTGTTGATCCCTACATAACTTGTGCGTATCCTACAGGGTAGAGCTGCTCAACGTCGTCCGTAAGCATTCATCATCGATTGGACAGCATTCTAACGAAGATGATGAAGTAGATCCACAATTTTGGTGTGAACTTCTTGACCTATTCTTCGTCCGCGGAATTGTTGATCGAGAAGAAGAGAAAGCTGACGATGATCTTGTGTTTTTTGTCCGCCTCCAGGTAAGTTGTGCAAGATGCACCACTTTTGAGACCATCCCAAAATAGCACATGTTTTGCGTTATTTTTTATTTTTTTTCTTGGCCAACTTTAAGCATTCTACTAGAGTGTAATAGATATGCTTGTAGTGGACAAAAGCAACCCAATGGTTTGGCACGTCTTTTTGTTTGTATTTTCTTTTTATATAAAATGGGAATCCAGCTTAGTTTTAATAAGCAGTTAATTTTCCCCCTGTTCGACTCTGATTTCCAGATCATGTGATCTGTTCTTATTGCTGTACATGAGCAACCTAATTAGGAAAGAACCTTAACGTTGTGAGGTTTAGGAAACAGGAGTATTGCCATTTCTTTGGAACCTATGCATCCTGAGATCGACTACATATCATGACCAAATTAACATACAGAATCGTGACAGATACTTTTTGCGGAGACTATTGGATTGTTATCTGTCTGCCTTTTGCGTAAGCTCAACTAATCAAACGCTATTGTATGTGAACGAAACTCGAATGGAATGTGGTGCAGAGCTCACCATATAGCGACAGCTATCCCTCAGAATCAGATGATCCCTCCGTAGAGCCCTTCTTTGTCCGCAGATGGGCTCCTGAAGTGAGTAATTCAATCTCAGGCAGACCTTTATGTTTATATAAAATATTCAGCTAGGCGTTCAGCATGTGATAATCATGTGATAATAAAGACGGCAAACTTGTTCCATGTGCAGCTCGTGAAGGTGATAGGGAGTAGCACCGGGCAAGTGGACTGGCAACGGTCGTTCTATCTAAATCTCATTTGTCATACCGAATTCTCTCTTACGGTTGCGATCTGCAGGTTGGAAGGTTTTTTTGTACACCTATCTCAATCATCAGTAACCTACTAGAGTGCATTATATTTATGTATTTATTCAGTTATGAGGGGTGGAGCCTTACATAATTGGGCTTTAGTTAGTTTTACAAAGAGAGAATCTTATTTCTCTACAAAAAGTTTCAATCCTTGTTATTAAATCCTGCAAGTTTGTAGGATTTTAACGTCTCAGATGGTTTTTGGTTGTGGATGTTTAGCCCCAAATGTTGTGCTTGCCTCTGGGTAGGCCGAAGCTTCTATTGTTGTGGTTTTATTATGCAGTTTTGGGTCTGTCTTTGGGTTAACAGCACAATTTATTGAAGGGCTTGTATACTATTTTCACCTGTTGCAGTCGACAAGGATTACAAAATCGAGATAAAGACAGTAATGCACCTTTGGCGCCTATACATAAAGTTACCAACAGGGTTTATGCTTCTCCTAGTCGTGCAAATTTTCAAAGCGATTTCAGATCCAAAGTATGTCTTCTTGGAACTTAATATGCATACTTTTTTACCGTATTGTTAAAGATTCTCGTTTTGTATTTTTGCAGGATTTCTGTCACAATGTATATTTTGTGCTGTCTTAATTATGGAAATGCACATCAATTAAGATTTCACTGCTATCATTGCATGGAATAGAAGAGCTGGTTTGAATCTGCATGTTTCTGTATAGGTTGCTCAATGACAGATTCTGATATGGCTTCTCTATCATTAGGCAGTTGAGACAGTGCCTGCTTACCCCAATATCTGCTTTGTTGTGGAGGACTACGATAATACATTCGAGGATGTGGTGAGTGCATTTTTTGACTGGACGTCATTGTACGTTCCTGTCTTAGTGAGTGGTGTGTCTATTACTTAAGGTGTCGAACGAAGGCTTTGGATATTGCGAGTACAACCAGTTGCTTAGACATTATATTTGCATTTACTAAAAGAATGAAGAATTTCGACAGCGGATAGACTGAGCAGTTATGCCGGAAGTTATATATAGTAAACTGCACTTAATCAAATGAAGCGGATATTTTGTTGATTGTTGAGTTTTTTTTGTGGTGTAGCTTTTTTTCTGACGACAATGAGGTTGTGATTTTAAATATCATTCTTTTGAGACGTTACATGTCATTTTGGCGCAGATCTTGACAGACCCAGATCACTGCTATTGTGTCCTCTTGAACGCTCGTGGAGGGGCTGCTCTTCCTCCTGAGTTGCTACCTAAACCTGAGACTGAGTTGCGTGGCGAAGGACAAGTTACACCATCCAGGGTAAGTGATTTTGAAAAATGGCGAATGACTAAGACATTTTCTCCTGGACTAATGTGATGTTGCGATGTTTCAACACCTCTCGATAACCATGAAGAGAGGTTGAAGCTTGCAAGAATAAGCATGTCTACGTATCATTTTTTTCTCGTCTCGGTTTGACCAAGTGGTAATGGAAATGGGCAAAATTTTCTCGAGCATTGTTTCAACTTGGGAAGTGCCTGGACATCCTGATTGGATCAGTTAGGCTCTTAAGTTATATGGACTTTATGACTGGCTTCTGCGATATCTTAGAGACACAGTATTGCGGGCTAGATTTTTACGGGACTAGCTTTTACACTACATTCTCTAGAGTGTGGGATCACCTAATGTCTCTATTCAGTGTAGAGTATGAGAAGGAGCTTAAAGTCCACGCTTGTGATTGAGGGATACTGATTTTCTGAATGGGTCACTGTTGCTGTTTCAGGTGACATTGTTTTCAGGTTTTGTGAGTTATGAAATGGTTCGAAATGCTTTCGAAGGTGTTTTCTTACCCATTTCTTAATGTCGTTTGATCTACTACATTAATTCGACAAATTCTGTGTCTCAAATCGAGGAGCAGAATTCAACCTTAAATAGTCAATTACACGCAATGGGGTCATTCCGGTCGAACGCCAATTGGATGTTATTGAGCATAAACATAGCTAGGAGAGTTGTATTGATGAGATGATTTGAGCTGAACGGAACGACTGATGTATTTGTCTGGAAAGGATTCAGGTGGTAAAATGCGATTGGGAGGATTGTTACAACAAATTTCCGGTTCAGGGAAGTCGGAACGCCTCATCATGCGAGGTCCAGGAGGCCGTGGTGCTCTAGATGTTGCTGTTTCCAGTGTTCCAGGTAAACTCATATCCAATCCATCTTATAATTTTATGTCCACACCGCTTGAAACTGCATTGAAGCATATTTACATCACCTCAATCACAATGTCCAAGGAGAAGGCCTTTTGGGATTGAACTTCTGCATCTAATTATGGCTTTCCAATCATAGAAGCAGTATCTAGTTCTGATTGACTGCTGGCGTATCGGTAACTTCTTCCTCAAATAACAATCATAAATGAAAGAGAAGACTCAAGGATACTAATCCAACATGATTGCCAAGGGATTATCCTTCTCAATGATTAAGGTTGTAAGGCTTCGAAACGAATGCTTGCTTCTGTTGTGTGTTTATCTCTTCTCACACACATGCCACACTGGTTAATTTCTGAACAGTTCATGAGGCTGGTGATCAAGGGCAACCTTCATCACCTTCGACTCCAGGAGGGAAGATGGGATTTAGCTCCATAATGCGCATTGCAACTACTGCTGCCAAGCAAGCCATGACTGTTGCCAATCAGAGGCTTGACCCGAATGCTCCTTTGCCTCTTCGATGTTGTCTGATGTCGTTGTCATTACCATGGGACACTTTGGCAAATGATCTTCTTTTCAAGGTACGATGATGTTATTGCCATTAGGAGCAAGGCACATGCTTGCAAGTTCAGTGTCCTGTAAGTGGAGGATGCTTAAAGACCTAGCATCCTAAAGAAGAGTTTGGAGCTCCTTAATTGCGGCCTCTCAAACGTTAACCATCACAGTTCACCGTCCTCAATAATATGACATGATTCTCTCTACTTTGCAGGAGCTTACGACCAAAGACACATGATCTGCATCCTTCATGTTGCGAAAAAAACTACTCTCCTTGTATGAGCGAGCTTAGCAGGGGATTAGCGAGAATCTGCATGTTAATCAACTTCAGATTTCAGGAATTACTCTTGCAAGCAATGACTCTCAGTTGCATTTATTTGCACATGGTGCAATGGTGAGACGTGTAGTAGGGGCCTGCGTGAGGCAAAACCTTCTATAGAGGAACAGGGCTCTGTGCATAATTGAACGGCATTCTATTCTATCTCGCATGGTCTACCGCGACTTGGGAGATACTGTGGGCACAGTTTCTCAGATTTTTGAGTGTTACAGAAACTGTGCATTTTACCAGCAAAATGCGTTGGCTGTATTTTTATAATGTACATGAAGTATTATGAAGAAAAGAAAAGAAAAGGAAATTAATAATTTCGTATTGGTAACGTGTTGGTGGTATCTTGCCATGTTGTCTCCAATGTTTTATGCCAGAGATACAATTTTTAGTTCTCACAGCAGTTGACATGGCGACATTTCCAAGGTATCAAGAGCATGTTTTGAAAAAATCTCCCGGAACATGGTGTTGAAACAGGGAAAAAGGTTGTGTTCCACAAGATGATCTCCCTCTGCTGTCATGTCAAGTGGGAAAAAGGCTTGAGGATGGTTGCAGGGTACCAACAAAGAGAGCCATTAGTATAAAGCTGTTCGCGGATAACCAAGCGCTCAACAAAAACAGCTCTGGATTTCTTAAACAAAGTTCCTTCCGAGCCTATCCTTTTTTTGCTTGTGGTAACATTCAAGGATGGGTATTCTTTGGGGTCTTTCATCAAACTCATCAATAAAAGCGTGGACTAGTCGCAGATTTTTTTTAGGATAACTGTGACCATGCTATCACAGCCATCCATATTTGATGTTTTCAAATATGTAACCTAGTGGTCAATTTTGACGAATTCTTCACACTCTACACTGCTTCCAAAGTCCATGACCTCCAGGATTACTCCTTCAATGACAATATCAGGATGTTCCGGAATTCATCTATATATGTTCATCCATCCATGCCCATTCTTAGGATTTGTGGTCCTTGAGGCGCCTCCTCCTCCACTCCCACAGGTTCGTGGTTCTCGAACCACCACCATTCTTTCTGCTTCGGAACCAGACTGTAACATCTAGGAACCTTCCGAGGCTTTATTATTATAGCGCTACTGTGTTGGGCATGAGTGGGGTCCCGGCCCGGCCCGGCTCGGCCAACATGGCCCAGGCGGTCGGCCCAATTAGCGGGTGGTTCCAGGGGGACGAGACAGTCTTGAGAAGAGGGGGGAGCCCTTTGTCATGGTTTTGTGTTCCCTACAGGCACCGATGTGTGCGCCTGACCGACCGACTGACTGCCCGCCCGCGCCCGCCCGCCAGCACAAGGTGGGGACGGGTTTGGTGTCAGAGTCACAGTGGTCGGGCAGCAGGACACCACGAGGTAAAACACCTGGCCCCAGCAGCACTCCTTCACTATTCCAGCCCTACTTGAATTCAAACATGCTACTTTTTACTTTGAATTACTGTACACGAAAACATTAAATAAGTTTTTTGAAAAAACAAAAAGTGACAACACTATGCACAACATGCTAAAGAGCTCTAGCCCATCGTGCAACAGGTCGAATCCCCCCATATCTCCTACAACTTTTTTTGTTTTTGTTTCTAACTTTATTTCTCTCTCTTTCTTGACACTGGAAACCCTATTCCCGAATCTAAGATGCTATTAAGAAGGGACGATAGTAACATGCACAAAGTGACCTTGTAGCTAAAACAAAACAAAACATTAAAAATTAAAAATAAAATAACAAGTGTGCCTGTGCAGAGAGTAAAGATATGGAAAACTCAGTCATACATGTCCAAGCGACACCCGGGATGGAATCCATGATTGGGCAAAATTATTGATACCCGGAGGCTATAGGCCCGGCGGTCAAAGCGACCAATCACTCCACGACTGCCGTTGGGCTGGAAGTCCTCACCACTCTTATCGAATGAATGATACATGCATTTGGATGAGCGCCGCTTTCCGTTGGCCTTGGTGGTTCGTACAGACAAAATCATCGACGAGATGAATGATAATTTTGTGCAGACCCCATGGCGACTGGAGCCCTGCTGGCCGCACAAGCTTTGGCCCCAAAGACAGGGAGCACATGCCCGACGCTGCAGCTATTCATCCCTCTCACCCACTCTCTGGCTACTCATTCATCCATTGCTGCGTTTTTTTGGATGATATGCATATCCGTCTTGCTTTCGATGAAGATGAAACGGATGAACGTCTTGGAGTGGGCGAGCTCTACAAGAATTGAGGTAGTTGTCCTCCACTGCAATTAGTGCGAGCTTTGTGACCCTTCACCATCTTCACATTCTGCCTTCTAAAATACTAATAAGTTCTCAATAATTCCATTTGTACTCTCTTATGTTCCGGAGAAATAATCTCATTATTAATGTAAATTCTTTAGTGTAAGGTCATTATACAATCATTGGTAAACTTACTTAATTCCTTGGTATAATGATTGATATAATAATGATAACTGATATATATAAAAGAACAGAAGTAAAATAAAATGTTAAGAAATGCATCAAAAATTTGGAAATTATCTTGAAAACTCATTTGATCAATTACTTCGTCATATACAGAAAATAATGTTCGATGTTCACAAAATACTGTGAAATGTCAATGGTTACATGATTTATTGTTATTTTAAATGCTGAATTCAATCTATTCTATAAAATTTATATTTGGCAATTTATTTCAGTTAATGGTTTATGAGGTCCAAAACAATTTAGTAAACATTTGATTCTTGTGCCAATGTAACAAGAAAAATTGAATATTATATGTATATTATAATATGTTATTTTAAAAAAAGTTATAAATTTTTTATTTTATAGTAAGCAAATAAATAAACAAGTGAACTATGTTAGTTGTAGTAATGCAAGTTAATTTATGAATAAAATGAAATAAAAACATCTAAAAATAATAGCATGCAAACATGCTTTTCATATATATATATATATATTACATAAAAATTTAATCAAAAGAATAAATTTTGTTAAGGCATATAAGAAACCAAAGTATACTGATTTTGGGTTGATGTGCAGCAGAATAAACTACGGAAGTAATTCTAAAAACATGAGTATATACATATGTAGAGACACAATTACTCACACACAAAATATATGAAAGCTATGATAAGGGAGAAGCATTTAACAATATAAGGTGCTCAACTTTTATGGAATTATTTATTTTTAATACAGTAAACTAAGGAATTAACAAATCATCACAAAATATGATTTCAGAGTCAATGAATGTAATATAAAAGGTTGTTAAAAAAATTAGAATTGAGAAATATATAAATTCTACAGGGATTAAAAAGCAGCTGCACACCAAACAAAACAATTCTCATCCATCTGTTTTGATCTTAGTTTAACAAAGTGGTGGGTACAATAATTCTGTCAAAAACTCCATGTACTAATGCTTCAAACAGAGTGCTAGCACTCATGATTATTCAAAACAAATAAACCTAATCATAAATGTATTAAAACTATAATAAAAAATAAAATGAAACAAAATAAAAAAAACTAAAAAACTAATAAATTGAAAATAAAATAAAATAAAATAAACTCACCACATCATAATGTGCAATGAATTTGTAATTTTTATATTATTTTATTTTATTATATTTATTCACAACTTAAATTTCAAGAGTTCTAAATTGAACTGTGTCTACATTGACAACATCAAATTGTGTGGTATATAGTATCTTTTAATGGTAGGTTGGCATTTCTGAAATTTACTTTTTAATTTGGTCCAGCCACAAAATTATATGATTGATTTTTTACATGTATAAAACCAAAGCACGATATTTCTTTTCTTTTTTTCTAAATTTTAAACCACCATGTTTGCCATGGGATGATTACATCTATAACTTTCAACAAAGATTATTAATGCCAAAATCATGCCATTTGAGTATCTTCAAAGTTATCATTTTTAGCTTAGGATGTCTTTGTATTTTTTTAAAAGATAAGAATTTCCAACTTTCAAAGCTTATAATTGGTTGAAATATATAATGCTTCCTTGGTTGGCTCTATACTAAGGAAAATCAATTAAAAGGCTATGAAAGGAAAAGATGAAGTTGCATGCATTTTTTTACATGGCATAAAGAATATTGTCTTCTAAAATTAATATCAAGCCTACTACTTCAAAAGGTAGTTTTTACAAAGATTTAAGATTCTATACATAACATTTCTAAAAAAATATCTATTAAATTTAGAAAATTACTAGGTAGACACCCTCCTTTTATTGCATGGATATCTCCTATGCTTTACCAACAATACATTACTACTACAAGTTTTTTAACAAGCTAGATATTAATGAGGCTAAAAGATATAAACCAACAACAAAAAACAACAACAACCTACAATATAGAAACATTGGCAATATAAAAGCTAACATAAATAAATAAATAAATGAGAGTATCCATATAGTAGTTCCATTAGGCAAACACTCCTTTATTATTGTTTTTTTTATTTGGTTTGATTAGCTTATGTATCACTAATAATCTTTTATTGTAGGTTGTTGTTGTTGTTTATATATATATATATTTTAGCCTCATTGGCATCCATCTTGTTGAAAAACTTGTAATAGTAGTATATTGTTGGTATATCACAAAGGAATGTCTATACAACAAAAGAGGGGTGTCCACATAATAAAAGAGAAATATATAATAAAAGGAGGTGTCTATCTAGTGGTTCTATAAATTAAAAAAGTATATAATTATAATTTTTAATATATATATATATATATATATATATATATAATAAAAAGGTGACCATTTAGCAAACTAAATAATTATTAAGGCTTAAAGAATTTTAATGGCAAAATAATATTTTTACTATAGATAGACTATAAAATCATGATATCATTATAGATATTGTGAAATATTAACATGTGATTGGTTGAATTTTTTAAAAAAATCTTATTCATTATTTTTCCTAAATATTTCAAAAATATTTGTCAAACTTTTTGACATTTTTTTTTAAATTAAAATTTTTTACATATTAGTTGGCAAATATTTCAAAAAATTATGAATAAGTATACTTCTAGTATTACAAAAAATCATGTATTAATTAGAATGTAGTCAATAATACAGATAATAGTCACTCTGTATTTGTTAGACTATAGTCAATCAAGGAATTTTGAAGATAGACATTAATTTTTTTAATATAAAGTAGATATATTTTACATTTATAATTATAATGATAAAAAAAATTAAATAGGCAATTTTATTGCCTCTTCTTATCTTATATTATCTCCAAAGGCCAAAAATTATGAAAAATAATTTTATTTTTACCAAGCAAATGACTTTTACAAAAAAATTAGACTATGTCCTTTCAAAGTAGACTTCTAAGTATAAAATCCCCTTAAATATGACTATTTCTTTTCATATAATATTAAAATACATGTAATAAAAATCATGGTTTTGATATTTTTGTTTTAAATTATAAATTTAATATATTAAATAACAAGATATTTTGAATAGCACAATATTGAGTAACTTATAGATTTAATTAAATTTATATTTTTATTTAAATTTATTTATTCAAAAAAGTATATATTTCTAAAATAAAATTTTAATATGTTTTATAAAATATATATTGATGATTTGCACATGTCCAATCACATTGTATACAAAGCCCTTCCAAATAAGATTTGACATGTTTATAATCAAATAAGAAAAATGGATGTTATTTTTAGGGAATCACTACATATGTACCCCTTTTTTACTACATGGACACCCTCCTATGCCACACACCCTTACATATACACAATAAAACTCTCATTTACACAAAAAAGTTTTAGAATAAATTTATAGTAAAACATTTATGTCCAATGATTTATGGCATTTTTTTATTTTTTAAATTTTATTTATTATTGATTAAATTTAACAAAATTTTACAATATATTTCATGTAATTCTTTCATTTACTTTAAAAAGCTTATTAATTTTGTTTAAAAAATCTTTTACTATAAATTTATCCTAAATAAACTTAACATTATTTATTTACCTACAAAATAAGAGTTTTACTATGTATATGTGGGGGTGTGTGGCATGAGGGGTGTCTATGTAATAAAAATTAGTTTGATTAAATATATTATATGCATCACAGTTCTATTACATAATATATAGTCTGACTTTTAGCAAACAGAAAAATACCACAGAATAGGATTCATGCATAATCCACATATATGTATACATACACACACATAGTGAGAGCAAGATTGATATCTGGGACAGGGTCTCCATCTGAGTGGGTGGGTAGGACCCTCTTAACCCTAATCCTACAAAACCCATGACAGTGTATAACCTTGGAAATGCTAGAAGATGCTGAAAAAGCTTCTTCAGCATCTTCTAGCAAAGGTTGATGGGGGGTGTGTGTGCAATAGAAGCATTGAGAGAGACAAGAGGATAAGTCTGATGGAAAGCAAGGGAAGGGGATGAAAGGAATGGGAAAAGATGGAAAAGGAGAGAAAGGGAAAGGAGAAAAGGGGGAGTCAGGAGGGCACATGAGCCCTACTCTGCCTCATCCTCTGAAGATGGAAGAAGCAAGAAGGGCGACCAATTATCCCCCATTATCTCCCATTATTCCCCACATGCTTCCATGCTCTTGCTTTCACTGCAGCGCAATCAATGCTCTCCCACTCTCTCCCTATCTCGCTTGTCTCTCTTGTACTCTACTCTACTCTACTTACACATATCTATACATAACATGTACAAATATATTTGTACATTTATATAAAGCATATATTGAGTGGGTGTAGCCACACGGATGAATGACCTCGTGCGAGACACAGGGAGAAAAGGTCTTCTGTTACAGTGTGGTTGGCGACAAACCACTAGGTTCGGCATTTCCGAGGCTGAGGCCGAGCCTGGCTGGAGGGAATGGGTTACAGTGGCAGCAGCCATGGGTTCCCAACAGCTGAGGTGGTGGCACTTTATGGATGCTCTTTTGAGGGGTAGAGGAGGAGTAGGAGGAGAGCGAGAAAGGGCGGGGGCTTTTGGAGGGAGAGTCTACCTGGCAGATGAGAGACTTGAGATCAGGGGTTTGGGAACCCTTGGGGAATCAAAGGCATCGGCCATCAAAGCCACAGAGCCAGACACAGAGGAGGCAACTAAAGGGGGCTGCCGTGGCAGCAAGAGCTGCAGTTAGAAAAGCACTCACATCATCCATAGCCTTAAAGTCTATAGGGGCAGATTCTTTGCCACTGAATGGATGACACGTGGTTAGGCCAAGCAAAGGACCAAGGGGAGTGGAGTCTAGAAAGATGAAGCAACCCCAAGGTTTGAACCACACAAGTATAAAGAAAAGTATAAGGGTCAAAGAGATGAGAGGAAAAGGCAAAGGTAATACCTCAAAAAGCATACCTGGGCACATTAAAGCCACGTTCTACAACCTACATTTCAGCGTTCAGCAATAATAATAAAGACACATTTTTCAACAGGATCGGCCTATTCACTTCGATTGTTGTATTATGCCACTCGTACCACAATTTATAAATACTGAATTTGACTAATTGCGCGTTCTGCTTTATGTATTTATTTGAATACGGTAAACAAAGTGGATCCCAGGCTTTTTGTGCTCGCCGAATGCATGAATTAGAAAAAAAACAAAAAAAACAAAAAAAACAAAAAAGATAATTAAAATTAACATGCCACAAATTGGTTAATGTCTACTTGGGGCATGATTAATCAAAACATCAGTTTCATAATTTGCCAGTTATTGACATAGATGTGTGCTCAGATTTTTTTACCAGAAAAAAAGACAAAGAAAAAAAAAGTGATATACTTCTAAACACCCTTCGCTTTTCTGAATAGAAAAATCCATTTAAACACAAATCATTGTCACACATTAAATTTATAACAGTGGCATATAATATTTTTTTCGTGAGGAACGTCGTTTTTTTTTTTTTTCTGTTTTTTTTTTTCATACACCAATGCATCATATTGATTACGTTTTCTTAACCCAAGGTATATTGTTTTTCACCCTCAAAGTGGTCATGAATAACCCTCAAAGTGGTTCATGACCACTTTGAGGGTAACTTCAGGGCTGTGTGACTTACCCAAATAAGTTTGTTACTCTTGTTGGATTCCACTATTGACATCATGGCTACCACTTTTTCCTCAGGTCAAGCTGTCCCCTGCCAACCTGGCCCATTATTTCAGTAAAAAGCTATTGGGTGGGTATGCATGTGACCTTATTTTTTCCCTCCTTTTTCCCCCTTACCGCATATAAATACTCACTTACCATCAGCTGAACTCACATGGTGTATTCTTTGGGGTCAGATGGACACCTTTCATCCATATCGTCTATGATGAACGCCATTCTCAATCCAAGTCCCAAGCTCATGCATTATTAATGATGCAGAGAATGAACCACTGTCTCTTCTCATCCTTCAAGGCAGTTGTATATTAGATGAACCCCCCACCAGTTTTCCAAAGATAACGTATGTTATTCATCCATTCATTCATTGTGATGCAAAGAACAGCTCTCTCTTCATCCACCACATGGAGTGCTGATGTTTCCAATTGTCATCTTCAGGCACTGCTTGTTTTATGATTTGGTCTTATTTTCCACACAGTCTAGCTGTGGGGTCTTTCTCCATGACCCTTTCCAAAGTTGCAATCTGTGCAAAAAAAACTTGTTTTAAATTAAAAAGAACAGATTTCATGTGATGTCAACTTGGGTGTGGATGCAGTGCAACCATCCATGCATCTATTCACACATTCATCATTTTTTGTCCAGCCCTTTGCTTGTTGCCAAAGCATATATTTTGCTGTGGGGTACACAGATGCAGTCCAACAAAGCCACCCATCCACTTTTCCATCCTGCACCAACCAGCACCCATTCAGGCATGCAAATCTGTTCAAAAGCTCTAGCTGATGTACACATGGGATTGGTCCACAGATGGCAGGAAAAATAGTAATTCATCTAAGAAATGATTGCTATAGCCTTTGGGGAGGAGGCATGTTTTCATCCACAATCATCCTGATTAGAGAGAAAATTGAAATATTGGTTTATGCCAACAAAAAATGGGAAATAAATCTCTCTGCTAAAAAAGTATTATAATAGTTGGATTTGATATACCATGCAGAGATTTGCAACCAAGATAGTGAGGTCAAGTGAACAGATGCAGAGTTATTTCTCCTTTATGACCCTCTGGAAACAAAGTATATGTGCCCAGTAGAGTAGACTACATACCTCCTCTCTTGTTATGCATGGAATCTCACTTTCATCCTTTTGTGTTCTGCAGCCACAGTTCTGGGGGTGAACTGTTGCCTGGAACAAGCTACAAATGCAACTCACTCAAAAGTAACTCCATATTAATTTACTTTTTGAATTGAATAAACAACTAAGAAAAGCAGGTTCATTACAGCTGCCTCTATTGACATTGTTGGTTTACTTTTGTTGTGTGAAAATGGGTAGTTCTTTTATGGACTCATTTACAGATCCACAGTGTGGGTGAGTGGTGACGTGGACAGTGGCTATAAATGAATGAGCTGGAGACACCAAAAAACAGAGGTGTCCCAGGATAGCTTCATTTTTGCACTGAAAAGTCAGGGTTGACATGACAAAGAAGGGCCTTCAGTTTCAGGGCTTATTCCTCTTGGACCATGCTGAAACTTCCCCACAACTTCTTCAGCCATTTTCCCCCAATTGTAGTTCCCAGCTCATGGGAGCTTGCTGACTCAGCTTTTGCTACCCAAAGTGGCTGCAATACTCCAGCAGTATTGTCAATGAGGTTTGAATACCCAAGGAGAGAGATTTTTCTGGGTCTAGTCCTCTCTTTCAATTTCAGATGCAGGTCTTTCAATGATATGGGTACTTTAAAGTGAAAGTACACAAGTTCATTTATTTATTCTTTTTACATTTGAACCAGTCATGTCAGCTGTGCTCTCATTGTACAAATGTCATCCCTTCTCACTTATGCCCCAAAAAACCAAACCCCACATCCAAAGTCTACTCTGTCAAGGGGGGAGTGGGCAAGTGGTCGGATTCTGCCCCAGAATCATGTCTCTGTCTCTCCCATTCCAAAGTTATCCTGAACAGTTTTTCAAAGCTTTGCAAAGCTGTGAAATATCAAACACCAACTCCTGATATTTTTTTAATTGCGTGTGCTTTCAGGTGCTGACACACAGCTGTGGAGAGTGGCACAAAGTGAAGGAAGTGCCCCTCTCCTCCATCTAATGCCACCACTAGTTGGCAATTCCATCGGGAACTTTAGGAACACCAGGGGAACACATTATTATCCTGCCACTTGGAAAATTTCCACTTAGTCAAGGATTTTAGAAGTGGGTTAAGGTGAGAAAGGAAGAAAGGAGCGCCGCAACTGGGCTCGGAGTGGAATGGAATATCTTATATACATCGTATGTGATCATCGGATGTTCCGTATAAATGTATATACAAATCGGAGGTCCACTGCGGAGCGGCGCCTCGCGACGTGTCTCCCGAGACGCAATTATTAACCCAGAAAGGCAATGCGCATCAGGAGGGGAGCGCTGAGGGAACAAAAGAGAACGTCGGGGACGCTATCCCACTCGGGGACCAACTCTTCTGTCCTGCCCTGCCCGCGCCCGCCCCGGGCCCAGATATTTCCTCCTCTTCAAAACGCTCTACGGGGAGGCTCATGGCTGCCCGAACCAGAACGGGCAGGAGAAAAAAAAGGAGAACACACTCCCTCATCCATCCCTTCGCGGTGAGGGAGTCCGATACGGCGAGCAGCGTGGGCCGCGGGCATTGTCAGCGATACTCTCTGCTCTGGAAGATCATCAGGCAGGTGGCTAACGCAAAAAGGCTTTTCGGGTGATGGTGGGAACGAATCGAGGAAAAGTAGGATTTCGCCACAGCTACATAGCCTGCTGGGACCATCAATTACGAGTAGCTACACCACTCCGCGTGCAGTCAGAATTTCATGGGCACCTACAGAGAGCTGAAGCAGCACAAGCAGAAGAAGCGAGGCTGACGCTGGCGTTTGTAAGTAGTAGGAAGAAGAAGCAGAAGCAGAAGAGCAGAGGCCGAGGTGGAAGTGTGTGTGTGCGCTCAAAGCGCGCAAGTCTGAAGCGTAGACACGAGATTCGGATCCAGGCGTGGGGACTTCCGTTTGTAAGCGTAGGTAGTTTTGTGCAGTTTTGGGTCATGTTGGGGACGATATCACCCTTGTGCGAAGAGGACAGCGGGTTTGGGGCTGCGAAGTGTGATTTGTTGCGGCAAGGTATGCTCCTGGTTGGATTTTGAAATCCGAGAGTTGGGTTCTTGGTGATGTGCGGGTTTGCCCTTTTATTTTATTTTATTTTATTTTTATTTTTTTGCTCTCTCTCTCTCTCTCTCTCTCTCTCTCTCTCTCTCTCACGAGGGAGACGAAAATTATTGTTCAGACGCGTTCGGCGGCTTTCAAAATGTTCTTGGGAGGCCTGTTGAGTGTTGTGGAGATGGCGTGAGCTTACTGATAGGTTTTTGTTCTTACATGTCGCAATTTCTCTGTTTCCTGGACTATGGATCTGGTTCAGCGGCTTGAGTGAGCGAGATTGACTTGATTCGTATGAAGTAAGGCGCTATAGTTCCGTCGTTTTAGAAGTTTTAGCGCTTCGTGAGAAATGATGAGGAGGCTATGGTGAACGATCGAGTTCGAGCATTAGCTGGAGGAAATGAGTGACAGGTGTATAACATAAAGAAGGTTCTTTCTGGTACTCGGGAGTGCTCCCCTCTGCTTATGGATTTGAACGTCGTGGAAGTAGTCAGATGAAGATATGATCTTGACCACCTCTGGCGCCCGTTATCTTTTGTGGTCTCTGGCTACGGTGTTTTACGTCATACTCATAACTTCTCTTTCCTTCGTGCACCATCTCTCAAACTTGGTGGTTATGTGATCTTTTGAATTGTATCCTGAGTTTCTTCCGTAGTTGCTTCATGCTTGTAACCTGCCTCTTTGTAGTTGTTTTGGAGGTAGTGATATATTAAGCCTTTTTGGAGCCTGCGGATGTGAAATTTTCCGTCTGAGGCGCCAGTGAAGTGCGTGTTAACCTTTGTCGAGTCGTAACTAAACGGCAGAGAGTCTGCCAGCCTTTTGGCTTTAATATTTCACGGACTTGGACTATCCTATTCCAGCTTGATTGTAGCCTGAACGTCTTCTCTTTCGAGAAGGCTGTGTCATCTTAATACTTACCGACTTTTCCCTCTTCTACGTGCAGGTCCGCCACATCATGCTTGTATAGTATCCTTGACTGCGTGAACCTTTTGAGTCCAAATTTTGGTCTTCAGCACCGGACTGGTAGCCTGCCGCAGAAGCCCTTTTGAACATATCTGTTTGGAGCTGATAGAAAGCAGGAATCATTTTTGTCTTCTAAGGCCTTGTACAACATGGATTTCACGAGGAACATGAGTAGCGTGCAACACGTCCAGAGGGTGTGGAGCCCCATGGACAACAGGACGGACATGAACGAGAAGAGAAGATCCCGCACAGGTTTGCGAGTCGAAGGAGGTGAAGACGAGGTTATTTGCCCCAGACCTCGACGTCCCACCACTGTAAATTGCCCTGTCAACGAGTTCGTGAAGCCTTCTCGTCGACACCGAAGGTATTAGCTTCTTACAGTCTTTTCAAAGGTGTTTGTTTAGCAGGTTTTCTCAGCCTCTCTTCGTTCCTTTTCCGGTTTGTTTAGTTGCTTCCATCCTGTGCCTAACTCTAGGTTCCTTCTATTTATGCAGTAAATCTTCAGCTCGTCCGGAAGGTGTGGTTTGCTTCGAGTTGCTCGACATATTTCTCAATAAAGGAGGATACAGGGGCGTTTCTAACTTCAGCTCTTCTCCCCCGAGTTTTTGTGGCTCTCCTCCGAGTCGAGCAGGCAACCCTTTAATCCACGATGCGGCGTTTCTGCATCAGAGGACGACTTCCAACCTCTCACTTCAGATGAACTCATGTGGACCCTCCTCTTACAGTGCCAAACCAACTGTGCGAATCGAAGGATTTGGCTCATTCGGATCTCAAGTGTCTGCCCTTGCATAATATCATCCCGGGCTCTTCTGTGTGATCGAGTGTGGGTGAAACGGATGTACAAATTTCAGAGTAGAAATTCCAGTTTGTATTTTGCGAGTCAATTTTTTTTGAGGATTATCTGTTGACATTTCAACAATATCGCGGATGGACTCCTGTGCCTAGCAGGTGGACCAACCCAACAAGGATGAAGGTGCAGCAGGGGTAGTTTTATAATGACCTGATCCTTGCATTGGTTTCCCCAAACCTCCCTCTTCCCTCGGTTTTTCCTTTTCTTTCATTTTTATTTTTTTACATTGGCTCTTAAAGGTCTGTTTGACCTCCATTGTAGGCATAGTTTTCTCCCGGTAGAGCCATGGTCTATCGGCTTGTGAGTGATCTACGTTGAGTGTTGCATTTCGTACGCTGTACACAAGAAGAGTAGATTTCAAACAATCAGGACCACTTCACGATGCGGCAGTGAGGCATTTAGTGCAAGATGCGTAGCACCAGTCACCTTTAGCTAGTGTGCAAGGCGCATCGCCAACTCTGGTTTTTGCAGTTTAGATCGAGGCTTGACAGGTATGTCACAGCCTTGAGAGGATTTTAGCCCAAAATTTTTCACGGCTTTTAGTCTGTACAGAGATCCTGTAATATCATGTAACTTGTTTTTCCCGCTTGGAACTGTTGTATTCTACTCTGAATACGAGACCGTTTCCTCCAAATAAACATATTCGCTTATTTATTATTGTGTGTTGAGTCATTCGGGAGGTGAAGTTGTAACCTAATGTTGCGTGCTTTGTCCTTGTTCTTAAGTTTTATGTTGGGAATATTTCTTTTCTTAGATCATGCACACATACTTCTTTATGAAATATGCCTGGAATTGCAACCTGCATCTATATTCAAGCAGCATGGCTTTCTAAAGTTGTAAAGTTTCACGTGAGCAAGCCCTAGACAAAACCTGAGACACAGACACACTGACCAAGAAATCTACTTCCTGACAAGGCGGTGGGATTGTACCATGCTCATGTGCTCTTCTGATTCTAATTGTGGATCTGATCGACTGTGCGTGAGCTTCATACAATAACTGGATCCACTGTTCACACGGGTTAACTGGTGGAAATGATTTTCTCCCTGAATGAAATGTTGACGCCGCGTGAATATCAGAGAGGACCACAGCGGTTGTCTCTTTCAAAGTGATGACTATTTTGTAGCTGAATAGATTACTATCGGAGCTGCCAACAGCTGTCCATGATGGACTTAGTCCACCTCCCAACGAGCCTAATGCCATGGTGGGGTTGTTCTCAGGGCTGGTGCTTCATTGTCACATGCAACTGGTGGACTTGAATGCCATTGCTTGTGATGGAAGTTAAGTTATTCTGAGGTCTTTCACATGGTGTGTACAGAAAGCTTGTGGTGACTGGTTAGGATCTTGTGACTCATGACAAAGTCTACCTTTGTTGCTGTCATGCATTAATTGTGTAGGAATTGGAAAGTGATACATGAGTTTCTATTGGTTTCACTTAAAATTTGATATGGGTCTTTTTTTGAAATAGGAAACAATGGAGTTAGTTTCATACATCGGCTCTGGAAATGACAGCAATTCCAAAAATACAATGTCTAGAGGACGCAAGCTGGATTTATGATTTGTATCGCAAAGGCGTGGTTCTACTAGGTATGAGACAAGCGTATTACTCTCCCAGAACTTTTGATTCATAATAACAAAAGCTCAAACTTATGCGTTATTTTCAGAATTGATGCAACATAAGGTTTATATTAGCCTACAGAACATTACCTAAGCCCGCAATGTATACTTGTGAGCAGGAAATCACGTACGTTTGAAGTCAGGAAGTGAAATGCACAAAACATTAACAAATTCTAAAGTGAAATCAAGTTATATTTGAAGTGATGAAGCATTGACGAGGATGGGAAGGGCACCAAACCCTCTTACGTCATTCTACGTTTCCATGACCAAAACCAGCACCATAATAAGATAAAACAAAGAGGTGGGACATGCCCATGGGAACTAAGAATCCAAGATGCACGAAAGTAGGAGGAACACTGGAAACGGTCTTCTCAAAAATAGACTCCAGTTACTCAATTTGAATTAGTACATATACTCAAAATGAATACCCAACTTTGACCAATCACTGGAGTCCGAGCCATGGCCACACCTGTATCAGAGCTCTGAACTCTCAACAGTGCCACGAACGTAGAAGCTTGAATCTAAGTGAAAGATAATCTTAGGATTGGAGAGTCTGCATCAAGAGCTTATGACATATACGTGCTGCCGAAGAACAGCATTCTCAAGTTCTGAAACTTCGAGTTTTGATCTACCCAGATGATTACAATCGCTGTATAACAGCCTCAACTTCTTCGGGTGTGTACAAATGATACTTGGGAGCCACCTTAGCAATGTCCACATTAGAGGATGTTACCTGCCACGGGACGTGACCACGGTTCCGCTCAGACATCAAGATGTGCTCAGGTGCAACAAACAGTGTGGATGTCTCACAATCATCATGAAAATCATAAGAGAATTGCAACAAAACTACCTAGTTGAACCATGTCAAGTGACCAGCCCGAAAATTGTAAACAAGGTGAACAAAACGTATTCAAGGATCTAATTTGGATATCTGCTATCACCTTTTCTTCCATGACTTGCTTTAAGGTAGACAGTGCCAAAGTCTCAGCTTCCTCCAGCGTCATATTCTGCGATCAAAATGCATCCAGAGAGAAACCCCTTAAAAACTGAAATTTCAGTTGAAGTTGCAACAGACAGCGAAGCCTCCCAGGTCCATATGCACGATCATCCAAGTTAGTCAAAATGTGTGAAACTTAACTGTGCCATACAATCGGAAGCTTGAAAATGTTATTCCAAATACTGGTAGAGATGAATTATAAAACTCGATTCCAAGATTTGAACTGTAGAAAAGTGACGTACCTTGTTGAAGTGTTCCTGGAGGGAAGTGTCGGCACCTTCTGATCCTGAACCGATTGCCTTGGCATCACATTGCCAAAATGTTCCAGATGGATCTGTGTGATACCTGAATCGCAACCGCACGTTCACATACTTCGTCCAAGACGACGCAACTATCCAAGAAGATTGCAGTAGGATCAAGAAACACCACAAAAGGAGAAAGAGAGTCACTTACAAGCATGGTCCACTTTCATCATGGCCAGCAATAAGCAGTGAGACTCCGAAAGGACGTGACTGCACAGTGAACACAACAAAAGCCTTAGGATACTAATAAATCTTAAACACAAGCCACGACACATATACAAATATCATTCCTAAGAAAGAAATATATGGTAGAGCTCATTCCAGGTTTCAAGAATTTGTTCAAATACCATAGATTCTTCGTCGCCTTCTCCAAAGCGTAAAGCCAGATCGCACAGGGCTTGTGTAGTAGATTCTACACTCATTGGCTCATTGTAGGAAAATCTGTGATTCTGCAGCACCAAACACGACGGGTCATGGTAAACTTAATGTCAACGAGACTTGCCATATGTTTTTTTATTTATTTTTAAATACAATATTATTTAATAAAAAAGGTTGCAACACTGTACATGATTCAAGGTTTAGCAGGTAAAACATGGAATGTCTGTGAGCTCCCCAAATAACTCAAAAACTAATCCGGATTATTCAGCTACAACTCGGGTAACAGATTGCTTAACCATGATACGTTTGCTATTCAGAAAAAATATTGCACAGAGAGCATGTTGCACTAAATTGCTAGAATTCGTAGTTTAATCCCGACAGAAGCAAGCATACCAAAACAAAAACTAAAATAAAATATCACCTGCGTTTCCACACGCCCGTGCTCAACAAGCGTGCGAGCATCCGCAGTTAGTCCGCTCATCGCACACCCAATATGCTCATCGATTTCCATGATCTTCTCGACACTGGTGGGTTCCTGCAAGCCATCAATTGTAAAATATGTCTAGATCAATGAGTTGGTAACAAAAAAAGCTGATTGATTCTGATCGCATCAATAAGATGAAAGTACACAAGATCAAGGCAGAACACATCCACTAAAGAACCACACAACATAGAGTAATAATTCAAACTCGTCCACAAAACCTAATTAGTACAGAACCAAGGAGAAGAAGGGTGGGAAATATATGTATCATTCACATGAAACAGCTGCAGAATCTACTCTACAGCCAACATTGGAAAAGCAGTTCAAAACCCTAACCCACAAAAATTGAGTGAGAAGCTTAATTCTAAACCCTACCAGTAAAACTGAGGTAATTCGTTTCTCAACAGCCAACACCACCCCCTCCTTGGTCTTCAATCCAACTGCCGTTGAACCAAGCTGTATACATGCTTGCCAATCAATAGCCAATAAACGGTAGAAACTCATTGAAGGTCAAACTAGCTACTGGTTCAACTTCATGGAGAAGAACTGTAGGAAACATACCACAAAGATAAAGAGACTACAAATATTGATGAACCGTGGAATTCACCAAGAAAACACTAGTTTAAACTAAATTAAAAAAAATGTGTATATCTCCAAGTATTATACGCGCTGATCTGGACTCTGCCAACGAGCTCATATGCCAATTTTGTCAGTCTCCACATGTAATGCCCATGTTTAACCTGCAGTGCTTGAGCGCAACCAAGCTCGATCGGCACATTAAAACACACATAATTCTCGTACCTTGATAGCTTCAATAGCATACTCCACTTGGAAAAGACGCCCCTCCGGCGAAAACGTATTGACACCTCTGTCATACTCACTCCTACAAAACCACAAGATACAAGAACAATCAATCAACCAATACTTCATGCATGTGACAGATGGCAGAAATGTATCCCGCATATCCTTCACGATTTACTCCAAACACCGCGCCCTAAACATCCTTGCTAGCAAAAGACGAAAACCTAATCGCAGGAACCGAATTGGCAATCAAGACTCCCACCCTCGCCACTACTCGCTGAGCCCCCAACCAGGACCCAACCCAGCGTGTAAGAGTGCGATTTTTGGATGGAAAAAAACGGGAAGAGGAGAGGAAGCTGGCTGTGGCACCTGGTAAGAAACATGGTGACGGATTCGGCGATGCGAGGAAGACGTAGATGGGCACAGTTGAGCAAAACACTGGAAGTATCAGAGCCCGCACTCTGTGTCCGTCTGTGTCTGTGTTCAAGGTGAACCCTAGGCGCTGGCAGCTCTCAGTCTCTTGACACGGGCCCCGGGGGATTGATACCTGGTATAGGTCCGGCATCAAGGATTGAGGACTCGATCCCGACGAGGGCCTTGACGTGATGTCCACGCTCGGGTATCGGTGGATTGATCACATTAAGCCACGTCATTAAGTGCGTTCTCATGCTCCATTATTTGGATGCTTATTGTCATTTGTTGGACTTTGGGTTTATGGAGATAATGGAGTTAACAGATTTTGGTTTTAGAATAGTAGTGGAAATTTGAGTTTTGTAGATGTTAATAAAGAAGAAGAAATGTTTTTATTTAGTTATTGATTGATTGATTGGCTTCTAAACTGGATTTCTTAATGAAACATGTTTTGTATACATACATACATATACTTCAATGCAGTAATCTTTGCTGCTGTAGGATGATTGAATTAATACTTTGTACTGAAAAGGGAAAGAGTTTTAAGATCCTACAAATGATAAAATGTGCTTGGTAGTATATTGTTCAATCAGCCTATGATTTATTGATTATTTCATTTATCTGATTTTTATAAAATTGATCCTGTAGTATACAATTAGCAAATGGTGTTTTCATCACATGCAATAAACATATTTCCAACAAAAATAAGTTTGAGTACTCATTGTAAGTTGTTAAATATTTATTGCAAATTATATTTTATTTTAATGCACATTATTAAATTATTAATGAAACAATAATTTGAATATTATGATTTGTTTATTTATTTTGTTTTAATTTTAAAAAGAATTCAACCTTTTTTTATATAATATTGACACAATAATAATAATAAAAAAGACTAAAAAAAAAACCAAAATCAAAACCAAAACAAAATAAATAAGTATTGAATGCTAATATGGATTATATATAAATTTTTAATATGCAAACTTCAACTTAGATTACATTTAGAAGAATTCTATAGAGAAAGCTTGTTGATGTCTATGTATAAGTAATAATTTTTTTATTTTATACAATTATGTCAAAAATAAATATTATTTAATTGGAATAAAATGATATTTTAAAAATAAAATATCTAGTAGTAATTTAAATATTAATGTATTTAAATGCTTTGTAACATATCTTGCATGAAAGTAAAAGAGTTTAATAAAATGGTTAATTATTTAAGCATTGTAATAATTTAAAAAATAATATATCATACTATAGTAAAATGATTGTTTCATAAGTATAATTTAATATTTGTATACAATCAATAATAAGACATCTATAAGAGTTAGTAACATAATAATGACTATCAATAGGTAACAATTTAATCTAGAAAGACAAAATGAAAGTATATTTGGATGGAAGTATTTAAAAAAAAAACAAAAAAAAAAAAAAAAAAATCTTTTATTAGTTAAGAAGCTAACTTTATTATTTTATAACTCCAAAAATAAAGTATTTAAAATACTATTCTTTAACAACATTAATCTTCTTAATATATCCAAATCCTAAAAATCTTAACAATTCTAAAGAAAATATAAAAAAAAATCTCTAAATCTTAATTAATAGACTATAATAAGATAATCTATAATTAGATCATTAGATTAGCTTTAAAATTTGTACACTATTGTTTCTTTTGATAATTTATGTAGTCACAAAATTTGAAGTGGATCCAACTAACAAATTAATAGATCTTGCATTCAAATCCTCATTAATATTACTTGGCCATTTACTTCAAGTTTGATAAAGACTCCTAGTAGCTAGATTTCTTAATCCAACCATTAAATTTTGCTTAAACTTCATGAAAAACTTACTTTTAACATCTTATATTAATATCTAAATTCTAACTTCATCTAATTTAGAACTTTAGATGCATGAAAGATTTTAATTCATCTTAAATCATTAATTTTTAGTACTTTTATGCATATATATATATATATATATATATATATATATATAATTTATAAAAAAATATTTCTAAATCAAATATAAGATATAAAAAATGAATCCAAATTAAAGGTTATATCTTTATTATACTTAATTTATTATTACAAATAAAATTTTAAGTTTTATTGTCCTTTTAAAGATCTTTTTTAGGAAAAAATTCCTTAGGTTTTGTATATTTAGAGCTTTCTTCAAGCTATTTGTCCAATTACACCTTTTGATTTCTTAAAAATCTTTCATTTGCCATATGCTCTTATTTTTGTTTTTTAAGGTTGGATTTTAACTTTGTGTCACAAATAGTCTTCTTTCAATTCTACCATTATTATGTTTAATTTTATAAAAACCAAATCTTAATTTTTTTCTGAAAATAATCATATTAATATTTTATTTACTATATCTCATCTTGAATTATTTATACTCCTATCAAAGTGGAAGAAATATTTTTAATACAAAATATAGCTTAAAATATAAAAATTGTAATTAAGTTTGATAAAAAATAAAACACATGAATATATAGCTTAGGTGAATTGAAGTAAATAGAAATAAGTAGAAATATAATAAGTAGATAATATCTTCTTTAAGAAGCTTCAAGGAAGTTTTTTAAATGCATATTAGATATTTAGACTTTTATAGATATGCCACATGGTTATTTAAATTTATTCTTTAAGTTTCCTACTTTAAAAAAGTTGTGTTGGAAGCAATCCACAATCTCACACTTGGACCATAAATATTGAAGTTTTTAGAAAGCTTCTATAAGACCTTCTTGGTAGCTAGTATATATAGAAGTAAGATTGAAACCATCCTCAATCTTGTTAAAACCCTTTTAATATTCTGACCTTGATTCAAGATTTTCTAAGTTCTTTGTAATTAATAATATCCATAGTAATTTCTTTTTGTTTTACATCTATCTCTTATTTGTCTACTTTCTTTCTTTCAATAATATAAGATTGTATTGTCATCTTAGAATTTTGTCATGATTCATGTCCTTGATAGTTTGAGAAGACTACTAACTTATTATAGTTGTTTTGTTTAAAAAATAAATAGATTAAAATACTTCTTAAGAAATATTGTTGTATTTTTAAAGCTTGAAAATTATCCACTTTTAAATTAATATTTTTATTTTCCAACATTGATTTTTTTCTTACAAAGAGTGGACTACTTCTCTATTTAAAAAAAATTTATTCAATGTTATAGGTTACAAATTACTTTCCTTTAATTTCACTTTTGTGCTTGTTATTATTATTTATTACTTAGATAGAAGAGAAATAAACTATGGATGTTACATTTTATGGAAGTGAGAATAAATTTATAACTATTGCAAATCTTTATAAGTTTTTAATACTTTGCAAGTAAAAATCTCATGTATAAGCAATCTCAACTATAGAAGTATTATTCCTATGTTTAAAGAAGAAATCAACAATAAGATCCAATATTTATATTAAAAAAATTATACAACTAAAAGAAATAAGTACAAGTAGATCAACTTTTTAAGTGAATTCTAAAGATTTTGCCATCTCAAGTACAAAGGAATCAAAGTTCAACGTGTCCAAGAAGTTTAATGGAACAAAATCAAAATTTTGAGGAGTTTTATAAGAGATTAAGCTCTTCTTGCAATTTCATCCTTCTTGATATTATGATGGTATCACTCAAGTATGATTTACAGATATGCTTCTATCTAAAAAAAATCTTTGTTTTATTAGTATCTTTGATGGAAAAGGATTCACAACTTTTATATGATTTAAACTCAGTTTTGGAGGTATTTATGACAACATTTGGAAATTGCAACAAAAAAAGAGTAGCAAAAATAAAACTCCAATCTTTGCAATAAAGATCACATTAGCTACTATTTATATTATAAAATTCCAATATTTTATTTATGACATGGATTAGAACAATTATGCTCTTATTAATTAAATTTAATATGACTTGAATAATAATAATAAATATCTATTTTTGACAATATCAAAAGTAGATTCATCAAATAAATACATCATTCATGCAATTGTATACAATAATCAACTCTTTGAAAAGTGCTAAGTACAAAGATTTGATTAGAGAGGAATAAATCAAGTAGTTACAACAACTCCTAAGTCTTCAAATTTCTTTTTATCAAGGCCAAAACTTATGCATATTGATACAATTTAATTCAAATGGTTTATATTTAAAAAAAAAAAAAAAAAAAAAAAAAAAATGCTATTGTAAAAACTTTTATTGGTATGATAAAAAAATATGTCATAAAATATAAGATTATTATATCAAATCAAGTGGATATAAGGCATAGAATACAAACTCAAATCTTAAAATTTTAGAAACCAAAGACATCAAGTTGTAAAAAGAATCTTATAATTAAACAATTCTAGATTACAACCATCAAATACAAGTCTCATTCTACTATCAAATCCTATACCTTGTTTTAAACTTCTTATAATTGTTAAAACTGCAAGTTGTAAATTTTCAACTCAAATGCTTGTAGACACCAAAGCTTCAACATGTATTATGGATAAAACTTTGTATTATAAAAAAATTAATATTGTCAAAGTAAAACCAGTTGACTCTAATAGATGTTATTGATGGACAACCACTTGTATTTAGAGATGTGATAGAAGAGACCAAGCTATTAAAAGTGGCATTATGAGATCAAATATCCATCATTGTCTTTAATGTTGTTTAATGTCTTTCAAATCTAATGGTATTTGGCCTTCTTTGATTTAAATTACATTATTCTGATATAGATTAGAAATTACAAAAGGTCAATTTAAGATTTGACTTAATATCTTTGAGAAGAAGAATGATAATATATTGTTAAAACATAGATCTTATGATTATACAATTGATCTTTAAGAAATAATTCAATTAGTAAAAGAACCAACTTACAACTTATAGTAGAACAAACTTGTTGTTTTGAAGGAATATATTAATAAAAATCTAATAAAGAACTTCATTCAACATTCAATATCTCATGTAGGTGCATCAATTTTTTTTGTTAAGAAAAAAAATGGATCCTTACATATGTAGGTAGATTATTGTAGAATCAACACATTAACCATTAACAATCATTATTATTTGCCTTTAATATCTTGGCTTTATGAACAAAAACTCTAAGAACGGTATGTGATGTCCAGTGCTTTTTAAAATTTATAAAATATTATTGGATATATATCAAGAATCTCTCTTAAGTTGTTGCTACACTTATATAATTATCTTCCAAAGATAAAGTAGAGTAGAATCAAGATGCAAAAGTAGCAATTTAAGACTTGAAATTTTTTTATCTTAATTCTAATTATATATTTTTTAGATTTTTTTAAGTCATTTTTTATAGAAAAAAATATATCAAACTTTGAATTAGATGTAATTCTATTATAAATGGATACAAATCATAGACTACATCCTATTACTTTTTAATTTTAATTTTTTTTAATATTAAAGATTAATTATGAGATTTATAATAAAAAAAACTTCTTGCTATTATAAATTTATTCTAAAAATGACATCACTACCTTATAAGTGCTTCTTATTTAATCATAGTTTATACCAATTATAAGAATTTTAAATATTTTATATCAATAAGTATCTTAAATTGTTGCCAAAGCTATTAGAATATGTTTTTATTTTTATTTTTATTTAATATTATATATTATCCTAAAATCAATAAGGTTTATGAAATTTCTTATTTAAATATTCTTATCTTGAATAAAAAAAAAAAAATGTTGCATGTGATCAATAACAAATTATTCTTATAAAAGCAAAGCAACTGAATCTTTAAGTCATTAAGTCATTAGTTCTAATTGAACTATTTTTTTTAATAAAATTTGTTCAAATATGCTAATAGACCCTTTTGTTCTTGATAATAATAATAATCTTTATAATGAGTCTAAAAAAATTATCTTTAAAAATTATCTTCTTTATTATAAAAGATATTTATAAATTCAAAAAATCAAGCATGATTACATGCATTGTAAGCATGACATGACTTTTAAACAATGAGACATTTTGGATATAATAAAATTTCAAGAGATTTTTAATAGCTTTAAATGTAGAAATGGTCAAAGTATTTTTTTCAATCTTGTGACATTTGATCTAAAGCAAAGACTCCATGTCATTGATCCTATTGACTAATTTAACTTCTACCTCTTTTGAAGCAACCTTAGTCATTTATTTCAAGAAATTTTATTACCATTTTTTCAATCTCAAATTCTAACAATTCTAATTTTGCAATGGTAGATTGTCTAACCAAAATGTCTTATTTTATACCTTGTATGGATAAAAAAATAACTAATTTTTTTTTGAAAATATCTATTAATATCATCAATTTCTAAGTGATATTATATCTAATCAAGGATCATAGTTTGTATTAAGATTTTAAAAGACATTCTTTAATATATTCAAAATTAATATTTTTTAAAATAATAACTTCTATTCAAAGTGGATAATAAAATATCATTACCAAGTCATAATACAAAGACCAATTGATCTTATGACAAGTTGGATTATTAAAAATTTATCCTATTTATTATCCAAAAATTAATTAATTTGGTTGTATATTGATTGCAACTACCACAATTAATGAAGATTCATCTTTTATTCTATGTGTTTTTTGAAGAGCCTTATATTATAATCAATTTATTAGAAAGAAAGTAATTACCACCATTTCTTATTGAAATAGATAATAACAAAGAATTTAAAGTAAAAGAAGTCTTGGATTCAAGGCAAGCTTAGAATAAATTGGAATATCTTATACATTGGCATAGATATGATATTAGTGAACGTACTTAGGAGCCATTTGAAAATCTTACAAATGTGTCAAAGCTTATTGCTATTTTTTATCAATAAAATCTATCAAAATCAAAGACCAACTATTAACAACAAGATGGTATAAATGAAGGAGAAACAAATTTAAGGATCAAAATATAGAATTCTTTGTAACATGAAGAACTAAAAATTAAAAAATTCATCTCAAAAAATTGTTATTTGCAAAATTATTAGATGAAACACTTAGATTATCTCAAATTGGACAACATCAAAATTGTAATGAAGATCCTTAAGAGAGACATGTCCTTTCTTAAAGAAATGGCAAGATATAGTGTATTTGTTATCACAATCTTAGAAGAGATCTTTAATGTTCAGTAATACTACTAGAAGTGGATATTATACTTAATGACATACAAAATATATTGATTAAAGGTAGTTATTAAGGCCTCAATAATGATCAAATAACTAGGTAGTCTTCTTGTCTTAATATGAAATATTATTAATAACTAAAAGGACCTATCAACCACCTTTGTGCAAAACATAGATTAAAATTTGATTCTAACATTATTCAACTCATCTTAGACTTCATCAACTTATGAAGCAATTTGCCTATTCTTTGTGGAACTTATTCTTTAAAAGCAAAGATAATTTAATAGATGCCTATATCACTTAGTTGAATAGAAATAGGTAGGAATAAATAGAAATATGTTATGTAGATATATATTTTTTTTAAAAAACTTTAAAAAAATCTTTTAAGTACTTTTTAGTTATTTAAACTTTTATACATATGTCAAGTGACTATTTAAACTTGTTCTACAAGTTTCCTACTTTTAGGAAGTTGTGTTAGAAGCAACCTAAAATTTAATACTTAGACCACAAGCTTTCATGTCCCTATGAAGCTTCTACAAGACCTTCTTAATAGCTAGTATATATAAAGCCAAGATTGAAGCCATATTCAATCTTGTCAATACCTTTCTTATATTCTAGTCTTGATTTAAGACTCTTTAGGTTCTTTATTATTAACAATAGTCATTTTAGTTTTTTTTTTGTCTTACATCTATTTTTTATTTGTCTATTTTTTATTTTTTGTAGTGATACAAGACTATATTGTCTTTTCAAAGTTTTATCTTGATTCATGTCTTTGACATCTATCAGCTATTAAGGCATATGAAAAATATTTAAAATTTAAATATATATTCTCTTTACATATCTTGAATCTTTGTCAATATTTTTACTAAGAACCCTTGTTATATTTCCAAATTTTTTTTAAAAGGAATTCACTTGGAAATATATACAATATAAAAGTGAAGTTTCTTCATACATATCTATATAAAATTAATTTATACAATGTACTCTACATTGCATTGCATCTTAATACAACCATTGTTATCACATTAAATAGTTCTAGTCTTGATACATAATAAAATAAGGTCTTCTTGTGAATACCATAAAACTACATTATAAGTCTAATTATTATAATTATAAGTTAGTATAGAGAATTATTTATCTAATTTAGTTGTTCATCTAAAGAATTTCTAATTTTTTTCATACTAAAATTTTGTAACTAGGTCTTCACAAAAAAAAAATAGATTTGAATATAGATGACTTGCAATAAAAATTGTGGTTATCTTTGAGGTTGGTGTTAAAGATTTATATTAAACTTTATTAGATATTATTATTTTATTTTAAACTTATTATTTAAAAATTAGAATGATACATTTGACAACTTCTTAGAAAAATGTACTACTTACTACAAAATATGTATTTTTTTACTAAATAAAGAATCTTATTAGAAATATAAGTACTTGAGTCTATTAATAATACTATCCAATAAAACTTATAAAAACTATAAAAGTAAAGAATAATACTATATTAATAAAAAGAATATTGATTTATTATTTAAACGTTATCTACTATCATTGTAAGCATCTATTATTTGTAATTTATTATCTTTAGAAATTTATTAATATCATAATTGAATAAATATTTAGAATTTCTTCTAATCTTTATAAATTGCTTAAATTACTCAATTGCATTGAATTGTGTTTATGCATTTAAATAAAATCTTATTATGGTTCTAAAAATTAAATCATGTTTGTCAATTTTATTATAAGTTATTATAGTTTTAAGATGTATAACAGTATACCTATGCATCTTGTGCTATATCTTTGCAATTAATTGACACTTTTTGGTTTTATAGAATATATATATATAATAAAAATATAATTTAATTATTTTTTTATTTTTTATTGTAATAAAATTGTAATATAAAAATTAATAAAATTCTACAATAATAAAAAAATAAAAACTAATAAAATTGTATTTTTTTATAAAAAATTCTACAAAAAGATAGTTACAATAAGAAAGTTTAGAAAATTATAAAAATTAGGAAATAAAATAAATATCATAATATATTTTTAAAATTTTGATCCAATTCTTAGAAATTTTAATATATATATATATATATATATATATATATATATATATATATATGGTGGTTTAAGAAGCAATTGTATAAATTAAATCAAGTAGAAAAATTTTGAAAACTAAATTATATTATACGTATTATTTATATTTTAATCAAACATATGAATAAATTATATTTTTTGGCTTATTAATTTATGAATTATTATTAATTATTAAAAAATAAAAAAATAAAATAAAAATTCTATAATATTGAATAAAGTTAAACAAATATCTAATAAACTAAAAGGATTTAAAGATTATTAAAATAAAAAAAAATATATAATAAAAATATATAAGAAGTTAAATAAAAATAGATTTAGTAAAGTTATAAAATAAATAATTATATATATATATATATATATATATAGAAAAAAAAGAAAAAAAAAAGAAAAAAAAAATTTAAAATATATGAATTAATAAGGTATTTATTATTTTAACAAGATCCAAAGATAAAATAATATACAAAAGAATATAGAAGGAATATATATATAAATAAGTCTTAAACTAATAAAAGTAGTAACATAAAAAATATATAATTATTTTAGTTTTATTAATCATATATATTTTTCCTATAAAAAATCATATTTTATTAAATAAAAAAATAAAAAATAAAAAATACAAATACAAATAATGCAAAAATAATGTTGTAATGCAAAAAGTGAAAAACCTCATAATTTACAACTATTGAGGTATATGGTACAAACTTGGCTTAATAAAAGTCAACTTAGGATATTTACACAAATTTATACCACATAAGTTGTTTTATTAATAAGTATTCTATTTACACTAAATAATAAAAAATAATTTTTTCTTACCACAAGAAATAGTATTAAATTGATTAAATTCTGGATAAGAATAATAAAAATAATAATATCATCGTTTTTATATTGTCAATTTAAATTGATTATAAAAATAATAATATCATCGTTTTTATATTATCAATAGAAATAAAAATTATAGTTATAATATTTTAAAATTACATATTATATCAAATATGAACTTTTAAGAATTTTACTCATATCTTTACAATGAAAATTATATCAATAATATTTAAAATATCAATTATTTAAATATTGAGATTTTATTTGAATATGCTTCTTATAGTTGATATTTTTATATTTCTATTTGTACTCAAAGTAAAAAATATATACTTGAATTATTCTAAAAATATTTTTTAAGTATTTTTAAACAATCTGTTGTTTACAAAGTTGAGTAAACACATTTCTTTAAGACTCAAAATTTATTCTTAAACAATATTCTAAGTGGTCCAAGATTAGAAGTGGATCCAAAAAATATTAGAGTTATTTAAAAGTGACTAAAATAAGATAATTTTTTATAATTATAATATTTTAGTTTTTTAGATTTTTATCAAATACAAAAATTATTAACTTAATAATGTGAATCTTATTATTTTATAATAAATTATCTAAATTATTTTTATCTTTAATAGCAAATTAAATTTGTAAGAAATATGATCAATATTCTTAAATTTTTTTAAAAGACTCCACAAACTTAATTGAAATAGTAGATATAAATTTTACATTTAGTATTTGAATAAGAACTTGTTCTTCTACTTGATATTTAATTTTCTAATAAGATTAATTTATATTATTAATTTAATAAGCTTGTGCCTTCGCTAATGCTTCTTCAACCAATTGCAAGTTATATTACCATCAATTAAGAAATGTGGAGATAATAAGATTTTTAATTACTAGCTATATCAAAGTCTAAAAAGTGAACTAATTTTTATAAACAACCTCATGTAATGTTTCTTGTGTTAAAAAACAAATTATATCCTAATTACAATAACTTTATCACTAATAGATATTTAATCTAATTTTATTGACTTTTAGCCATATTTACATGTATAACTTTATTTAATAAAAAATATACTAAGTATATTTGTCTATATATATATATATATATATATATATCAAAATTAGAATTCACTACCATGATTACTAAATAGCCATGTTGTTGGTAGAATTGCTTTAAATACTTAGTGTAGCTACTTATTATTAATTGATCTAATATCAATAGCACATCTTGTATTGATTGATTATATATATATTTTTTTAAAACTAAAAAACTAAATGAAACTTAATTTTGTCCTAGATTACATAAAAAATACATTTTAGACAAAGCAATTATATATCTACAACAATCTAAATTTGGACCTAAAAAGATATATATATATATATATATATATATTTTTAAGATACAAAACATCAACAATATACTAAATTAATAATTATAATAGCTTTTTGGATTATATATATATATATATATATATATAATTTAAGATATATGGATTTAAAAAAATCTTAATTAAAATTGTTACTATCTTTTTGAGAACACTTTATGTATTTTTAAATATTTATTAATTTGGTACATAAGTTTATTATAATTGATGACCAACAACAAAAATAGTTTACATAAACTAAAAAAATTTACTTTAATATAAACTTCCTAAATTACTTTTAATAAAAAGTTTAAAATAATACATCCTATATATGAAATTTTAAAATAAAAGTAAATCCATTGTCAAATTAACTTTTTTTTTATTTAAATCTATAATTTAAATTATATATATACATATATATATATATATATATATATATATATAATATATATATATATAATTTTAGTTAGTAAAGATATTTATATTCTGAAAATACTTCCAAGTTATACTTAGTGGTACTTTTAAAAACACCATTATATATCAACATTATTGACAATTATCAAAATTTTAGCTTTAGATAATATTTGGAAAAAAAATGTAAGGATTTTTTCTTACTTACTAAAAAATTGTAATAAATTTTAACTAATATTTATAGTACAATAAATTTATAAAATACAAAATTTGATGTTTTATAAAAAAAAAAAACCTTTTAAGATTTAAATTCTATGCAAGTTCTTTTAAACTTTAACATTTATGCATTTAGTTTTTTTTTTTTATGAAACAAATAATACTCTTATGTTTTAAAATTTGTGTAAAAAAATTTAAAGCCAAAACAATTCGTATTTCTAGATTTCTAAACATAAATTTAACCAAATACTAAAGACATTCTTTGTCTTCTCTAATTCTATCTACTTTTTATGTTTAGAAATATTTATTTTATGGCTTAAAAATTGTTGTATGTTCTAACATTCTGTCATTCAAAGATCGTTTTATTTTATTTTATTTTATTTTTGTCAACTTAATCCTTACATGCATCAATAAGCAGAGTATTGGATGAAGAAACGGCGAGGATGAAATAGATGAACAGATGGAGAAGTTCATCCTCCGAAGAGGCAAGAGACAGCTTGAAGGCTGGCTGGCTATGGCGGAAGGGAGAGAAGAGAAGCGAGGCTGCGGAATCAGGAGGGCAGCGAGCGAGCGATGGTCCTTCCACGGCGGAAGCCATGGGAAGTCGAGACCAGAGATTAATTCCGAGCTCGGCATTCCTCCTCCGCCCCGCATTGCCAACTTTGGCTTGTTCGATACCCAACCTGCCCTGGATACCTCTGGTCTGCAGCTTTGTTCTAAGTCTTTGGATGGCTTTCGACAGTACACTATTCCTGCCTGAATTGCTGGAATTACAACGCAAGAATTCGGGGCGCAGCTATTTCGGGTCCTCACACAAATCCGAAGAAATCAAGGTAATACGCTTTGCCACTTCATCTTAGTCTGGTCTCGATATAGAGCATTCTCTCGGCAAAAGATAGCGAGAGTTTACATTCATCAAGTGCTCGAGACAAGGTGAAGATTCGCTCTGCAAGCACTTCTCCGACTAGTACTACCGCCGTTCTTTTCAGCATGGAGAATGAATAATAATCTAAATACGCTTATCTCCTACGAATGGATTCAGAAGTGACTCCTACGAATGCAACGCAGATATGTACAGCTGCACAGCGTATCTCGGCACGTCAAGCAGGCGTGATGGAGCTTCACGCTGTGGCCGACGCAAAAGGCTTCGAGATCTTTCAGACAAAACGAAATCCCTAATTGCAGGGAATCCTGTGATGGGAATCTTTTACTCGGGGGGGAAATGGTACGGGTTGGCATACCTCGCGACTCGCAGAATTGCCGATTGCCCTTCACAATGCGAAATCAAAGCATTAAAAACCGAGAATACAAAATGACTGGCCAAGACTGTAACAATCAAACAATGACGAAGGAGAAGAGCCGGAAGGCAGAAACCTTAGGTAATAAAACGGAAATGGTATTCCGTCGATAATCGCAGACTTAGAACACGACGAATTTATTTCAGAAAAATTGAATTATGTGAGGTATGTCTCCCATTTGGAGGTATATAAGCAAAACCAAACCTTAAGCAAACCATCTGAAAAACCAAGCTCAATTGACCTTGAATTGAGCTGAGTCTTTTGAGAGAGAGAGAGAGAGAGAGAGAGAGAGATGCTACACCTAACCCTAGATCCTCTGCTGATGCACTAGAACTTGAAAAAACATTTTTAAGAGTTCTAACCTGAGCCAGTGACTCTGGAGAAGAAGCTACTGAAGCTCGATTTTCCGCCACTAATAACCATCAATCTCAAAATGGAGTCTACCTCGATGCCATACTCAAAGATCGTCTTGTCGTCTTCGAGCTCGACGTCACCGAAGAGTAATTTCTGCTTGTGAGCTGCAATTCCTTCCTTGCTCTGTACCTTTCTCTTAATATCTTCTACGGTGTGGAAGCTCTTCAAATCAATCACTAATGACTTTCCGGCCACGGTCTTCACGAAGAAGTGGAAGGAGCTGCCGCAGCATTCGAAACAAGGGCAGCCGGGGAGGTGCTTCTGACGACGGAGAAGGAAGAAAGAATCGCCCCGGTTCACGTTCAACTCCCCGAGTGTGATATCGTTCGGCAAATCTGCGTTGTTCATATCTCTGTTGAAGAACCCGTATCCATACCGCAGTTTTAGCCGCTGATGGTATGGCGGAATCCCCTCAACTTGGTGCAGCACCGCCTTCACGTCGCGAATTGTGTCAGTCTTGCGAACCTCCAGAGTGATTGTTCGGTCCAGGATAGCAATGCAGACCATCACCAGCATGAGACCAACCGGCTCCGTGGGCGCCATTCGCAAGACGCAGTCCTTGGCGACGTTATATTCATTCAAAGTTCTCCCATTCTGAAGCTCCTCATCGTTGAAAATCAAGCGCTGCCTTCCTGCAGGAGTCCCTTCCTCTTCCCGCACCATGGCTTTTACGCTATAAACGGACCCGTTTCGACTCACTCTGAGAGCAATTGTCTGGTCCCTGTGTGTCGCCACGTAAATGCGCATGGTATGGAATGTCTGATCAGCCGACAACGCCCGACAAGCCATGCATTTACACCACCACATCTGCAGTGTGGAGGTATTGTCAATCTGGTAATCCTCCAGCGCTCTTTCATCCTTGAGCAGACGACCACCGTAGGATAGCCTTTGCAAGCTGGCTCCGATGATCTCACTGCCCTCGATAGCTTTCTTGACAGCTAGAACAGTGTTCTTGGGGCTGGCGTCGATCTGAATGGATCGCACAGCGTCACTTTGCCAGTCTCTCGCCTCGATCAACATTCCTGCGGCAAAGTATAGCGGTCTCTCTTCTTCCACGGTTGGCCAATCTTCTGCGGCTGCATAGTGCAAAACTACACGGTCAGTCGAGAATATCCGCCAGGGGTGACAATTACAACGCTAACAACAAAATCATAGTACTGTAATGAGTCAGCCTTACGACCCTTTCGCCAGCCCCGCAACCTAATCTCTCACTCTCTCGATGGGGACACGTTTGACGGCCAACGTCAGAAGACAATCACGGCTTTAGAAAGCGCTCTCCCCATTAGACAGCTTAAACAGTACCCATGAGTACACAAGTGATCCTCCCCTCTAATTCGCGATGAGTAGCACGCATAATGACCGCCTAATCTACACCAGCAAACCATACCCATTCGGCGTCGCTACCTAAGTGGAATCTCTGCAGCGGAAGAGAAGTTGGCAGGTATAGCGAAGTCGGATATCAATCACCGTTCACCGCCAAACTCTCGGAGGCTATTTTCAACCCACTTCGAAAAGGTGCATGTCAGGGGCTCAAAACGCACACCAGTTGCTCCTGCAACATCTCTTCTCAAGCCCTTTACCAACAAGCACTTTCCGAGTTCGCGACAACAGATATCGAGTGGAGTCTGTCATGACCATACCTGCGATCAACTGCTTCAAGATTCTTCCCTCCGTTGACTATTGCAGTACACTATGCAGAGTAATCCTCGGTCTTACGATCGTTGAGCACCCACATCTTCACCTTGGTACCCTGTCAATACCACCGCCTCATGCAGAGATCGCTATTCCTCATACACCTAACAGTGGGATCTCGAACCCTCCTGGTATAGAATTCAACGAGTATCCTCCCGAAACTCATATGACCAAACAATGCAACTATTCATGTGACCTTCCTTGCATCCGCTTCAGCTTCAACCCCAAGAGAGGATTCTTCGCGTCAATCTCTACCTCTAATCTTCACCCCAACACCTACATTCACCAACCCAATACCTCCAAAAGAGAGAAAATAAGACAATTAATTCCTTAATGAAACGCCGACGGATACGCGGTGTACGGTTTTGGCCCGAAGTACTGCTACAGTCTCATGCAATCCATTGCTTTGACAAAGCTGTGCGAACAATGTCGAGTGAAGTGAGAAGCGAACTAGACTTTCCTGCGACACCTTCTTACCCAATCGGCAGTCCTCGCGACTCATGTCCTGGTTGCCTACACTCATGCCGTGTTCGCCGCCCATGCCCCCGTTCCTTGCGTTCCCCACCAGTTGTTTCACACTGAGATAGTCCCACGTTCTTGTAATACTGGAGTGCTTGTCACGGCTCACACTTGAGAGCCTTGCCAGGTTTAGAAACCGGTCGCCACATACTTTAAAAATTCTACGCATCGTTGCATGGAATTCTTCCAAACCATCTCCTCAATCCAGTCCCTCAGGCTTCACCCACCTACTGTTTGGGGACGTTGGAAACCTCGACCAAAGTCATGGAATCGTTCGCCTTTCCGCTTTTTGCAACATGGTCTGTTCGTCGTAAGCGAAGGGAATCATGTTTTCAGAATATTCTCTGCAGCTTCGTATCCTCTCCCTACAGTCCTTTTGCAAAAGCCAGTAGGGTACAAATTCTGTGGAGGAATTCTGGAGCAACTCGAAGGCCCAACACAGATCCGCCATAATGGTAATTGGGTTTTTTGTGAGGAGACCGATCTTTTGGGTTTCCACGCTGGCCGAAGGTGGATTCCGTAAAGCTCCGTACCGCCCGGATGAGCGAGGGCGGGGAGGGCCGAAGGGCTTGGCGGAGTGGGAGGAAGGGGAGCGGCCAAAGGCCATCGAACCCGAGATTAGGGTGTGGGGCCCTTTTCCTTCGGGCCGGGTCCAAGGGACAAAGCTAACCAAAATTGGCCTATGGGGCAGAGTTCTGAAGGGGCACGGCCTCAGAGGCCCAACCTCTCGCATCCAAGCTTCGCTACCACTTGGGCCCTGCCTTGGGTTAAGCCAACACTTCCACGCTCTCACGTTCCCTTCCAAGTTCCTAACGTGGTTCCCTAGTTCCCAGTCTTGTCCACTCTCCACCTGGCATTCGCTCGCTGGCTGAACTGCGAATACCCCAGAAAGATGCCATAACAGGTTTAGCAGTTGGTGCAGTTGGAGGACAAGCCCAGTCCAGGGGAACGCAGGGCACGCCGCGTACCCACTCCCACACTCTCATCCATATTCTGAATTGCCATTGATGGCGAAATTTGCTTACGTGGAAATCCACGCGGAAAAAACCCGGATATTCTCTCTGGTCGTGGGTAGAAGAGCGGAGATTCTCGCCGATATTGTCAGAGAGTGAGAAATTTCTTGGTTATTTCTAGTTCGATACCATTTGTCCTCTCTGAAATGGGTCAGATTGAAAACTATTATCCGCACTATTGAGAAGTATGAAAATTTTAAATGTTGTGTTTAAAACTTTACATGAAAGTAACTGTAATACAAATGTCGGTTTTTTGCATGATTTCATCAAATATTAAAAAATGGGTTGGTCGCATTCTCATGAAGATAAGGAAGTTAATTACAAAAAATAAATAATAAATAAATAAAACGTGAAGTGTAAAACACTATCTAAAACATGTATTATTGAAAACAATAATACTTCATGTATTATTGAACACAATAGTACTTCATGTAAGTTATACTTGATCTCTTGCTTTCATAACATACCTTATTCCAAAATCAGCTCCTACAAACTATATGTTATCTCAAAGCAATATTCTAAAAAGAAAACAAATATTAATGTGCTGCTTGATAGAGTGATTGTAAACTTTTGACCAATGCAAAGGCCTGTTCACATTGAGTCTTTCTTCTCATTTCTTTTTATCAAACAGTTGAAATATGTTCTTTTGTTGATACAAAAAATATATGACTGAAACCATTTTCACAAAACTGAACAGAATTTATTTAACAAAAAAATTCAAAAATATAGTATTATTTTAAACCACCTTCAATAATAGTAGTAGAAATAATATTACTAATCTTTTAAAATTTAAAATTGCTTATAAGAATTGTGTAATGGATAATAATAATATATATTTTCTTTTTCAATAATAAGTCCAACTTTTTGTATTTACATAAATATCTATGTTGTAGACAAACATACTAGCTTAGTTATAAAATATTAAATTGTATAAATATATATATATATATATATATACACAATTGTACCTCCCTAAGTTGATACAATCCATAGCTAAGAATTTTACTAAGTAGTGGAGGTTATAAAAGTTTTGGAATTCCTATTTAGACTTGATACAATCATTGGTCAACAAATATATTAAAAAGTGGAGGTTATCAAGTCCTTTATAGTATAGTTGTACCTTCCAAAACTAATTGGAATTGATAAATTTTAATTAGATAATTGGCTTATGTAATGAAATCTGTCATCTTCTTTATAAAAGATTACCTCTACACCTTGACAATTGCTAATTGGAATATTGGATATTAGAAATCAAAGATATTGACTTACAACCATAGAACCAAGTTGGTAGATAGGAAACATTATAAAGAAAGAGAGAATATCAAGTTATGGGGGTTGATTTAGGGAGGTACAATTGTATGTGTGTGTGTATATATATATATATATAAAAGATAATTTCATGTAAAAACAAAAATATGATTTAAATAAAAAAAATCTTTGGCACCATTGCTAATATCACTGCTGCAGTTTATCATTGATTACTGCAATTACAAACTTTGTTGTTGGTGTTGCCTACTGTTGATTACAATAATGAATCATGGTGCAAATAATGTAGCCAAGAATTACACAAACATCTTTGTTATTGAAGTAAGAAGTGTTTATTAGTGTGTTTTTTAATCCATCTTAAGATGATTCATCCATATAATATCACATATTCATCTAAACAATGGATTGGTGCCAATGTGAATTTTGATTTTGAATGTTGGATCTATTGTGAACCATTGTTTTCTTGCTCTACCTTGGAAGACATTGTTTACATGAAGACAATAGCAATGGCAACAATGTGGTAGACAATGCTTAGACAGAAGGAGGGTGCAAAACCAAGAGGCTCAAAAGATACCTAGGTGGGGATGGGAGGTGGTGCACATTTTAACTATTGTGTTTGCAACAATGATTTGGGTTGGAATGGATTGTTGATGTTCAAGACAACTGGATAAAGTTATTGGTGGTATGGGTTGTGTCCTACTTTGGCCAATTTCATATGTTTTTTTTTTTTATTGCCTCTCCTGGAATACTTGAATGTTGAACACATTTTTGTTTTGAAATTTTGATTTTTTTTTGGAATTTCTTGTAGTAAAAATGTGGCATTGGAGTGACAAAGGAAGTTAATGTTGTGGTATATATATATTGTGGAATGCTTTGCTGGTTTTAGTAACATACAATATTAATAATATCTTACATGCCTAAAAGGATTGTTATCTTAGTTGTACTAGATTGTCATCTCAAAGATTTTTCAGATCTTAAGTTAAGAAGTGTGAGATGCTTTGTTGTAAGGACAAAAGCTTTTATTTGTTGGATTTGATTGTTTATGGAGGAATTTGGAGAAGCTTTATAGTATTGTAGCTGTTGTATTTTAATTTCAAATTATTTTACAGTTTTATCATATTATTTCTAAAACAAAGTGAGGCATGTAGAAATAGAAAGAGATTTGATTGTGTTGTTAAAATCAAATAATAACAAAAAGAAAAACTAGCTAATGTATTGAATAAAAAATATCAATAACAAACTCCAATACAATTTTTTTTTAATTATATAATTATATAATTATATTTTTTGATGTAAAAAATTAATATCCTATATCAATAATTTTCTTTAACATATTACTTTCAAAAGAAAGCAAGGGCCTCAATATATATATATATATATATATAAACACACACACATGGACTTCCTCAATTATGGATGTGCTTTTATAAATAACCATTTTAATTAACATACATGAACAAATAAAGAAATTTGAAAACATGTCAATGTAAATGTCACTAAATGAAAATATATGAAAATCACTAAATGAAAAACAAATTACTGATTTTCATATTCTAAGTATTATACTTAATTTACATAATCTATCAATAAATAAATAAATAAAATATTTTATTCACTAGGAGAAGTTGATCTTTGCCATATATATATATATATATATATGTATATAATTTAAGGTTTTTGGGATGTTTTATTTTATTATTTTCATTCATTTATAGAATGGTATAGTATATAAATTTAAGAAAAATTGGAGTTGTTTCACATATCATTAATGCTCCTTGTAAGTTATGTCAGTGTTGTGGGTTGTACGATGCAAATTTTGAATCATAACACATATTCATTGGAGAAAAATAAAAACAATCATTAATAGATGTGGGTTGTATTGAAACTTTAGCAACTCCTTCGTTACTTATGACCTTAATGCAACAAATAAAATAAAATCAGTTATAAACTGAATTATTAGTCTTAAATCATATTTACTATGCTGTAAAACAAATTATGTTTTTCTGATTTAATAATATCAATTAAAAATCTTCAATATGTTAGAGACACTGAATTCTTGTATATCATGCGAAAAATATAATTTTTTTGTCTTAATAATGCATTAAAAATATAACTTATTTATACATCAAGACTATCAAAGAGAAACAAGACCGTTTACATAAAAGTCAAATATAAAAATCTACAAAATGGAATTGAAATAACACAACATTGCATTTGTAATATAACACACATAGACTACGTTGTTTATATCAATTTTCATAAAAATTTCAGAATACATTCAATTCAAGCAATGTATTCCAGCATGAAAAAAAGTAAAAGCTATCCAATGAACCAATGAGTTAATGTGAGGATTTCAGAATAACATCTTAGTTATTGACAATTTATGCTTAGTGTCATAGTTTCTTAATGTAACTCAAAATCATAATTTGATTTCTGTTTGAAAATATTTATTTATACCTTCTTCTATACCTTTTATTTCTTATAAAGATCTAAAATAAGATTTTTGAAAAAAAACATATTTTTGTTTATACTTGACCACATCATTTGACTCATTTCATTACATGAAGAACTATTTCACATGTAGTCGTTTATTTATTCATGTTTTTTTTTTTTTTTTTTTTTTTTTTTGTATACAACAATTAATATTCTTGGTTGTTATTTTTTATATCTTTATATCAAGGTCATATATCAAATGTGGAAACACTCGAAATGTGTCAGAAGTTATTTTAAAAAATGATTACAATTATTTAGGGATAATTATTTACAACATGATTAACAGCAGTAGAAGACTTGCCATTGTAAAGCATAAATTATGTCATGCTTAAATACATATTAATAAGCTTTCATTTTGTATAGTTTTTCTTAAATAAAAATTTGATTAATTACAGTTTGAATAATTTTGGACTGAGGAAAATCGCATTTGTACATAAAAAATTCATTGGAACCAGGAACTATGAGAAAATATTCTTTTAAATAGGTAGTCTCGAGCACGGCGGCAATCACGGAACAATGTTAGGCTCGCATGTTGGATGAGAAAATCAAGGATGAAGAACGAACGTGAAAAATTTAAACGGTAAATTTCATCCAGAGACGGAAGCGAATTTTCCAGTGTGATGTGGAAGAGTCTATTCGGGGCAGTGACGCCAGCGGCATTGCTGTGCTCCAAAATCCCGGCAATCTGGCTCGTCGCGGATACGCAGCCCACCTTCGCCGCTCCGAGGAATCACTCGAAAACGGTAATATATCTCAGGAATCTTGAAAATGAAGTAGAAAAATCTCGTGCAAGTTGGACAGCCTTTTCCATAAACGCTGATCCCGAATCCGTGCATGCCAGTTCGCGTGATGCGCAGCAGGGCGTGTCGTAGCTTCGCTACGTGCAGAATTGCTTTTGTTCAAGGTTGGGTTCACAGCAGACGCTGCGGTGAGTGGCCCGATGTTGCATTTCATCGCTGTCCTGTGTCGCCGGGGCTAAAACGCCAATGTGGCCGTCGCCGTGTGATTATCTTGCACCTGGCCTTCCTTTGCTTCGGTGAATTTAGTCACAGATGATGGAATGATTCCAACGAGTTATAACCCGAGTTACAATCTCGTCGGATTCACAGTTAGTGCATTGTACATCCACCGCTCAGTCGTCAATGTCAACTCTGCAGCTCTACAAGTAGTCGTTTACGAGGTAACATGGAGGGCTTCCTGTTATTAGGGTTAGGGTCGTAAGAATTATTGCTTTTATGTTTGAGGTTGTGACATTCTCAAGCATTCATATGTTTCTTGATCAGCAGTGGCGGTCATGATAATATGTGGCAGAGGATTGAAGTCAGGGTTTGGGATTGAATATCGTTTGGGAGGCGTAGGTTCATGCCGTGCCAATAACAAGAGTTTTTTGAGAAGAGAAGTTTTCAGCCGTTGAGGCAGCTCTAGAAATGGAGTCCGATGGTTTTGAGGTGCCAATTGAATATCATCGTTGTGCATGCTGTGAATGCTTCCACGGCGTTGTTGTGTAGTATGCTTTGTAGAAGCGTCATTCTTCTTTTGTAAGTAGTTAACATGACAGTTGTTGCTCGTTCATGTTTTATCATACATTGTCAGATCTTACATTCCTGAGATTGATGAGCTGAATATTTTTTCGCCCCAAGTCACTATGGCTTCACTTGAAGCTTGGAGATGCATTGTTCGTTCAGACTGGAACGATCAATGCTAGCTGTCGAACTGGACATTATCATCGTTGCAGTTCGATTTGTTGTTGTTGTTCTTGGACTACAGTGTCGTTCGTCCGGAGGGATTCATGTCATCTTTGCAGAAAGCTCTTCAAAAATAGTAAGTTTGTGATGTGAAATGCTTAAGTTTCAGGTTCAATAGTGGATTACCTTTGCAAAGCAATTCCAGCATGTCAATCCCAATGCTCTGTGAATGTTTGCGTCGAACTCATTATCAGATGTAGACTTTTGTGAAATGTTTCACGGTCATAACGAACACAGGAATTATGCGAGACCCCTACAGTCAAGACCATGCTGATCTGCGATGGAACACATCTCCTGGGCAGCTATCCTCTGAATAAGCCTCGTTTTATCAGCGTTTTGTGTTGATATTCTAAGTTACTTAGCTTCGGATAGCAACAGACAAGCACCTGGGGATTTCCCACACACAGCAGCCCTTAAACACTTGGATTTAGCCAAAAAAGTTCATGTTGCAAGATTCCTGATTCAAACCAAACCAAACCAAACCATCATGCAGCGTCGTTAAATATTCTTCATAGCTGGCCGAATAGTTAGGCAAATGTCATATTATCGTTGCATCTAACCCGCTCATGGACATTGGACTTGAGACAAAAAGGCATCACACCAAAAGCATCTTAGATAACAGAACCCAGGTCAAACTCAAGACCGCAGAACTCAATCTTATCCAGGTTTTGAATTCACCTGTGTCTGCAACGTGACGCCATTTCCACGGCAAACTCTGGTGCGCAATAATCAACACGAAAAGCATTTCGATTTCGCCCTTGGAAAAACTGCCCCCCACTTTCTGCAACCACATTCCAGTTGTCTGAAATAGCACAGTTGGGGAGGAGAAAATATCCAAAAATATTCGGAGAAATTGTAAAAAATCTTCTTACAGCTTTCGAGGTGGGGCCTCACTGTGGACCCTCTGTTCATCCACGGTGACGTTGGATGAGGATGAAGTTTTCGCCACGCCTAATTCACCGTCCGATGAACGGGCAAGATCCGATAGTCGGTTTCTTGGTGTCAACCTTCAGGGTAGTGTCTAGCTGTGGCATTGTCGTGGTTGTTCTTCATGGCTCCGGCGGCTTGAAACGGAGCTCGGATCCTTTCCTATTCTAGCTGGTGCTTCGCCACCGGCACGCCGAGACCGTTGCAGAGCTCCTCTACGGTACGTTTTGAATGGGCTTACATGGACGATTACATCGGTTTCAAATTTTGTTGCAAGCCGTGCTCCTGTGACGGAGATCCTATCTCTTGGTGTGAGTTACAAAAAGTAGGGTTTCGTATCCTTATTGATTTGCGTGCAGAGAGTGGCTCGGGTTTGGTGCGGTATCGTGTTTGTTGAAAATGACACTTCGGTTTGTCTGATGTTGCGTAAGCTGGCGGATGGTGGAAGGTGGGACATGTGGTTGTTGTGAAGGGTGAAGGGGTGCGAAAGCTGTGGAGCGTGTCTGTTTATTCCACGGGTTTATTGTGGTTATTAGATTTCTCTGAGCGTTGTGTGGCTGGTTTGAAGTGGTTTGTTGGTTGTCATCGCTGTTTCGAGGGTTTTGGTTGACCTAATTATTGGGTGTCTTAGATTTTACACGCGTGGTTGTATGAACGTCGTAGAAGCCGCATCTTTTCCAGTACGTAACAATCGCCTGGTAGGGCTTGTCTTGTCTTCTAATATATGCTCGTTTCTTTCTGCCCCACGAGTTTGGCATACCACCAGAACTTCTGGCCGGAAGTCTTCGGGTATTTTTTCGTTCATGTATTGTTGTAGTCCTTCCGAGTTTGTCTGCACTCGAGTAATCTTCAGTCTGGTTGAAGCTGTGTGTATCATGTTATCTGTAACCGAAGTTTTGCTACGATTCCTTGGTTTTAGATTTTGATTAGCTGTTTTAGAAATTCGAAAGATTCTATGACCAACGAGACGTGTCAATTAGGCCTTGGTATATTTCACTTTCCTGCAGTGTCGCTTTAAAATCTAATTATTGCTAGACTCTATACAGTTGACGCTGGTTTAGGGTCTTTTCCTGTTGCTTAGGGTTCTAAACAATTGTCTTCTGTGGTACTTGTGAAGCAATCTGTGTTACATTTGAGATGCCCTGGTAATGCACTCTTCTAATTTCGTTTCTTTAGGACGTATGAGCCTTTTTCATGCACAGTGTGACTGTCTTTTAGGCTCTTTTTTTTATTTATTTTTAGCTTAGAGATCATGATTACGTCATTCATATGTCTAAATTTCAGAAACGGAGTTGGATGGAGTATCGAGGTTTGTTCACAAGTCCATGTTGAGAATAGTGCTGAGCTTCGAATGTGTCCTTATGCGCTGTCCTTTAATCTAATCTTTTGGTTTTTGTTTTTGCAGTTTCTGAAGTGATATTCCCCCTCTCTGTGAAAAATGTCTCGGTATGATGATCGTTACAGAGGGAGTCACAGGCGTGACGATAGAGGTGGAGGCGGAGGCGGAGGCGGAGGGGGTTATCGTGGCGGTGGAGGTGGTGGTGGGAGGGGTGGGGATGCTGGGCCCGATGCTGGGGCTACTCGTTTGTATGTCGGCCGTCTTTCTACTCGTACAAGAGGCCGAGATTTGGAAGACCTTTTCGCGAAGTATGGGAGGTATGACTGTTTTCTTCTGAACCGCTTGATATCAGGAATAGGCGTATGGGGTGGGTTTGCGTCGAAGCACCTGTAGGTGTTGAAAGTGCTGATTGGTAATTAAAATTCCTCAGTTGAATCTAAAGTGATGCACAGCGTGTTTGAACGAAGAATCTTCTTTTTTCTTTTTTCCTTTTTTCCTTTCTTTCCCTTTTCTCCTCTCCCCTCTTACTTTTTTTGCTCCTCAGGTAACATGAGCGATGAGAATTGCAATGCGCTCTTGTGTCATCTGTTGTAGACGCATCCATCACTTGTTCCCATTGGGAATTTTGTCATCATTTTCAATAAGTTCTGATTCTTTGATACCTTGTTCTGCAATTGTATTTACGTCGCTACTACAGTCATTATTATGGAGAATGCTTTCTGCAATAAGTAACCGTTAAAAAAAATTCCTTAGCTAGTGGTTGAATCCTATGTATTTGTTAGACTTTTCATTTGTTATTCAGGGTTAGAACTCTTTGTGGTTGGTTGAGGGTTTTGAGGCGATTGGTTAATGCGATTGAGTAACTCAGGGAACAGATAATCCTACTAAACTTTGGCAATTTAATACGAAAAGTTACTGCCGCGTTTGATATTGCTGTACTAGGTTTTACACCTCATGGAACAGTTGTGTCGTGTATTTCCTTACCTTGAAATTAGAGGAAAGCAACTGCAGTGGGTTGTATTGTTTAAGACGTGATTGCAATTGAAGTGATGACTGGCATGACCTAACTTGTATGATATGCAAATTGCAAACATTTCAGTGAATTTGAATTAGTTAGACATGGCTTGTAGAGGTGGCTAGTTCTGCCTTGCACTTGCACGTTACATGGCGCTTTTGATCACTGCAAGAAACAGACAGCCTCGACAATCAAGGAAAGGTATTGAAATGGGCAGGGCTAAGCCATAATCACTTGCATGATGTTGTTGAAGGTTGGTGGGCTCTCTCACGACCTGGAGGTCTTTGGTGAGGGGGTCTTTGGTGGCACTGGTGGCTTAAGCTCGCGAAGGTAGTTGGGGAGACAGACAGGCGCATCGTAGGCGTGCTTCCTTGTATGTATGAGTGGCCGTATTTACACGTACATTCATGGAGTGACCTGGGGTGGAAGTAAAGTGCTGTGTGATTCGTCTGATTTCGTACAATGCTCTTGACGTGGTGCGATGCTCTTTTTTTGGCGGCCCTTTCCACAGAGTTCGCGACGTGGATGTGAAGCACGACTTTGCCTTTGTTGTGAGTGTTCTTCTTGAAACGTATTCTACTTTACATAATTTTATTATTCTCCCTCCAGTTCGTTGCTGATCTAAGAGAACACCTGGATATGAGAATGTCAGTGTATCTTGGGGTCCTCGGCGTACTATTTGATTTTTTACTTCCCATTGTTTTTGGAAATAAACTGTCTGTATCAGATAGTATGTAGATCGTAATCCACTTGGAATGGTGATTTGTGGAATCAGCAGTGTGCTTTTTCCTGTTTGGACTAAATATCACTACTTCAATGTGCCGTGTCAGTTTTGGTCTGTGTTGGTTTCAATTTTGTGTGGTGTGCTGGTTTGTAGTCAAAGCTGCTTAATTCTCTGGCGTTCACTTTTTCAGGAATTTGCTGACGCTCGAGATGCGGATGATGCAAGACATTATGTGAATGGAAAAGACTTCGATGGCAACAGGCTCATTGTTGAGTTCGCGAGGAGGGTGAGCATAACCGTAGGAGCTGGAGTAACAGCCCTTTACAGTGACATGTCCCTGTTCTGCATGGAGCCTAATGTTTTGTTCGTTTCGTTGTCTCAATGGTTTTTCGCGGCAATTAGTGTCTGATGTTGTCTCGAGATAGTTTGAACTTCACGAAATCTATCTGGACCTGTTATATTGTGCCTGAGCTTTCAATGAAACTGAGCATGCCACTCATGGTCATGTAGCGGATGATGGATCAGGGACCCCGTGGTGCCCCAGGTGGTGCTCGTGAATACCTCGGCAGAGGTCCACCTCCTGGCACTGGCCGTTGTTATAACTGTGGCAACGATGGCCATTGGGCAAGAGATTGCAAAGCTGGTGATTGGAGGGACAAGTGTTATCGATGCGGACAGCGTGGACACATTGAGCGCAACTGCCGCAACAGTCCCAGGCCAACTAGCAGGTTTAAGTGCATTCCTGCGACTGTTGATGTATCTTCACCATGAATCTTCTCTTGTGAATTTGAATGACTTGCTTGGGAGGTGCGTAGTGAGCACTAGTCTTGTCTGGTCCAATTCTTATGGATATTCTTGGCCTTTGTCCCTTATAAACCTGGTCGATAATATTTGTCATGTATACAATTTCTGAATTTATGGTTTTGTTGCAGTCCTTCTCGTTCCCGTTCTCGCTCTCCTAGAGGACACAAGAGATCCTCTCGTAAAAGCGTTTCTCGCAGTCGCAGTCGCAGTCGCAGCCGAAGCCGCAGCTACAGGTTTGTGTGCACTACCAAGCTCATATTTTAGCTTAAGTCAATGAGCGAAATACCAATCAACTTGCACCTTCACATTACTAATGAATTACTTTTCGCTTCGGAACTGATTTTGGCTGTTTTCATTCTCTTTTTTCACAGCCGTTCACCTCCCAGAAGAGGTCGCAGCCCAGTCAAGGGTGATCGGAGTCCTGCAAAGGACGACCGCAGTCCCATGAAGGACGATCATAGCCCTGCCAAGAGTGACCGTAGGAAACCAGCCCGCAGTAAAAGCAGGAGCCTTACACCTCTGCCGAAGGATGAAAAACGTAGTCTTTCTCCTAGCCCTGTTCTCAACGGCAGAAGTCTGAGCAGAAGCCCGGGTCCTCGTAGCCCTAGTCCAGAGGCTCACCGTGGGGAGCAAAGTCCTCCGCCGCGGGAGAAGAGGCGTAGTATCAGTCCCAGCCCAGATCAGGACATGGACAAGGATAGCCCTGCGAAGGATCTTGCATCCCCAGCTCGGAGAAGTCTTACACCCGAGGAAGAGTAATTTCTGTCTTTGTAGTTATTCTAGAGAAACATGATCATGGATATATAAGACATGCATGGAAAGAAAGGACAAGGTTTTCACAACCTGGAGTAGTGTGGTAGTAGTTAGTATTTTTTGTACTTACCTACATTATGGACTTTGGGTTGAGATGTTCTACATTACTTGTCACATCCACCGTGGCATGTCAACGAAAGACTATACGTTCTGAAACCAAATGTATTGTTTCAGTGATTTATTATATTTGTAGTTATTATCAGATTGCCATCTTCTGTCAAATGAGTGTCTTCTGGCGTCCTCAATTTTGTTAGTAATGAGTCTAAGCTTTTCGTCTCCTTAGTTCGATTGGATTGCTGAGTGTACATTTACTCGAAACATTGTCTATACCATTGTAGAATGGAATGGAGAAGTTGCAAACTTAAAATCTTTCTTATTGTTACACGAATCATCAGTTCTAGCATTTGTGTACTTGGCTAAACTTAACGTGTTAGTTAATCACCTGAAGACTGCAGAAGTTCTAAGTTTATGACTTTAGTTCTAATTTGGGTGGACAGGTGCGTTAAGCCTGTGCTGGGACATGAATCTGGTGTGTTTTCACTTGAAACACAAATGAAGGGGGATGAGGCTGATTGCTGAATTGAAAGTGTGCAACCAGCCTGAAGCAAATTTCATTCTGCGGTAGGTAAACATGAGAGGAGTGGAACTGTAGAATTTAAGCATTGTTTGTGTGAGGATTTCTTTTAACAGCAGAAAATTGCTTGCAGAGAAGGGAAGACTGGCCCTTCTACATTGTCCCGTAGAAGAAAGATGGGGCATAACTTGTGCCACCAGACAATGTTAAGTGTCAAGAAAATACATCGAAAGACACCTTGTAGTGAATAACTTTTGGTGTTTTCATTTCAAGAGTACTTTCAAAATCGTTGATGACAAAGAAATATTTGCAGCTATTGTTTCCTCTTTCGTTCAATCATGGAGTTTAATCATTTGCCTTGTTATTCCTTGTCCAGAATATAAAAACTTCGGATAGCTCTTTAGCTTCCAGCAATTCACATTACTGCATTTTATAAAGACGGGTGATTCTTCTTCACCTATCTGGCGGAGGACGACGACCCTTAATTAAGTCATGGTATGTGGTGAGTGAAGAGTAAAGATGAATCTAGTACGTGTAAAAAAAAGAATAAAAAAGGAGTAAAGATGGGCCCAGTGTGAAGAAAATAGTGTGAGGAGGGCCAACTGACGCATTGCTGCTTAATCAGACAGGATGTCAGATGCTACAGTCTTGTGCTTATCCTAGCTTTGAGGAGCATTGGCGTTTGTAACGAATTGTCCGCCTGAGCTGGAAGTCATTGCCATTGCATCGGTGTCAAATGTGTAGATTATTATTGGGCATGCTGTGAAGGATACAGCGGCTGCCCAAGACCTTGACCTGCTACGTCCTCTCTTGCCAGAGTTGAATTGACGCTGAGCTCCCGTGGTAAGGGAGTGCACAATAATGTTGCTGCATAGCGAGACGTCATGAAGCTGTCGACTTGAGAGGGATATTTGTGTTTTATATTGCACTTCTTACCAGATTTTATTTGTAGTTGGCAATTTGGGGTGTTCTTCCAAGGTAGGGTTAGGGTTTGGATGTAGAATTGGAAGGTTGTATGATCCAAGACAATGGTGGAGTAGAATACGCTTGGTTTCAAGTCACACACCTGAGAAAGATCATACTTGTGTTAGATAGCTGGGAAGTTTATGTGCAAATACAGTTACAAGGGTATGTGAACTTTAGCAGACTCAGAGAGGTCAAATCCGCTGAGTTGTGATGTGCGAATCTTTGATAATTCTGGTAAGTGCAGGGTAGAGCTACCGGCATTTGGGTTTAGAGGAGAATTGATAGGTTTTGCGAGGTTTGGTCGTTGTGATGGGAGACTATGCAGAAGAGCGAGGTGGGGACTACATTGTGGTGGACGAGTTGACCGAGAATTCTCAGCTTTTGAGCGGGGGTTCAAAGTCTGTTGTAGAGGGCTATTTCTCGTCGTTTCCGGGTAGTATCAAGTACCTGGTGTGGAATGAGTTTTGTGAGCGATTCTCTTTCTATGGCATGAAAACGATCCTTGCGCTGTACCTGGTACAGCATCTTCGGCTGAGTGAGAATGAGTCCACAGAGCTTGTGCACCTCTTCATTGTCGCCTGCTACGCCACCCCGCTCCTGGGTGCCTTCGTCAGCGATTGCTACTGGGTACACTCTTCACATTCTTCCTCATTTATGATGAATTCCTTCAGACGAAATCATATCTCATTCGTTTGAATCAGTCTGCGCGAGCGCACTTCAAAGTTTGTTTTGATGCTGGCAATTGCGTTTTCAAGATTTTCTTCAAATTGAGATACTCACTGGTAACCGTAGAACGATTATTTGTGAGCCTTAGAGGTTTGAATCTACATTGTTAATGACAAGCTCCTGCGAATGTTTTTCTCACACACCAACAGTGGGATGGCATTCACCTCTCCTTTCTACTATCATGTCACTGTAATTTTACTCAGCAGCTAAGAGTTCCTTCAACCTGTTCAGGGAAAGTATCGCACTGTGCTCTACTTATCAATTCTGTACTGCATCGGAAACTGGCTGATGGCAACCTCCGCATTGCCTAAGGCCGACCCCAGCACTGAGAGCGCTTTATTTTGGTCCACCGCAGGTGCCTTGGGGTTGATTGCATTTGGTACAGGTGGAATAAAACCCTGCGTGGCGGCCTTCGGCGGCGACCAAATTCAGTACTCTCTACCAGACGGCCCAACAAAGGAGCGACTCCATCGCCAATTCTTCTCCATGTATTACTTTGCAGTGAACGCGGGGTCAGTACTTTCCACCATCCTGACCCCAGTTCTCCGGTCAGATTTCTCCTACGCTATTGCCTTCGCTGTCCCTGCTGCTCTCATGATGTGTGCCTTGCTTATCTTCTGGTTGGGACGGAAGACATACGTGGACCGTCCTCCCGAAGGCAATGTCTTTGCCGAGGTGGGTGGGGTTGTCGTGGACGCCGTCAAGCTTCGCAGGAGCACGGGAGGAGGTAGCCATTGGCTAGACAGTGCCAAAGCCAAGCATGACCCAGCCGTTGTGGAGGATGTTAAGGGGCTCATGCGTGTGTTGGCATTGCTCCTCCCAACCCCCCTCTTCTGGTCCCTCTTTGATCAACAGTCCTCCAAGTGGGTCTTTCAAGCTAGCGCTATGGACGGCCGCGTGCCATGGCTGTTCAACATCACCATCCAGCCTGATCAGATGCAGGTTCATAAATTCATGAAAACTGAAACCACTTTCCTGTATAAAGTAATTGTCATCAGTCGTGATTGATTTTCTTGCACGCAGTTGGTGCGATAGAAAGAAAGGAAAAGAAAAAAGAAAAAAAAGTGCTTTCTGTTGGAATGTAGATTGCATTCGCATCTTATTGGTTTTGTGTAAATATGTAGGCTCTCAACCCTGTTCTCATCCTGGTGATGATTCCCCTGTTCGACCAAATCATCTACCCATTTCTGGAGTATTACCGCTACTCGCTGCGGGCTGTTCCAAGAATGGTCATTGGCATGGTGTTGAGTGCCATTGCATTCTTGTTCTCGGGGCTGTTGCAGGTTGCAATCGACAATTATGCATCGTCGGGAGAATCCTTGTCGATTTTGTGGCAGATTCCTCAGTATGTGGTGATCACAGCTGGGGAGATCATGTTTAGCATAACTGGCTTGGAATTTGCCTACTCCCAAGCCCCGGATTCTATGAAAGCTGTCGTCCAATCTGCATGGCTCTTCACTGTCTCTGCAGGTAAACTCTCCTATTGAATTCATTGCAAATAAACTTTAGCCGAGGTTGACGTCTCACGTCTTACAAATTAGTACTAATTCGGAGCTCAGAGAACTCAGAATTAACTTGTTAGATTTTTCCTGTCCTGGTAATTTGTACGAGTTCTTCCTAAACCTTCTCATTGTTACTTCATTGTTCAAGTTGAGGACTGTTTTTTCCTCTATCGATGGTGCAGGAAACCTTGTGACTGTGGCACTGGTGGCTATTATTGGCAACAGCCTCTCAAAAGCGAATGAATTCTTCTTCTTCGCAGCTGGCTGTGTAGTAGCCATGCTGCTCCTTCTGTGGGCTGGGTCACAGTTTGTCTACAAGCAGCGAAGGAGCTTCCAAGCTCCCGTAGACGCGACACTGCTAGTGCATGCTGCAGATGACCGTGTCTACGTCGGATGAAGCAACTCTATCATGAGGAAAGCATGGTTAAAAGGGGGGAAAATAACTGTTTCAGCAACTATTCTTAAAAAATCATTTTATGTGTTGGCAAATATCAAGATGCAGCTTAAGCTCTATGTTAAGCTGGAGGCAACCCTGCTGTATTCACCTTTGTTTATTATCTTAGGTAAATTGAATGAGAGCCACTATTCTCCAGGTTCAATTCACAAGCTATTAGGTACGCAATGGGGAGTTCCATCTGCTGGCAGATTACCAGGCCATGGACTGGGAGTGCTTTTCCTACCACCCTTCAATTGTTTCATTGGTTTAGAACTTCTCCTGGGAATCTGTAAATTGCCGACCTCTACTGTGAATATAAATATACTAGTTGGGTGCTCTGCAAGTGTTGCTAAGTGGCAGATACCACGCACTCAGACTGGTCCAACTTTAGGGTTTTCATTCTGGTGTTACCACCATTCTTTTTATTTTTATCTTAAAAAAAATTCTTCAATAAAATTTTGTTTCAAGAATTTCTTGACTTAGCTGTTTCTGCTTCTTCAAGCTATTGCTGTTTTGAAACGTTTGAGCAAGTCAACTAGGGACTAATTCTAATTCAATCAAGAAGTGATTTTAATTAATCACATCCTTCATCTGTGGAAGAGAGAAACGATCTATCTCACCACTTTGTCTATGATAAATGCTTACAGTTGGTGTTTTTGTAAATTTGTTACACAGCTGTAATCACTACAATAGTCCAATGAAACATACCCCACAAACAAATGCACATGTTTTCTCTACCTGAAAAGAAGATTGTTTATCATGTTTTTTTTAGTACTAAAATACTGCTGGAAAAATGTCAAGTTCACACCAACTCGCAGTGGCATAAGTGAATTGATTATATGGAATAAAATGATTCTTCAATTTTGAAACGGGACCTCCCTTGCTTCTATGTCAGCGTCCTTTTTACTCGCTAAAAACGACGCTGTGAAGTTGATAGAGACGTCGAGACAGGGCCAATTCCAGCCAGAACTGTCGTCTAGATTGGGTCTATGTGTTTAGGGTATGTGGCACACAATTCGATCTCATTGAGTTTTCTCTGCAACACGGGTTGCATACGCAAAGCCGTTGCAAGCGTTTCGAATCATCGTTCTGGAATTTCCTTGCAGCGGTTTGCAGTTGTTTTGGATCGTTCGTAATCGTAAATTGACTCTCATTCGGTGATTTCCGTCACATCGGTTTGCACGGGTGAGTACGAAGTTCTTCGATTGTTTTCTTCATTTTTTTTCCTCTTGAAAGGTCGAAGCAATGTTCAATCTAGTGGTTCCGATTTCGGAGAGGGATGTAAAGATTTCTAGAGGTCGTGTTTTGGGTTTAATAAGTGCAAATTCAGATGTTTCTGCTCTCAATACAACAATTTGTCTTACTTCACTCATTTTTTGGGAAAGATACCATCAAAATGGTGACTCCTTAAATTCTTTTTCGAGCTTGCAGGGGAAATTGACATCAGAATTGGCACTGTGGTATCGGTGGAAAGCAAAGTTTTTACTTAGGGTTTAGGAATCGAGCATGGCTCTGACTCGGCTTTTCCTTTCACTAGCTAGGGTTCAGGGTTTAGGTAGGGTTAGAGAAGCTAGGCCAATTTTCGTCTCGTCATTTGTTTTATCGGCAAATCAGGGGGCATTACGAAAGCATCAAGAGTGTGGTAGTGCTGGTTCGAATGGCTGCTCACAATCTGAAGGTTTGCTGTCGTCATTCTACTTGCGTCACGTTCCGAACGGACTGCCATCACGGAGCTTTGCGTCTGCTCCGCTGAAGCAGGAGGATATCAATGAGATCATTGATGATATCAACTCCAAGTTTGCTGATGCACGGGAAGAGATTGAGCTGGCATCTGAGTCCAAAGAAACTGTGTACTTCAACGAGGAAGCCGAGACAGCAAAGAAGGCAGTAAACGAGGTGCTTGGTATGTTCAATAGTTTGCTTGCTCGGCTGCCGGAGTCAGAACGCGGAGCTTTGCAGCGGTCCATGGGCATGAAAATGGAGCAGCTCAAGGCTGAAGTTGCACAGCTCGATGAGCATTAAGTATCCAGTGTTGATATTTTCACCCTGGTGGTTGTAATTTGGAGGCCTAGAGGAATAAACACGACATGGCCACTTCATGACAGGGCATGAGGATTAGATGGATTGAGGGGTTCCATGGTTTCAGTAACAACAGAGTCCAATTTTAAGCATTCACAGGCCCAAGTTGAGATGCTGACCCACATGGCGTCTCAAGACAAGTGTTGAGGACAGTTCGAAGGGGGGTCTGGAAATGCAGGCATAGTTTATCATCTATGCTGTGGTCTTCATCAAAATCGATATTGAAATATATACCTTCAGTTTTTGGCAAAACATCATTATTCCAATTCAGTTTTTTAGGTTAAGAGATTCTCCCTCACAATTCCAGTTTCTTCCCACTCGCAGGTTCAGTCTTTGTACACCTGTAGGAGGATTCAATATAATTGACATTGCAGCATGTTTGATACATTCTAGTTGCGTTGGAATTGATGGTCCAGGTTGCTTGTAGTGTAGTCCACATTGGCAACTTGCCATTAATCAGCAACGATCTACGGCTGTGGTGGCACTATTCTCTGTAATGGATGCATGAGTTGTTCATTACTTGGTCTGGATGTTATGGTAATAATTTAAGATCACGTGCTTGCCCTCCTGTTTGATCTCCACCTAGTCTTTTTTCGATCTTTAGAAGTTGTGTGGGGGGCTGGTTAGGGCCACCATGTATCCAACTAGGTGTTCTAGGAGTAAAAGTGTGCAGGATTGCTGGGATGCTATCAATTCTACACCCCAAATTTTTTTGTCGAGTACTGGGGTTGATTTCAGAATATGGTGAGAGTTTTGCTCTTTCTTTGTTTCACAAGGTCTTACTACCCATCTCGATTCTTTTCATTGATTCTACTGAAGTATTGGACTCTTTATTGATCTACTGATACTGCGCTTCCCACATCTTTTAATTAGCCAGCGTCAGTAAAATCTTGACTCTGGTGTTACTGTAACCCCTTAAGTTCGTTGTTTCGATTATTGGCCGGACTCTAACGTCTATTTATTGATTTAAAATTCCAGTTCAATCCTCGAAATGTAAGTTCATGGTATAACCTATTGTGAAAATGGCTTGGGAGGTGTGTATCTAATCCATCAAATGCAACTCATGAGCAAGTTCTTTTGCTTGTCAGTGGCGAGTTCTCGGAGGACGTGAGGATGCTCGTTTTGTGTTGATTGTTGTCTACCTGAAGAACTTCAATGCCACATTCGAGCATCGGTTGAGGGCCTAGTGGTGTGGGTAGATTACAGATAGTGCAGCAGGATTGTAGGTGCACTGAAAGTCGGGGCCGCAGTATGTTATCTGAAGCGTTAGCAGGTGCAATCTCACGATTCTACACAACGGAAACAATCAAAACCAGTTAGGAATCAGGTTCTAGATATCGCGAACCGACTTGACAAGCGCTCAGTTACAAGGATCTTCAATGCCACATTTGAGCATCGGTCGAGCTCCCAGTTGTGTCATAGATTCGGGTGATTCGGAGCTCGTAGGAGATGGATAATATTAGTATGCTCCATCTGATCTCTTCGTAACTGGGACTTGAATTCTGTTCCATCCAGCAATCTCTGCTTTTATTAATTAACTAACTAATCTATCTGTTGTTTATTGCTTGCTGCGTAAACAATCATCGACAATCATAGCCATTGTGAAAGTGTCTTCTTAGATCCAAACCACAAACCGGCAGTCCCGTGAGCTATTCCTGGGTGACATATGAGTCTTCTGAGCTTTGTGTAAAAATGGGTCAGAGCTCAGAAAGAAGACAGGAGATGCTGCGACAACTCTAGCTGAGGAAACTTAAAGCCTTGTGTTCCAGAGTCTAAAGCTTTTCCATTCTTTGCTTCGCTCTTAACAAGACTGCTACTGCTCAAGTTATGAATCTCTGAAAGTGCTGTTGTGTCTGTAGGCTTACCCACTTCATGTTTTGCTAGTATTGCTGCATGCATTCCTCACGCAGACAAGCTTCGCTTTCAAGGAGTTCTACACGGATCTTCTTTGTTATGTGAACACCAATCTTCACTTGATAATTCCATGAAAGATCCAACCTTGGAAGGTTTTTTGCATGGTCTGGCTTTCACATTCTCTACAGTTTTAGTGGGTTTTTTTGGGTAAGGTTTTGTTTTATTCCCTTTTTTCAGAGTATGGTTGAATGCACAACACTTGTGTAGTATTTATTGGAGATTACACACTCTTGATAATTTGGTACCAATTGTTGGATTATGAAGAATCATTATATTGATAATTAATCTAATAATAATTATTGGAACTTATTGAGCTTTTGTATAATACAATATCATAATTGTGTTTATGTCACTAATATAATGTTAATAACTCATGTTGAAAGTAAATTCTTTTGCAAGTTGTTTATGTTACTACAACATATGCCTATAATTTAAGATCTTCATAATATATTAATTATATTTTTTGAAAGTTAATATTTTTTTTTTCACCTATTGATTTGATTAAATTCTTAATGGTTGATTGATTATAATACTTATAATAAAACATGTAATATGTAAAAATAATTTAATACATATTTTTGATAACATACTTAATGCTTCTTTACAATTTTTTTAAGAACAATCTTTTTGATGATGATTTTTGTTTTAAAAATTAAGATTTAAATGTGTTAATACTTAAAAATTATTTAAATATTATATTTTTTTTTCTTGATTATTTTAATTTTAATTTTTATATTAAACATATAAGGATATTATACTTATGTATGTAAATATCAACTATAAATTTTTCCAAGAAAATTTATTTGAACTATTCTCTAATTAATATGCTAACAAAATAAAACCCAAATTATTAAAAATACTAACCATGAAAAGAATTTTTAGAAAAATATCAATATAAACCCATATATAAAAAACCATGCTATCACAACAATCCTACTTTGCTTTTACATAGTCAGGTAACCCCAATTTGGTAAATTCATGCTCATTCAAGCATCCATTCAACCCAACAAACAGCGTAAAACGAGAAAGGTACTTTTTCATCCCCTCGTGAAGAAGTGAAAGGTACAGATAAAGGAAAAGCAACGAGAAATAGACGAATGAAATCATCTCACCCCGTTTTCATCCAAAGATCGAACAAAATATTCGGGGAACCGCCGGGGAAGGATGCCGGCGGACGCGACGGAGGCGACTGCTCCGATTGCCGAAATCCATGAATTTGTGGGTTCTTCTGTACACGAAGCGATTTCTTGGCACGGATTTACGTTGCGCTGCGCGTCTGTCTACAGCTCGAGCTCATAATCCCTCCCGGGATCCTCGTTTTCTTCTTTGTTTAAGATTAGAACAAACCACCTGTCCCGCCGTCCTGCAACTCGTAGTCCATTGACACCAAGTGGTTGAGTTGTTGGAGGGGGAAGGACAGCGGAAGCCAGGCCGACAGCGTTCACGTTGTTGAGCTCTCCGGAAGCTCGGGTGCTGAGAGGGCAGTTGACTTGTGATATTGGGGAGGAGCTTGGACGGGGTTGCGTCATGGGTTTGGAGGTTTGTTTTTCTGCGACAGAACTGTGGGTTTTCGTGCGTGATTGTAGTGTGATTGCGGTTGTGGGTGTTGCAGTGCAGTGGTTTTGGCTCTTGTGGTGGTTCTGTGATGAAATCACTCGGTTGGGATTCCTAGACTTGGGAGTGCTGCAGTTATTGCTAACCCTAAGGCTCTCTGTTGGAAGAGAATTTTTGGGCTCGTTAACGTAAAATCTGGCAATTTGGAGTTTTGGTTAGTTGATGACTTAGAGACGGGGGACAGAATTTCATGTCATAGTGCTTGTAACAATAGGTGGATGGCTTTTAATATCTTCTGCTGTTATATCTGTGGTACAATGCAGTGCCATATTATCTCACTTGTCTATGGTGATTTTATAATTGTCATTATACTTTTCCCTCTTTAAGTTTCTATATTTCTTTTGAATCGTGACGATCAAATGTAACGCCTGCTTATCAATTTTGAGTCTCTCCAAAAGGATCGATTCTGATGCTTACAATACGCAATAATCGTTTGGTGTGCGTGTGAGTGCAACCCTTTCGTCTAGGAGTCACAGTTGTGTACTCGGATATGAGCTAGGGTTTATCGTTAGTAACCAGTTCCTCTTATTGAGTCTTACAGATTTGACTGGTGTTTAAAGTCATTAATGTCTGTATGGCATAGAATGGTTTAAGGTGCTCAAGAAGAGGAAATTGGTCCCTGTAGGTGCAGAGACCGGTCATGGAGGCTTGGTACATGGATGATTCAGCGGAAGATCAACGAATGCCTCAGCACCGTAACCCACCTGAGTATGTTTCTTTGGAAAAGCTTGCAGGTACCTTAACGACTGACTTCATTGAAGTACACGTCAATTCATAGTGTTATAATGTCTTTTTTCTATTTGAAGGAACATGCATATCACAATCAATTGAAAGCTCGTGAATAGTTGTCTTTATTGCCTTTACACCCAGAAATTTGGCCACACCTTACAGAGCTTTGTTGGAATGCTATGTACCCAACTTCTTACTAAACACTCGTCAGACTGTTTTGATTTGGTTTTTTTTTTACAGAGCTTGGTATTTTACATTGGGTCCTTGATGCTGATAATTATGAAACGGATCCTGACCTGAAACACATCCGAAAGGAAAGAGGGTATAGTTATGAGGATTTTGTAGAAGTGTCTCCTGCAACGTTACCCAATTATGAGACGAAAATAAAAAACTTCTATGAGGAGCACATTCATACGGATGAAGAGATCCGTTATTGCCTGGATGGCAGTGGTGAGTGCCTTAGGATCGTTACTTTGCTACCTTATTAGCTCGATATGCCCTCCCTTTTAGTGTTTTAATAAAACCGGGTTAGTCTTCTCTTGTATTAGAATGAATTTCTGAAGAATTGGGCATTCTGTATTACTCTAATCTGCACCAATGGCTGACGTTGTAAATTGGACACTTATACCTGAAGTTATTTTACAGGCTACTTTGATGTTCGCGACCCAGAAGACCGTTGGATTCGGATATGGGTGCATAAGGGAGACATGATTGTGTTGCCTGCAGGGTGTTACCATCGGTTCTCTCTTGATGCGAACAATTATCTCAAGGTTTATGCATTTATCTGTTCGGGAGTTTATTCCTTCTAAATTGTCACGTTAGGCATTAGTGAATTCTCATCATTTAATGCTGAACTTGTTCAGCTCGATCGAGGCTCTGAAACTCTCTCGAACTGTTGCATTTGTGGCAGGCAATGAGGCTGTTTGTAGGTGAACCTATCTGGACCCCATATAACCGACCTCAAGATGAGCATCCCGTTAGGTGAGTTCTCTAGTCCAAGATGGAGCCCTAATTACACGCCAAATCCTTAATTACTAGCTCAACTACATCCTGACCCTAGTATGCAACTCAATATTAAGCTGAACTTTGGCAGTTTCGTGTAGGTGGTGCAGTACTCTGCTGCCGTCATTCTATGTTAATTGATCTTTTTCTGTGTATCTACTTCAGGAAGGAATATATCAATCTCTTTCTCAAGACTCACCTGGACCAATCGGACATGCCATTGGCAACACAAAACGCAGAAACTGTCTAAAGGTGGAGTTGTTTAGTACGCTTTCCAACAGAGAATCTCAACGATGCCTTTTCGCGTAAACTTCTACCCTGATACGGGAATCCCACAGAGGCGATTCATTACGTACATGACATGAAGAATGCGTTTTCAGTTGAATTGTAGATACTCAATACTTTTGAAACCCAATACATCAGATTTTGGCTACATCCAAATCTCATTGTAATTGAACTTGTGCAAGTGGAGCTTAATAGGAAAATAGGTCAGGACTTTGCCTTACCTTTTGTGGCATGCGGTTTGGATCTTCTGACTTTAAAGTAGTTAGGTTCGGCTCTCTACTTCAACTTATCTCGGTTGGTATGGTGATGGCACGGAACTTTCGTAAATGTGGAGGATTGTTACAAAGTCAACTTGAAAGATATCCAGCTGCTTTGGATCATACTTTTGAGTATCTGTATGTATTTAACTTAAAATCTTTACGAATGTAGAATGTAGAGGAAATCTGTTGTGTCATTTAACTATTTCTTTACAGCGTGCATGTTCCTTTCACATCATAGCGTGAGACTAATCACTCTAACTATGTTGATTTCTAACAATTGTCAGGGATGGACGGCAGTATGTTGGGAGTATAGTTAAAATTAGAATACTGTTGATGAGGCAAGATACAAAACCCACACCTTGCTGGAGAGATGTGGGAAGGTGAAACAATTGGATTCTTCCTCTTTTAGTTCCTTTCAAATCTTAAAGCCACTGGTACTCGCTGAAGAGAGGAAGCGACAAATCCAACGCATGCTATCAAACTTCGCTTCGTGTGGCTCCTACTCATTGTACTCCTGTGAATGACTGGTTAATGTGCATCCGTTTTGCTTCTCGATTCGCCTTTCCTTTAAACTCATCTGAGGCATCACTTTCACCTGCTGTTCAATATTGTTTTGGAGGAATTGTAGATAAAGGACAAGCTTAACATTTCGGGCTGCATCTATTGATTACACTTTCAATGGCACGAGGTACATCACGCGTTCTTAACCTGTTTGTAACATTTCATCTGAAGCTACTGCTTCAGAAGAAGGTGCACACTATGGAACGAAACATCAGAGTAGGGCATTGCTAACGGATTTGAGAAGAATGCGGCATTATCTGTCCGCTACACGCGTGACAGTGCCGAGGCCAACGACAGCGCAATCCCATGGCACTGTCCCAAATTATGCGCAACAACTTCAGGCTCTTGAGCCTCGCACTGGAATTGGCACCGAAATTCCGCGTGCTATCATTCGTACACCCATGTACAAAGCTAACGACTCTTCTGACAACTACCTGATGGAATACATCTCTCCATCCCACCAGCTCCAGCGCAAGTTGGCCGAAGGGAGATCAAGGCTAGCGACCCAACAGCAGCAAGCGAGCCAGATTTTCATGACACCGCCGAAAAGCATGAATAGCAGACATCAAACGCCCAACTTACCCAAATTGAACAAGCAAGAAGCAGGCTCAAGGGAATTTGACCCATCATCGAGAAATTCTCTCACGGCATTTTCCGCAAACGGTTCAGCTCGACCGAAATCTGCATCGACATCGAAGACCTTTGCGAAGGATCATCACCGAGAGGTGCTTGTCACAAGGTCTCCTGAAAAGAGGCACAACCCAACGAAGTTCGACGATTGTCCGCTAACATCATTCGCAGAAAAATTGCAACCGTTAGCAAAACAGACGCATCACCATTCGCAAGACTCTAAAGATGCTAGGATAAACAAGTTTGAAATATCGACACCAGATCAGGACAGAGCCCAAAGTTCTGAAGAACTTTCAGAAAGAAATTCAGAGAGAAAGGTCCAGCCGCACAAACTGCCGGTAGACGAGAACCAAAAGGCATCGGATTTGAGGTTCATAAGCAAGCTCTGGCATCAAGAATGCAAATGCTCGGTGACAATTCAAAAGAGGCTGTCGTACCTTTTGAACTCCAAATACAGAGAAGCCTTCGAAGACGGTCGCATGTACACTGTCGAGGAGTGTAAGCACAACGATTTCAAGGCGGAAGTGGCAAGAATTTTGAAGAAACTGGACAGAGCAGGGGCGCCACAATTGCCGACTTTGCATGTGAAATACGAGCTCGCTGTTGCGTGCGTGGACGAAGTGTTCGGCAAAGGGATGGGGAAAGAGTATATGAAGTTGGAGCATTACTTCATGCAACCAAGCTTTGTAAAACCCCTGCAATCCAGCAATGTGATAACGGATGCAAACAGCGTGAAGGAAATTGTAGAGCGTGTACAGCACGAGTACAAAGACGTGCAGACCATCACCGGGTTTATGCTGGATCAGCTAAGCTTGTTTGAGTTGCGTGAGGATTTGGTCTCATTTTGATGCCGTCTCCACTCCTCCGATTGGATCCTTCACGAACGCAGCAAGCTCTGGCATAATTCTCACAAATCCGTAAGACCCAATTCACCATCTATACTTAGACCTTCCTCTTATCTTCTCAACGTGGCTACTTCACGCAAATTTGTCAACATTGCATGCACTTATCGTAAAATGTGCAGCCCTAAGTCTGATCCACCCAAACTGCCAGTTCTTATGACGTCTAATAAAGACGAAGCTCCTACTTGAACTCCGAAATCTGTTTCTATTGAGTAATGAAGACGAGAGAGAAAGGCGTCTGTAGTTCTTCTGAAGCAGGATGGCACAGCAATATGAGGAAGACACAATTATGTAACTTGAACTGGAAGTGGAACCCCAGGGCCATGAGGCTCGTCGATAAAAGGCCGTGCTTAACCCAGAATCGGGGGCGATGGAAACTCTAACACATGACGAGAAAGCCAGAGAGAAACATTGGGACATGTTGCCAAACTAACAGGTAATGTTATATACATTAATAGAAGTACAAAGTTACAAAAGTCTTCTGGAAATATGTGACAGAAATACCAATTTAATGATAAATAAATACTTTTCGAACTAACTCCGGGTAGTAAACTTAAATTTCAAACATATTGATGAACTCCTGTTAGGCAAACCTTTTTTGCGATACGTAACCGTTGGTGTTTCTTTCACACTCAGTTTATACCCACATATCAAAATGACCTATGGAAGGTGGATGGTTGAGCCAGATACAACATTAGAGAGTTCTACTAGTTGGAATGAACATCACAGTTAGGAAAGTTAAGGATCAATCCCAACTCGGCACAAATCAATTAAGAATGCGCTTGACAATATGTGAGCAAGCAGAGATGGCATGTCCTACCGTTGAACTGAACAGCATCAATGATCGTGATCATGATTCATGCCCTGCTGGGTTGAACATATAATATGCTTTGAAATTGATAGGTTCTCATTCACCTAACGCGTCTGTGATTTATCTGTACTTCTTAAGAGAATGGACAACACGCAAATAAGAAACACAATGTGTGTACAACTACAACTTCGTAACTGCTCCACCTCAGAAGCTCAACAAATTACTCAAGCGTGGTTGCATTGTCAGAAATGAGAAAACCTCCACGTTTCCTTCTAAATGGAAAAGAGGATGTCTGCCAACTCCATGTCCTGTTATGGAGGATACCATTAGGTGCAGCTCTGTAAACAGTTACTCCTGCTTCTGCCCGTTGATCCATTCTGCCCGCCATTCACCTGTTTCCACCAGAATACGGTCTGTAGCCCAACCTGACTTTCCAAGCTGCCAAACAAGAGCTTGTTATAATTAACGTCACATATAATACAGGAGAGTCAGAGCGAAAATCATGGTTGCTAGAATCCCTGGTGAAGAAGGCAACATGAAGCATTATAAATCCACTTTAAGGGAGCTTTTAAGCTGCTAAAAAGTCTGTTGATGAGGTTAGGTGCTTTCTTAATAGACTTTTTAGCAGTCTATGGCAAATTCAAATTCGCCTTGCGATACACATTTGGCGCTGCCACATCCTCATGCAGGTTCAATATTGCTTTTCATCCAGGAATTCTATCAAATCCTTGCGCGGCTCTGAACTCAACCAATGTTGAAATTTAGCAATCGGAGTCCTATAGAAGGCACTGGACTGCTGAGGAAGATAAATTAGCTTACAGAGTCCAGGAATGCAGTGTATTTATTCTTCATCCACGAGATAGCTAGTTCCTCCGATTGATCGGCTGGTGATCGTAATTGAAGATCGGCTAGACAAAGGGCGTGCACATAGCCGCGCAGGAAATCCTGTGGAGTTGCCAGTTTGTGCAGAACAACGTGGACAATTGCACCTTCTGGAACCATCAGGTATGGATCTGTTATCACAGGAACATGCACGTCTTCAGATAATGAAGAGTTTCACTATTCGACCTGCGTGCAACATACATCTCACCAGACGACAAAGACGTGCAGTCCCTTGATCCATGAGCTAACCAACACTAGAGTTAATGTCTTTCGCCATTTCCTTAAAACATACTGTTCTGCAGGTGTCACTCAATAACTTCACCTCTTGAATACCGCTCCACCAATGATAGAAAACTTTTCCAGCTGCAAGAGTCCAACAATTGAACGACTTAGGTCCAAATGACAAAATGAAGAATTGCATGGGACCACGGTTTCAAAACCAGAGTGTTAACCACAAAGAGTGAAGGTTAGAAAGCAGTCTTAGTTGTGAGTTCGCCACAAACCCATCATCCAACTTCAGGGAGGAGATTTGAACACCAAAACGTATGGATTTTGGCAACCAAGCATCTCCAGCACGTTGTTTCTGCCACGGAAGCCTAGGAATTTGTGGAAGCAGATGTTCTTGGTCTGCAACTTCTCTAGGAGTTGGAACTGCACATTTAGACGCCAACCCAATGTATAAATTGGAGGTGGCAAAGAAAGTGCATGCATTTGCAGTTCAAGAGCCATTCAAGTAAATTTTCACAAACTTGCGAGTGTCCCCTCTACAACAAGAGAAGACATGAGCATCAAATTAGTGCAGGACTGCTTAAGAGGTCTTACGTTGACTACGATTTGATTCTTGAAAGTTTCTCAAACATAAGAAGAGCAAATATTACGGGGACTGTGTTGGAACATATCAAATACCTTTTCTGCCTTCCTTGAAAGCGCTCAAAACAATAGAAGTTCTTTCAGCGTTTAAGCTGGTCAGACAAAGGGACCGAACTGCCCTGTAATTTGCTGATCATTTCGTTACCACCCATAATTGACTTCAAGGTGTTAAAAACCATAAGAGATGTAAAAATAACACCATCATCATCACACTTTCATATTTGTAAAGAACCATATGAAGTAGGGATGCAAGGATAGAAAAAAAAAAGTTTAGATCATGCGAATGATGAATCACTGCAAACAAAAACTCCTAATCTAGTGTTGCAAGTTGTAGCACTGGGACTAAGTTGCATGATTGCAATATAGCATTTACATATGAAACTCACCATACATATGGAAAGCCGTCAGAAGAAGAAAGGAAACCCAAAGGGCAACCACATTTTCTGCTGTCAATCGTGCTAGGACCATGCCTAGTAGCATTCCAACCATGGTTGCGGCAGTCTCCTGGCTACCCTCCTGCAAAAGAACCGAATATTATTATCTGAACCAGTAGCACAATATCATTGAGATAGCTAGAATTATAATCCTTCCCGACTCTCCCAATCATGAAACGACAATTGGGTATCCTTAGAGTGAATGTCCTAGGTCCTAGCGTTGACTTCATAACAAACAACTAGAACATAACAACTAAAATAGGATATCACATTTTAATCGGTAAAAATTTAGAAAAGCTATCATATACTAACCTCAAATATGAATAGGTAAACAAGAACGTTTCACACGAATAAAGATTGTAAGTTACTGAAGCAGTACCTTGGCAGAAACATCTGCGGCATTCTTCCGAAGGGCAAAGTGCTGTGTCAAGGCAGCCCGTGTTGCTCCACTTGCAACGCCCGCTGCATTGGCATTTCCATTTCTGCAATTTCAGAGCTAGGTTTCATGCAACCTACCCATGAAGAAATGCTCGTAACATTCGTGAAAAGCTCAAAAAACTGACCCTTAAGAGCGCTTCAAACCACATTATATTAAGGGTTTGGTAATCTTACTAACAGATCTGGCCATACTACCAATGCACAATATCGTCACAAAAGCACCAGGAAAGAGTGGCGATACAAGGTCCATCAGCATCCCTGCACATAAGAGTTGAGTTAACTTCAAGGTGGAAATGCTAGATGAAGCCTCATGACAAGTTGCCGGTTTCTGTTATGAGCAGGTCCCTTCCAGAATATGATAATCCATGGTAGACCACAACAGAAAAGACACAGCAGTGAAGAAAGAAACACATAAACCAAAGAAGGACTAAATTTACCAACATCATTCAGCAAATCTGCTGTGAGGCGCCATTGCTTGGCACTACTGTCCAAGTTCGATCCCTGCACGTGCAAACCATTGTCCAATATTCGATAAAACTTGGTACTTCGACTACAAGAAAACTATCAATGCGATAACGATTGTTAACTTGATTAAGATACCATATGACATCAATTTTGAAGCATACGGCAATGTTCAGTTCTTAAGTTTTCAAGTTGCAGCGTACTTGATGAAGTGTGAACAGAATACTCCCCAACATGCCAGTGAAGTCCCGCATAAACCACTGTCAGAGTCACAGGAAAAAAACAGGAGGGATCATTCCTCACATTTTCTATCATCAATCACTTAAAAAAATCCAAAGAATAATTTATTACATATTAAAATCACGGAGTATTGAAATCAATGCACTATTAGCACAAGGTAAGATCACAGCTTACCAGGAAAGTGGCACCGACTACCGTGGCAGTTGTTTCACCTACTCCAATACCGCCCAAGAGTGCCTGTTGTGCTTATCATAAAATCAAATTCTCGCTCATGTGTATGTACTCCAAGTTCAAGTAGAACTATCATTACATGTAACTTGCCTAGCATAGAGCCTAAGGTACAGACGTGAGCATTTTAACGAAGATTCCTACTCTAGATTCTGAATGTGGGACTTCAGCATACATTTCGAAGGAGAGGGTCTAATTTGAAATCTTAATTTATATTATGTATCCATGTCTTACTTGTGTGGAAAGCATGCTGCGGATGTACGTAGACAAGCCCTGTGGTTCAAATACAGAGCAGATTGATGAGGAGGTGCCGGAATCTCGAAAACTGAAAATTTCCAAAGCTATCACCGTGTTCAAGTAACAAATCTTCGAGTAAATGCAGTTTGACATGATTTCACTGCACTCTCCGCGTCCGTATGGGTTTAGTAAAGAGAACCTGCAAGGTGTCCCATGTTTGAAATGGAAGGTAGTCAGGTGTCACACTGTTAGGATATCCCTGCACCCATGCACACATGAAGTTGAGGAAACTTGCAACACAACGCTAATAGGGCAGAAAACTCAAATCGATGCAAACCACTATTCATGAAAGAACTTATCGTAGTTTAATGCTATTTGCGAGGACATTCTTGCCATATCCAGCGATAAGACCAAACTGTGACAAATTTGCGATAGGCAGTAGAAAAATAAGACCTTAGCATGATCCAAATTAAGTGATAAACTAAGTGCCTAAACTTCATGAGCTACAATGACATGTAAATTTCATAAGGTACTACATGTGATGAAGAGAAGAAGAGCAGGGTAGCACGTCGAATCAATGCAGTATTTGAGAACATGTAGTTCTTAAAACCACCACACAGAACGACTTAATTTAGTAGCTGCATCTCAAAGCACTCTATCGGTCCCACTCAAATAATGTCCACTGAACGCTTAGCCCGCTCTTCATACATGAGAGACTTTTGAGGACCAGGAAACAAGAATAGAAAATCTATAGCCTCGTAAAAGAGTCAAGCTGACACAAAGCACGAGGTTCTTCCACGGTCCCTGTAATTCCAGCTGATTTGGAAAAAAGTTGGCTTTAAATTTTATTATTTTTTAATAAACCATAATTTGCATTTATTTTAAATTTTTCTATCGCTATTATTTAAAAAACACTACAACACTTGCCTCGGGAAGGAATGCAGACAAAATATTATTCCAGACAGCTCGAGAATGACCTCCTTCCCTGCACATCTTAATGCAATGTATCGTCAACATGAAACGCTTGAATTGAAATCGGGCCGTGAAACCAACGACAGGGATTCATCACTGATCAGAAGTGACATAATGCGAGCGCAGACAAACTCTATATTTCTGAAACTCCTCTAGAAAAATAACAGAACTGAAAAGTCACCACACGCACAAAAAAAAAGAACAAAAAGAAAAAAGAAAGCTGCTGCAAAGCGTAGAGTAGAGCGCTTACCGTCGCAGGGAGAACGTTGTAGAATCACCAGAATCCTTCAGCAGAATCGCCGTGCGCACCGGGATCGCACGGGCTGTGCTAAATTCCTGAAACAAATGTGATTCCGCCATATCGAAAGGGGAGCTTCACTTGCCAATCGCTATTACTATACGTCTCGATTACGGCATTCCTGCTGCAGAGGGATGAACTAGGGTAAAAAAATCCAAAACAAGAACATACCCAACAACGGAGGAATTGCGTAACCTATTCCAACAGCGACAACAACATACTCTCAAACATGACCCCAAGCTACAAGCATTCTTCTCTCTTCCAGTACGCATCAAAAAGCGATCTCCCCGCCCTCAACTCTTGCGCTTCGCTCCACGAGAGACAGACTACAGCACCTTGCTGAATCGATCTACAAAATCCAACACGGAGCGATATCTTATGCCACACCTTTAGAATTAATACGACTTAGCCATGCATGAAGTCAGAACTTGCATTCGCCAATTTACACGCACTACTCGTCGACCAAAACTTGCATCGATATACTTAACATGCTCCAAACTACACGAGCAGCAAACCAAATAGTGATGTGATACAGTTCATAACCCTCGAGGAGCTCTGTTCACAGTCCCCTCCATCGTTACTCCATTGGTTGTCTACCTTACAGAACTAGTGAAGAGACAGAACTATAGCACATGGCATAACCAAATCCCTGAAGAAACTTTAGACAACATAAAATTTGTACCATATTGTTTGTGGGTTTGGAGTGAACTCCTAGACTATATAGTCCAAATGTTGTCTGTGCTATGAACATCTTTGCGCTTGGGGCAATGACGCAGTTAGTGAGGTAAAACCGAGACGCGTCAATTGCTGGTTGAAAACTATTTCCAACCCCCCTGCGGTGCTCGCAAGAGCGCCCCAGAATTTCTGAAAGGTTGGCCCTAGGCTCCAACCTCCAACCCGAACCTCTAAATCGGAAAGTCATATTAACCCCTTGTCATGTGCCATCCTGCAACACGCATCGGTGACCTCTGAAAGTATAACTAATGCTTCTCTGTGGAATCAAGTTGGAGTTTGCAAGGCAAGGTTGTGCGTCCCACATCATAGCACTGAGATGAATGCGGTTCTTCTGAATTATACTGCCGAGTTTGCCAATGTAGAGAGAAAATGGGCATAAAATATATATATATATATATATATATATATATTTATTTATTTATTTATTTATATGCATGCAAAAAAGAACACACACATTAAAGTGATTGAATCAATTGCAGATTTGAATATACATATGTAACTCGTGAATTTATGGAATAAATAGAGAAGTTTAAAAATGGATATGATAAATATAATAGAAAGGAGTGTAAATATATATATATATATATATATATATATACATTCATACATCCATTCACATATTGAACCCATTCATTCTTATGTGATTTTTTTTTATTTTTTTATTTTTTTGCATTTATTTATTATCTTCTTTATTTATCCTTATATTTTAAATTTTCTCTCCCTAAATTTAACCTGTTTCTGAATGTTAGATCAAAAAAGGTAAAAATAAAATTTATCACATTAAAAAATAATTATTTTGTTTTGCCTCGATTTATTATTTTTTTCTATTCATGGTTTTTCTTTTTCTTTTTCCTTATTATGTATATATGTGATATAATTTTTAAAATATTTTTTATACATTATTTTAATTTTATTTTCTAATATATCCTGTTTGTAACATTTGTATTATTAAATATCAAATGATTCCTTAATACAAATGTTGGTGTACATATATTTTTGAAATGCAAACATTAAACTCTTGTATGATTTTGTTTGTTTGTTTATATTCAACATTAAAAGAAAAACCCTTACAATTTGAACATGTTAAACAGTTTTTTATTTTCTATTTTTTTTAAACATACTTCATCAAAAAAATAACCACTATTTAATAACAAAAACATATCACATATCAATGATTAATAAATTTATTTTAAATGATTAATAATCTATTGTCCTGTACTTTAAAATACCAAAATTACAATTTGAAAAAAGAGTGATAATTATAAGTGCATACTTGATGGCAGTGTAACAAACAATTTGTGGCACACATCTTTTTTACTTGCCTATTCTTTTAGATACATTAGATTAAATAGAGTAAAAAAAGACATGTATATATATATATATATATATATAAAAATTAAGTTCATGTTTTGCAGCGTGTGCATCCTTTAAAAATACCGCAAAATAGTACAAAAAAGAAAAGAAAAAAGAAGAAAAAAGAAAAAGAAAAGGGGTGGGAAACCATGTCTTTCACACCTTTGAAGGGGAAAACGAAGAAGAGAACGAAGGAGAGCGGAGGAGAACGAAGAAGGACGCGGGTGGACGAAGATGGACGACGGAGGACGAAGGAGGACGTAAGTGAACGAGAACGGAACCTCGGAGAGCAGGAGCGTTTGCAGAGATGGAGAGAGAGAAGGGGGGTTTCTAAGTTTGAAGCCGGGCTTTGCACGGAGGAGGCACAGGCACGAACATTCGTGTCGTGCTTGTATGTCAGCCAAAGCAGGGAGATGCGCGGAGAAACGTAATGCGGGGGCAGTTTGCAGCGAGATTGAATACTAGGGTTGGGTGTCTGTAGGGAGGATTGAACTGAGCGTTGCTTTGGAGCAGGTGGGATCGCTGACAAGGTCGCCATGGCATCGTTTCGTGGACCGGGGGCGATGGCCGGGAGCAGTGGGGTGTCGCCCGAGGTCGACCCCGCATTGTACCGCAACTTGGTGGAGATGATTCCTCTGATGGAGACTTTTATGGTGCGCTTCTTGTCTGCACGTTGACGACCTTCGTGTTCCTTGACCACATTGGGAGGTGAACTTTGTTGGGAGAGGAGAATGTGCAGTTGGGTTTGGATAGGTCTGTTACAGGGAGTAGGTTTGGCAGACATGGCTTTGTGGATACTTCTATTATTATTATTATTATTATTATTTTCTTTCTCTTGGACAACATTTGGAAACTTTATAGTTTTTGGCATTGTGTTAGACCTGATGATTTGGAATGCCTAGTGTGTGTCGAGGGAATGTGTTTCTATCAAAATGTGAGGAGCCCATATTGCCAAAAATTCTGTCGTCATGTCAGTTTTAAATTTCCTCACGGAAGGGTTGGGGGAATGTCATGAGAATGGTTATTACAGCTGTATTCTAGAGCGTATTAACTACACTTTTTGTTTAATCGAAATTTCAAGTTCTTTGCAAGGAGTGGATAAGGAGGGGGGGGGGGGCGGGTTGTCTAATTTCTTTGATCTGTCATCTGCATGGGTTCACTTCGAGAATTTTTCATGTGTGCTCAGGAGCAGCAGGGAGCTCGGACTAGCAAGTTTGGCCGCCAGGCTTCTATGATCTACACACCTGCACCTCTCCCTAAATATTTGTACAAGGTCTTCACCCTTTCATTGCCTTGTTTAATGCAAGTATACGCACGTGGTTGATAAAAGTAGCCACCCATTGCCATTGCTTGGCTGCAGTTAGCAGTTGCGTCTTCACTTGGTTTTCGTTGTTATAACTGGATGCTGAATCTCATGTCCAAACATTCGATGAAAACGGGCCTCAATGTGACGAAGGAGATTTTCGTTTTTTGAATAGGAATAATGATACGAGTTTTTATGGATCAACACTTGCTGTTTATGAAACTTCTGATTATCTGACAATGAAGATATCTCATATGCTAGAAGGTTTTCCCGGAGACCAAGATTTGGGATTCACTGATACAGTAGGCGGCATCAAATTATAATTGTATGTTAGTATAGCTTCATTTACAGCTATTGGTTCTGACAACTTTCGTTGTTGTTTTGGCTTAGTCTTATGAAAATCCCTTGAAATCAAAAAGGGTGCCCATGTCCCCAAAGCTTGAACCGAGTCATGAAGATCCTAAAGAGGAGTGTACATGGGAGGAAAGCGAGAACATTCTTCGGCGCATTGATAGGGACCCGGCTCAAGAAGACTTCAACCAGGACTCACGCCATTTACTCGAAGAAATTGAGGAATTGAAGCAGAAGTTATGGGAAAAGGACTGCCTATTGGACACACTTGGCCAGCTCTCCAATCAGACCCTATGTTCACAGGGTTCTCAGACTGATGCCGTGAACCAGACGTCAAGTTCGCAATTAAAGAATACAGAAGGTAATGGCTTACAGGAAGCACCACTTGAATGTAACAGTAAGCCAGGAAAGCATGCATCTCATGGAAATGGTGCAGTTCAGAACAAACATGAGAAGCATGAGGACATGAAGCTCTTGCAAGCCCAAATAGATCAGCTACGTCAGAAGTTGGTTGAAAAAGATCGCTATATCCAATCAGCTCAATTAGAACTACGTGAACATCAGGTGCGTGACTGCTCTCCTCTCCATAGTTTTTGGTAGTGTAGTCTTCTATAAATAGAGCAAGAGCTGTTTCATGAACCTGACTGTCAGACCTGAGTTTGTAGCAGCTTTTCTCTCTTGCGTATATGGTAGGAGGGCCGCATCACCTTATTGCCCTTTCACAATGCCTGTAGATTATAAAAAACAAACACGTGACAGTGGTGCCACTAGTACGCAAGGAAGTAGCGATTTCAGGATCGAAGGCAGTACAAGTCTCACATGTAACGAATGGTTGACTTACTCTTTTCATCGTGCTCCACTTCATTTACCAAGGGATGAACGATGTGCAGCAAGGGCTTGGAGAGTTGAACTTACTATTGGAGCAAGCAGAGCGTGGTATGGTGAAAAGGAGCCACAAAGCAAGTAGCATGGAAGCAGAATTGACTACCTTGCGTTGCCAGGTTCTGACTTTACGCTATCAACTTGATGCGGTTGAAGCTGCTGAGCTCGCTGATGCCAGCCAGTCAGAACAGGTACATTCGTTGTACATTCGATGCCAGCCAGTCAGAACAGGTTGCGAACGTTGGCACATTTAATTGTAATAGGGGGTCTTCCTGTATGTTCATGCATGTGTGAATTACTAGGTGGGCTCTGTTGATAGACTGCGTTCATGTGGCTTCACAGCAGGATAATACAGCCCGGGTAGGTCCACCGCACCGAGTGGATATGGTTTCCTCTATCGCATCAGAAGCGCGTCAAAAGACAACGTTTCTGGTCTCTGCGTCAGCCCCGAATGGCGAAGAACAGGTGAGCAGCGGGTCAGAAGGGTCCAAGGAAGAGAAAGAGGAGCTAGAGCTAGCGAGACGTAAATACCTGGCAGCTGTCATGGCTGCACGCCAAATGCCTATTAAAGAGTCTCTTGCAATGGTTGCTGAGTGTCGAAATCAACTGAATACCTTCCTGAAAGACATTCCTGCACTTCACTGTTTGGGTGCTGAATAATATGGGATTGTGCACTTAGGATTGCCGTTGGTTACTAGTGTCGATTGTGTCATTCATCAGTCTTATCCACGGATTATCCGTGTACTTAGCTGACCTTCCTATTCCAGATTATTCGGCACATCGGATTTGAGACTCTAGGCTTTGTGCTATCTATGTATTCTCATCTCAGTTGATTAGCGGTTACTCTCATTATTTCTGATCACAGGCAGTGGTTTGGTAATTTCAAGTCTTGGTCTGTTACCTTTCTGTAAAGTATCAAGTATATAGATGACAAAGGATCCGATAAACATTTTGGTGGTATTGGCGTTATGATAGACTAAAGAGTAATGAAGATCCTACATGTATGCATGTGTTTACTGACACCCTTAATTTCCTTATTTGAATGTTGGACTTTCCTTGAAATGCGACTGGATGATAGAAACATAAGCCACACAGAACGAGTCAATTCATGTCATGTTTCTGTAAATGCTAATTTTGACACATAACAAATGACACGTGATTATTTTGTTTTATTTGATTTTTATGTAAATATCATTAAAGTGTTTAGTGATTTTTTATTTTTTGGCTATTGTTGTTATTATTATTATCCTTTCTAATAAGCCACAAAAATTTATACTCATAAGATTTGATGCTCTTAGAAGAATCATGTCACCATCTTGGTCAATCTATAATTTTCACCAATTTTTTTAAAATTTAAGAACTATATGCTTATTATTATGTGTTGTACTCCTACTATTATCTATATCTTTTACATGAAATATGGTAGTTGTTGATTGTTAGTTGTTTAATTTTAATTTTAATTTTTTTTTGCATTCATTAGTGCTTTCATTTGTTTTAGCATATGCATTATGTCATCTTTTATTTTTGTTGTTTTACAAACAGTAATGATCAAAAATAAAAAGTAATAAACAATACAAATGCAATCTCAATTTTTAATTAGATAATCTAAAGTACATTGAGAGTTATATCTTATTTTTTGAATATAAGAATATTGTCATATGATACAAAGTCTTCAAAAAGTAAAATATTGCAAAATTGCAAACCAACAACTACAAAATTTTCTATTTCTTTTTATTATTACTGATTTGTAAAACTTAAATTTTAGAAACATTGTTAAAGTAATGAAGAAAAATAACTGTATTGCAGAAATGTTACAATGCGAACCTTCAGATTAGTGTATTATTTCTCTTAAAACATTTCCGTTGTAAAAGTTTATCAGCATTGTTACTTCTTCTGAAATTACTAGTGACTTTTTATAAATCAAATTGAGGCATTTGCTCAAAAAATATTGTTATTTGTATTCCATTCTTCACAAAACAAAACAAAAATCTATTCTTAAGTTATTTAAATCCAAGTCATCTATCACAAAAAATGATGTTCAATATTATTGTAAATATATCTTAAATGGTTTATTATTACAATTTTTATGAATTATTATTATTATTATTATTATTAAAACTATTGAAATTAATTAGTTGAATTATATATATATATATATATATATATATATATATATTGGATCATTAACGAATGCTTTCAATTGACAAATTAAGCATATATATATATATATATATATATCAACACCAACTCAAAAAAAAGCCACATCATCAAATATGTCAACTGTATAGAATCAAATGGACAAACCTACTTGATAAAAATACACGGTCAAAATGAATTCAAAAAACACAATAAAGAAAATACTACAAATGAGGAATGGTGTAATGAACCTTGCATGCCCAACAATTGTATGAAGCGAGGTTTGAGAAGCTTGAGAAGGGGACAATCCGTCGAATCATAAACAAAGACTTCATAACTAAACCCTAAACTCTAACCCTAAACCCATTAACCATGGAATCGATCCCAGTAATACCCAGTTTCCGGGTGCCACTAGATGTACCCACAACGACAATGCAGAAGCGTTAAATCGGATCAATATCGCAGTCTCTGACTCTGTTGCTAGCAATACCCAAATAAATATACGTATAAATATGAATATATATATATATATATATATACACATACAGATGGAGAGATGGAGCTAACAAATGAGCAGGAAGGGAGGGATGTTCACAATGAGCTCACGTCGAAGTTGCGGAGGAACTCGGCGGCTTTCTCCGGAGCAACAGGATTGATGTAGCACCCGCTGCCCATCTCGAATCCGCCGGGAGTGGACAAATGTGGGGCTATGTTCAGGTACCAGTGATAATGCGCCGTGTTGAAATTCCCCTCCCCCAGCGGACTCGTCTGTAACGTGTAATTGTATGGTGGGTACCCGAATGCCTGGTCTATCTTTTGCAGCGTCAGCTTCAGCATCTTCGCCATGGCTTGAATCTATGGCATCAACACACCCCACATCGCACTCAACGGAAATCCACACAATGCCCACATACTTTGAGAAAGTTTTAAGAGAATCTGAATTTCATTGAGTTGCAGAGTAATGCGTTGGTGACATTGTGGGTTACCTCATCTTCGTTGATGGTTTCGTAGTTTGAGGAGTGGCGTTTGGGAACCAACCAAGTCTCGTATGGGTACATGGGCGCGTATGGAGCGATGGTGACGAAGTGCTCGTCCTCGTCGATGAGGCGGCTGCGTTGTAGTTGGGTATCGTGTTTCACAACGTCGCATAAGATGCACCGCTTGTGCTTGTTGTAGTAGTCTTGAGTGCCGTCGAGTTCACACATTTGGTTGTGGGCTATGACTGGCAACGCGATCAATTGGCTGTGGGAATGGGTCATTGATGCTCCCGCTCTGTTGCCCCTGTTCTTAAACACCTGTCAATTTGCATCCCATCGCGATTGTGTCGTGTCAATGGTCGTCCTGCTCTGGATGGTAAGCTAGCGTTTGAGCACGACGACAACCATGTGAAGCGCTACAAGATTTTCCTAGATTAGGCAACAGATGCCGGGGCTTGCAAATCAAGAGGCCAAACAATTAGAGATGAAGAGAGACAAGCAGCGCAAATACCTGACAAAATTTGAATCGTGAATCGTTTTGGAAGAAGTTTATTCGTGCTTGATACGCTTTTAACACCTGCAACAACACAATTTCACCTCAGAATTGCACAGCCACCTTCCACAACAGGGCAGTGTCGACGCTTGGAGAGACCGGGCGATCTGCTACACCATTCGCTTTACTCTAGGTACTCGTTGCTGTGAAGCCTTCCTTACACCCGATCATCGTGCACGTCTCATACAAGCGGGTTCTGCTGTCGGCGCGATCGGTAGGCTTGCAATTCTAAGCATTAAACTGACCTCAACACAATTGAGAAATTGCCCAGTGCTAAGATTACGAGTATATCGCTCGCAAAACAGAGGAGGTACAGAGGAGAGGAATAGTTTGGGAGCTTGAAGCTTCTCGATCAAAGTACCTCAGCTATGTGAGAAGCTGGAAGCTCTGGAAGCGACAGTTGATGGTTGGGAGTTTCAATGACAACTTCGTGGCTGCCGAAACCGGGCAGGCGGCATGTGCCATACACTGTCCCCTCCCCCTCTGGTTTCAATTCGCCGTCGTCCATGGACACAGCTGGATACTTATTCTTAATGACACGGACTCGCCAGTCGGGTGCATCGTCTTGGTCACCATCTCGAATTGCAAATGTCTCGTGCCCATTAACGTGTTCAAATCCATGACAAAAGGCACACGGACCGACACTAGCTCCGCCTCTGCGCTGGCTGTCCGATCTGTTGAAATCTGTCGGCCGCTTCCCACGTTTGTCCGAGATTGTAATCCATCTCTGCCGCAGTTGGTCCTTTCGAAGTTCAGCCATCGCCACCAAACAATTCCCCACTGAAAACAGAAAAAATAGGCTTCGAGAAGAACTCCACCCTAAAATGTCAAATGTGCTCAAACCTCACGGACTCGAATCTCTGCAATAATAACTGGGTTATGAAACACCCCATCAAATGCCTCTACATCCGTGAAGTAGGAGATCCTGGAAAACGCGCTCCTAACCCAAGCACTCAATCGCAACAGAGGATGAGCCAACCTTCTGACCCTCAAAGTTTTTCCATTTTGCATGCACCGCCAAACCAGAGGATCAGATGATACAACCGCATGACAAAATTGCTGCGAGAATTCTCCTGCACACTCACGCGAAGCGACTCTTCAAATGACGCATTGTCATCTGTTTTGCAATACCTAGCTCACACCACCCGGACAGACTCACTGAAACCTCCAATTACAAACTGAGCTACCCGCCTCCACCTATCCCACTCCCCTATTCCAAAATCCGAGACCCCCACAAATCCATCGCTTGTCGTATCGTGTCGTGTCACGAACGGAACTTTTCCATGCCGCACTTTCTCCTGAAATGACCCGAAAACCAACAGCAAGGTCACCAAAAGCACCCAGAATAGAATAACCCATAACCCAATTGTGCAATAGTCCTTAGCAGCCACTTCCTTGATAGCTTCCAGTCGATTCGAGCGAGAGCAAAAAGGTCTACTCAGCCACGGCAAAGTGGACACGCTACAGTTGCGAAATCAACCGAACTTTCGCAAGATCCGTAATAGAAAACTATTTTTTGTCACATAACAAGGAGGCCCCTATGTGTGGTGCGACGAATCTACGCTTGACATGCTCGCTTCAAGGTATCAGGTAGATATTCACACAGGGCAGCTGGGAAATTCTCACAAGCTGATTCTCAAAATGTTGGACATTGTCTCTAGGGATGTTTCTTGTCAAGGAACTGAGTCATGCAGAACGGAGATGTGAGGCAGGGATTTCAATCACTCTTTGAAGGCTCATAGATCCACTACTGCGACGCAATCTCGCCCTCTCCCTCGCCGATCGACACGCCATGCGTGAAGGACCTGCAGCTGGAGCCGCGACGCAGGCTGCTCCATCGCCACCATGTGGATGACTGCAGGAACAAGTCATCCATCCTACTCAATCATCCATGAGCACTCTGGTTTATAGTAGACTAGATCCTATAACCATGGAGGGATAATGTATACTTAAAAAGGAAGATCTCTAGGACTTAGTTGAATAATTACTAAATAAAGATTATTCACATGAATTGGCAGGGAAAATAAGTAGCAACAATCAAATTTCTTTTCAAAAATTATGAGTAGATTGACAAAAGGGTGAAAAATGCTAAGATAATAATCTAGCTTTCACTCATTCTTGATCTCTGAGACAACATGATTGATATCTTAGACCCTTGTAAGGTTTAGGAGTTCTTCAGCAGACTATTATCAACAAACATTATTTCAAATACAAGAATAGTGCTAAGTAAATAAAAACATCTTCAAATAACAAAACAACAAGATATATCCACCATTATGCGACATGTAAATGATATAATTTCTAACATAAAGACCAATATGTAACTACAAACATATGAGGTGATTGTTTATCTAATCTTGTGCTATCTTCTACACAAATTTGTCAAGGACATGAATTTAAACAAAATTTAAAAAATAATGTATTCATATGTTACTAAAGAAGAAAAAAAGTGAGGAAAAAAAACAAACAAACAAACAAACAAATATAAGATGGAAAAAAAACTAGAATGACTATTGTTAAATATAAAGAAATTTGAAAGTCTTGAATTAAGGTTAAAATATAGAAAAGGTGTTGATAAGATTGAGGATGGCTTCACTCTTGTTGACCAATAGTAAAGTGGGAATATTTAAATAAGTAATAATAAAAGTAGAATAAGTTATCATATAATAAATATTATCTTAGATAAGTTGCTAATGGTCAAAGAATTGGCTCTTGGGATGTAGAAGGGCCATCATATGGATGAACTACAAGGTCAAAGGCTAAAAGATAAGATCAAGAGAATAAAAAATCTATTAGGAAATATCAATATACTCTTGTGCCATTGAAAAGAATAGAAAATCACTTAAAGATGGAATAATATTAAAACTAGAATGGCTATTGCCAAAGACAAGAAGATTAGAGATTCTTGAAACAAGACTAAGAATAAGAAAGGCATTGACAAGAGTGAAGAAGGCTTCATTCTTGTTTCTATATATACTATCTACTAAGAGCTACATGGCAATATTATGTAGGACCTCCAACACATGTCTAATTTGCAAGATACATGTCAAACTTGCAAGATAAGTTTTCTATAAGTGCGCCACGTATTTAGCTTATTCCACAAGCTACCAACATGTGTAACACGTGGATAACTTGTTGATTAAGTTTTTAATCTACTAATCACCTTTAAACATGTATAAAGATGAAATTGCATCTATAAAGCTCCTAGAAAGCTTTTCTATAAGATATTATCAAATTAACCTACTTTTAATTATTTTTATCTATTCATATTAATTAGATAATTATTAGAATAAATCTTATGTCTATGATAAAATATCCAAAGATTAGATAAGAATATAATAAATATTCTAAAGAATATCCTTGTAATAGGTGAGATATCAAGAGATATCTTTAAAATAGATGAGATGTCAAAGAATATATTTAGTATATCCTTTGATGAATATAAAAGTCAAAAAATGGAAGTTATCCATTAAAGCACCAATTACCACCTATAAGTAATGAATGTTAGAAGTGAGAGTCATTTTATTCCATACTTTTTTTTATGTGCAATCCTTTCTGATGCTAAGTATTGAAACTTTTTGGTTTTTTTTTTTTTAATATTCAATATTATAGGTATATTATATAATTTATAAAATAACAACTAAGTACACAATTTTTTTCTTTACTTTATGATATTGAGATTCTTTTGCTTATCAGATACTTAAATGAAATAAAAATAAAATTTATATTTTAAATTTATAAGTTATAATAACAAATAGACTTTGTTTAATTTATAAAATGGATTTAAAAAGAGCAAAAGCCGAGGAAAATATAGTGAGAGCTCAATTACAAAGAAAATTTTGATTTAAGCATATTTATTCAAATCAACCTTGTAAATATAGTCAACAAATAAATAAATAAATTTAAGATAAAATAAATCAGTATATTATTGAACTCAATCAAATTAAAGAATATATATGATGGAACATTATATTGAAACAAAACTATAGAAATCTTTAAAAATTTAATGCATATAAAGAAGATCAATTAATTTTATAGTTGAAAAAAACCTTGGCAAGAAAAAAGAAAAAATTCCAATATAAGTGGATGGAATCTTATATGGTTGCTTTAGTTTATTCTAATAGAATAGTAGATTTAATGTTATCAAATAATATCACTATTATAATTAATACTAACAAAATTAAATCCTATTATTAGATAAAAGAAGAACTATTTGTATATTTATTATTTATGATTATTTTATAAAATAAGAATATTAAATGAAGTCTAAGAGAATACATAATAGTTGAAAAAAAACATTATATAATTAAGAAAGATAGATATAGAACCATTTTACTTCAATCATGTATACACATGAATAGTATATTAACAAGGATTTATGAAAAAAAATCAAATAATATAATTTTTAAATAAAAAAACTTTGTAGTTTCAAAATTCAACTTGATAAATAACAATAAAATCAAATATTTTAAATTTATTAAAATCAAAGATACCATTAAACAAATATATTTTAGTTACTTTTTTACATGGAAAAAATTAACTTACAATATCAATGAAAAACAAATTATAATTTTTTATGATAATTTTATATTAATAAAATTTTAAAAAATATTAAAAAAATGATTATCAAAGGTGGTTACAACTAAAATGGTTATAATAAGAATAACCACTTTTATGGTAGTAGTGGTAGTTACATATAAATATATAAGGGTTAAAATAATTTTTTTATATATTTATTTTTATTGGAATATTTTATAGATTTTAGTAATGTTTGTATTATATCATTTGAAAAGTGGAGTAAAAAATGTCCTAGATACAAAAAAGACCACAGATTTTAAATTTAAAACTATTAAATAGAATTAGTGGAGTTTTAAAGAAGAGTTATTGGATAGGATGGAATTAAAAAAATTTGTACAAAAAGTGAATTAGAAAATAAAAACACAAACCAATATAATTAGAGAAGCTTTATTTAATATAAAAGAAGATAATAGCAGTAGTATTATTTAAAGAAAGAAATACAATTTTATTCCATTGAATCACAATTCTTTGTATGAGATAACATTTTGATTTCAAGGAATATATAGTACAATGATTCATATAAAATACAAAATTGACCTTTATCCTTTAGTAGAAAAAGGCAATTGTAAGGCTATTATATTAAATATTTCTACTTATAAATCAAAATCAGCCAAACAAGTCATCAAATTTTTATGTGCTATATTGTACTTTCAACAAAAAACTATAGATGCTCCAATGCCCGTGATAGAGCAAATATAAAGGGCATTGAATGGAAAGCAAATGGATTGATCTTTTTTCCTGAAGAACAATTTAAAATTGGAGTTGCAAAGGATTAGGATAAAACAAAGGAAAATATACCAAAGTATTGTGCAAACTATTGTGGGAGTACATATTAGCTTCTTAAAGTGTCATATACAAAGAATTATACTAAATAAAGAATTAAAAGAAAACCAACTAAAAAAACAAAGATCAATAGAAGATAGGAATGAAAAAAATATGACAAATTTTTCAATTCTTACAATTGCTACTATGATAATTAATAAGTTTGAAGAATTGGAATATAACAATTTATCAAATTATAAAACAAAAAAAATACAAAGTGGCAATATTTGTTCTATAATAGATGTGCCAATATACAAAGATGTATTAACAAATGCACTCTTGGAAGAATGTATATAAGAAAAAAAAAAAGATAATTACTAATAAGAAAAAAATAAAAAAATATATATATATATTATAATAATAAAAGATATTATTGGTGATAATACACATATCTAAGAGGAAAAAAAAAAAAAACATTTGGTATTATTGTTACTACAATATTTCTGTATACTACAGCAAAATACTAATATATCAATGATATAATAATATGAAGATAAATATTGTCATACAGAAATAGAAATATGCACCAAATGTTGGACCAATATCTTAAATTAATATTAGTATATTTTATATAGGTAATTATAGAATAATACCAATTGGACCAAAACAACACAACAATATATAAGAAGATAAAATTATACAACAAAAGAGCATGGAAGTAGGCTGGATAAATTCTAATATAAAAAAATTAACAACAATAGCAAAGAAAGGAGCAATAGATGTTAAAGTATCTAATAACCAAGAAAAAACTAATAAATAAATTAGAAAAAAAAAGATAAAAATTAAAAAATATAAATATCATGCTGAAGGATTATGCCAACAATATATTAATTAATGTATTGAAAAGGAAGAAGACAAATAATGAAGCAATTCAAAAAATAGAGAGGATATTTTAGCATTAGCAAGATCAATTGAACAAGAAATGCAATCAAATGAAGTTTATAGATAGTATTTGGCAATAATAAAATAAAAAAAATTTAAGCAAACTATTAGTCCTTCAATCCATAAAATGATAAAAAAATGGACCTCTTCAAATTCTAAATCCTACACAACAACCTAATATTTTCACACCTAAGCAAGTTTTATTTTTGTTTAATCATATCAATAGTCTAAAAAAAAAAATTATATTGCTCAAAATAGCTAAAAATCATGAAATAAAGGCTCATCAAAGAACAAAAATATTTCTAGCAAAAATTGAAGCAAAGCTCTAGCTTTTTTAAAAAGATTTACAACCATCAACCAACAAGATATTGTCAGCAACAAGGGTTTCACCAAATAACATATCAACAAACATAATATCACCAAAGACAACGAAGATATTGTCAACCAACAAGATATCATTTATAATTAGAATTTTATCAAACCGGTGTCTTGTTGTGGTTTGGCTACTATGTGAAAAAATTGTACATGTATATTTAATATACAATTTACTACATAGCTAAAAGAAAGCCATATTAGTGGACTTTTATTGATTATAGGATGTGATTAGGTTGCTAGTTTAAAAAAGATCTATTGAAAGGATTATTATTAAGGTTTATACGACCTTATTTTCTTTTTAGTAGTGACTTTTGAGGTTGATTTTATATTGATAGTAACTTTTGTATATCTTAAGTCACCTTTGTTAGACATTGGTGATCCTTAAAATCTTAGTTTATTTCTTTTATTTGGTGCTTAAAGCACAAAGTATATAAATCTTATAAGAAGAAGGGTTAGAAAAGGATTTTTAGTGTAAAAAGGGTAGTTTGGCCATCTATGTGGATGAATAGAGGTGGATGATAGAAATCTCTATTCTAATTGGCCAAAAATCATGCCTAGTAGGCTTCAAGGAGGCTGCCCGAGGGTTTATTAGGAGTTAGGGTTTGTTTTTGGAGAGGAGTCGAACATCAGAGGCTAGGATCATAAGGTTTAGGTTTTTGGATCTGGTTTAGGTGCAAATTTTGTGTGATTTGCGCTTTTCATGAAGAAGTTATAGGCGCTCAAAGTTAAGGTGTTGATTTTGAACCTACTATCACTCTTTTGGATATAACTCGTGCACACATAGAGCAATCAAGGATCAGCAATTGGGATTGGAAAGAACACTTTCTTGGCTACACTTTTTATATACAGCTCAATAAAATCCAAGCTAGGATAAAGGAGTTATTGGGAGTTGAAGTCAGTGCTTACAAACTTAAGGGCAATAAGTGACCCGCTTACATAGTGGTTACATTTTGAGCTACATCTTATGAAATTTGATAGATTTTTGACTCAAAATTTTCAAGAGTGTATATATTTATGTGAAAAGACTATGTGCAAAAATTTTGTGGCATTAAGATTTTGGGTTTGTGAGATATAAGGAAAATAGTGCTCAGGTGTCTTTGAGCTAGGGTTTTAAGCACCTGCTAGGGGTTTTGAGATATCAGACGATTAGAAACGAATTTATAGTCAATTCTTTCTTGTGGTGAAATTCAAGAAGATTATCTACACTTTGAAGTAAATTTTATAGAAACTGAATGGTTGGATCAAGAGTTATTGGACTCTAAACATCAAGCAGAAATAATTCCTTGCGGGTGAATAAAGTTTTGAAGGGTTTTTATTGAAATTTGAACCTTTTTTGTACAAACTTACTTGAATACAAGAGGGTTTACATATATAACTTCTCTTTTATGAGATTTTTGTATTATTTGTCCTTTTTATTAAGGAAAAATCACCTGTTGCATTTTTTCCATTAAATTTCAAATAAACTCTCCACAGCCAGGTATCCAATGTATTCCTAGATAGAAGGCCACGTCATACGACACCAGATAACATCCAACAAGATATCATCAATGTTCAACATGACATTGTCAACATCCAACATGGTATCATTGACATTCAATATGGTATTACCAATTAAGATATCAACGTCATCACCAATTCATATCATTAGGTTAATGAACACGCAAGAGGAGGATATCAAGACAACTATGGTCTCTTGCGATTTAGAAAAATATGACAACGAATTTAATTATGAGTTCTAATTACAAACCAAGGACTTATACAACTTATCTTTAATTAATACAAATGGTGGTGACCAGAATAAAAAAAATATAACAATCCTAAATAATAACAATGTCAATAATATTGAGCTCTCTTGCATCAAGAATATCATTGATAATGACAATATCTTGCCATCTTATCTTGCTCTTTTCATCTAATCAATAATGTTCAACCTGATTAATACAATTAATTAGTTTGTATTGTCAATAACACATAGAATTGTAGAAACTCTAGGATTGATGGCATCACTAGAAGGGATCAATCAAGAAATTGTTGTTGGCAACAATCTGGTTGATATAGAGTTGCCTACAAAACATCAGGATAAAATAAAAAATTTATCTTTTAAAATATATAAAAAGAATAAAGCAAAGAAGCAAATTATAAGGAAGTTAATATAAATAGGATTAAAAAAAGAGAAGTTAGTGTAAAAAGATAAAGTGGTTAGCTACCCATGTCTTAAAAGACAAGATAGTTAAAACCACCTTTAGTAGTTAAGATAGTTAAAAAATAAAGAAATTTTATTATATTTAAATAATATTAAAAATTTACTATAAGATAATTATAAATAGTTATTAAATTATATTTTATATATTAAAAAATTATAATAAAGAGATTATAATTGATTTTCTATTATATTATTTTATTATAATTTTTTAATCTATTAACAAGTTATAAGTGTTATAAAGAAGATACATGAAGATCTTTGGGATTTTCAATACAAGGAAGAAAGAAGCTTAGAAGACAAGATTGATGATAATAAAACAAGGTTCATCAAGAAAACATCTTGTTTTACTTCAAAGAAAATAACATTGACAAAGACATGAAGGAACATAAAGAAGAGATAGAAGAACAAAGATGCTAAAGATTGGTTTAAAGTTTAAATGATTGACCTTGATTCCAATATTAATTTCAATTCCAAAGAACTTATATCAGGACCACAACTTTTAAAAAACAAAGAATGATCTTTATCAAGGATTTATGCAAATACAAGAATAGCTTCTATATGAAAATATAAAAAAGATGTTCTACAATTCTCAAGGTGTAAGAATCTAGGAGTTCAACTAGTATGTAATAAATTCTTAGTTTTGATTTGTATCAAAAAAGAGAAAATCAATCAAATTTGACCTATATATTAAAAAAAAGCAAGCTTGTATTTGTTCAATTCTACATTTCATAGTATACTTCCAATCCTTTTGTTTGCTTATCTCTGCATTCCAAAGTGTATTTCCAACCTCCCTATTTATTTATCTTTTGTGAGAGCAAATTCACCCCTCAAATCAAATTATAAGATGGTTTCAATTAAAATTTTCTTATAATTGATGGTGTGAAATAAAGTATAATGAATAAGAAAGAAAAAAGAAAGAAAGAAAAAATAAGTAAAAAAAAGGTAATCAAACAAATACAAATTCTAAAACTAATCATAGTTTTCTCATGGAATTTTTATTTATTAAGAAGTAAATAATAAATATAAAAAGTATATTTTTGTATAGATAATTCTTACATCTTTCTAGTGACATAAAAAACATGAGATTTTGAGTTTGTATGAATAAGTTATGACAATTTAAAGAAAAAAATTAAATAATAGAAAAGTTAGATAATTAGAATTCATTTCAAGGATAACTTGATTAAGTGAACAAGGATTCAAGTGACACTAAGGCTCACAAGCAATGTGTATGATGTCCTACAGAGGCCACAAGGCCTTAATTTTATTCTCCTATTTATATTCAAGGTGCTATAATCCATATATGATAGATGTATCTCCCTTCCTACTACTACTATTATAATTGTTGGTCGTTCTAGTTTCTACTAATAAAACATCTTTTTTTGAAATATTGACTTTATCATAGTATTTTAAAAACATCCAATTAGACTAGGAGCCTTGCAAGACCTTCAAATCTTGCTTCAATTCTTCAAAATAGCCTCCCAAAATAGAAAAGTAATTTTTACCAAAGTCTTAAAAATATATTCTAATAGTTTATAGAAAGTTCCTAAATAAAATTTAAATAAATTAAAAAAATATTCTAATATTTTTAAGATGCTAATATCAAATTAAAGCTACTTTATTCTATCTTGATGATTTTTTAAAGTAATAAAATCAATTTAAATCAACTAAATTTTTTATTTTTTATATAAATAATTAAAAAAATCATGATGATTCTTCTTTATGCTTCTTCTACCTACTAAATATCATGTATAAGATTTCAATAAGTAAGAAAAATACTAGGCAAATAAAGATTTTATATTTTTGATATAAATATCTATTTTATTATTTCTTTAAAAAATATAATATCAAATTATAAACAAAAATATCAGAAAATTAATAAATAAATTATATATATTAAAACTTTTTACGTATAATTTTTTCAATAGAACCAAATATAAAATCTTAGATAAAAATTAGAGATTTAAAAATATTATTCTTATTTATTAAAATTACATAGATAGATGAATAGTCAAACACCATGACCACTCTTTGGTACTCACAATTAAGGCATATAGACCACAAAAGCCTTAATATCCTCAACAAAAATATTATTGTCACTTGATTGTCTAAATTTTTAATAGAACCTATTGTATACATACACTCTTATATATAAAAATAAACATAGAATCTAATTCTAATGAAATTATTAATAAAAATAAATTTTTTATTGGAACTAATTTGTATGGATGTATATAGACCTCTTTCTACAAAGTAACTTTAAAATGCATGGTTTTTACTCTTATTTATTAATCTCTTCAATAAAAAGTTATAGTAATATTTTATACACATTAAGCATCAAATATTTCAAAAAGGTTTATTGAATAGTTAATATTTTAAAAAATCCAAAGCATATTAAATATTTATTTTTGAAATACAAAAAGTATAAATTAATAGAAATATGAAATTTTATAAAGACGTGTTTTTTTTACTACTATTACTACTTTTTAGCATGTACAATATTGGCATTGAATAATTCATTAACAACTAGTAAAGAAAGACATCCTAATATATATGAAAGATAACATAATGTATATCTATAGGATACAATATGTATCTCAATTTCATCCATCTATAAAATGAAAGATTCATAATTTGAAAATAATAACAAATTTATGGTACTATTAGATAATATATTAAAATTTAAAATAAAAAATACTTTATTAAAAGGATTATAAACAATTCACTCATTACATTTTCATTTGCTATTGACTAGATTTTTTCAAGATATGGTTTAATTTACATCATCATCACTTCTTTTAATACTTCTAAAAGATTTTTAACTATCTCTTGTTAGTTTAATTGTTCAAATCAATCTTTTTAACTAACAAGATTAATGTTCTTTTAAACTAAAAAGAGGTAATTAATTATGTTCAAATCAATCTTTTTAACTACCTCTATTATTTTTACTTAAACTTATAGTATTTCTAAAACTTTTCAAATTAGAAATAATAGTGTCATTGTAAGGCTTTAGGATTGAAAATATGAAATAAATAATAAAACATGAGGCATCATATGATATATTGCTTCAAACAATATCTTTTCATGTCATATCTTCATATAGTATATTAGATCATAATATAACCCATAATGCACCACTTCAAGCTATCTCTCTCAAATATCAAGGTATTAGCATATTTAACACTCTTTTTAATGCTTTTGTAAAATAATATTTTTAATTTTGGAATTCCAAAACATCCTCCAAATACTTAGAATCAACTATTAACTTGTTTTCATATTCAATAGGCTTTATTTCTAAGTAAAAAAATCATAATTTATACATAATAAATAAGCCATCATAAATTCTTTTTTATATGTCTATAAACTCTTTTTTATAATTAACTACCTCTTATTAGTTTAATTGTTCAAGAAAGTATTAATTTTTTATTTTGGAATATCTAAATTAAAAGACAATTAAAAAAGACCTTAAAAAGACAACTAAAAAGACAACTAAAAAAGACTTTAAAAAATTAAAGGAGGAGATAGTTCAACTAATAGCTAGGTCTAAGAAATTTGAAATTGGAATAATTTGCCGCAAGTGTAACAATAAAGGATTTGAAATTTTGTACCAGCTACAATATTTATATTCATCAAATCAATAAATGTATATACAATTGGCTATACCAAGATAGAGATTTAGGAGTAAATTAAATATAACCACAATTAAATAACATGTAGAGAAAAAAATCCTTTAGAAGAAGTTTGCCTATAAATCAAGATAGGAGTCAAGGACCTTCAAAATCATCAATATTATTAAAGAGAGGAACCTTCAAGAAACAATAATTATAAAAGCAAAAAAAAAAAAATTCTTATAGAAAAGGATATAGATCAAATTATTATAAAGATAGGTTGAAGCCAAGATATAAAGGAAGATATGAAAGGAACAAATATGCAAACTCATCAAAGAAGAGTTATATAAATCAAGCATAAGGATGAATAAATCTCAAATGTTATTATTGCCATCAAAATAGCCATATGAAGATGGATTGCTAATTATGGCTTAAATATCAAAAAGAAGCTTGAGAAGTATAAAGACAATGAAAGCCTATTGTAGCAACAAATATAATAATTTTAAAAGTTTGTGTGATGATCCGAGCTCAAAAAAAAAAAAGACTAACATTGAAAAAGAAGAATCAAGTATTGAAAGTAGTGATGAAGAAGAAAATGAAGACAAAGACAAATAAAAACTTAAAATGATTAATTTAGAAGATGAAATAGAATGTGATAAGAAAAATCTTTTTAAGAATAGAAAGATAAAAGAAGAATGTACAAGAATGTGACCAAAGAAGTAAAATATCTATAAGAAGAATTTGAAAAAGCTCTAATATTGGAGGCAAGAACACTAGATATAAAAGATAGAAACAAAAGGTCAAGAAAGACCAAAAAAAAAGAGAGTAAGGAAGAAAAAGAAATAACAAAAAATAAAAGAATTGAAAAGATTGTAGGAGATGTACTCTAGCAAACAAAAACAAATATTATTATAGGTCAACTATTAGAGTTAGTCCCATTATTGTATTATAACAAAACTATAGGATGAAAGAGTAAAAGAAGACATATATTATAGAGGAGCTTAATTGAAGACTTAGTAACAAAATTGTTTAAAAAATATCAATAAAAGATAGAAAGATAGTAAAAATATTTAATGTTAATGCTATCTTTTTGTAGAAAGGGCTTCTACTTACTTTGTAAGGCCATAAACAAGATAAAATAAAGTAGATTAGTAAATAATACTATAGGCATCTTTAGTTTAAAAAAAAAGATAGTTTTTAATAAAATTTATTTTAAAAAAATCTTAGATTGATATTTGAAGAAGGTTGGTTGTGAACCAAGATCAAAATGAAATCCCAAGGCACAAAATCATGCGTCTACAATAGATAGGAGGTTCTCTTAATTTATAAATTTAAATTCCTTCACATTTTATATGCTTATTTTTAACTAGTAGATCAAAAAATATACAAATTTTGAATAAAGATCAATTGGTAATTTAATAATTATTAAGATTTTAAATCTACTATTAGATTTTATTAAGATTTTATTAGGATTTAATTAGAATTTCTATAGAATTTTATTAAGATTGATTAAAATTTGATTAAGATTTATTTAAGATATCTTTAAGATTTTATTAGGATTTCATTAGGATTTCATTAGGATTTGACTAAAATTTGATTAAAATTTGATTAAAATTTAATTAAGATTTTATTAGAATTTATTTAGAATTTGGTTAAAATTCAATTATGATTATTTGGAATTTCTTTTGAATTAGCTAGGATTTGATTAGGATTTCTTTAAGATTTTTTTAAGATTTCTTTAGAATTTTTTTAATATTCTTTTATGATTTCTTTAATAAAAATTTAAGATTTCTTTAGTATTTTTTATGATTTCTTGAAAGTTTCTTTATGATTTCTTTAGAAATTTGTTAGAATTCTTTAAGATTTTTTTGTGATTTTTTAAAAATTTCGTTAAAGTTTCTTTAAGTTTCTTTATGATTTTTTAAAGATTTCTTTGTGATTTTATTAGAATTTCTTTAGGATTTCTATATGATTCTTTTAAGATTTTTTTATAATTATTTTAAGATTTGATTAGGATTGTTAAAGATTTAATTGGGATTTATTTAGGATTTTATTAGGGTTATTAGATTCTTGATTAGTTGCAAAATACAAATTTACCTTCTATAGCAAAGCGCCCAATACATCCTTAAACAAGACAACACATAATATGACACTGTATTGCAAAAAAAAAGTCATAGAAGTATTTCTTCTAGAATGTATAGTAGAACCAAGCATACCAAAATCTTATAATATAAAAAATCAAGATTATAATATAAAAATACCTATCATTACGGCCAAAGTCAAGAATCATGGTGTACAAAATGTATTGTTAGATGAAAGTTCTAGAATAAATATCATTACAAGCAACTTATGTAAAAAATTAAGTTATAATTAGATCAAACCAGCACCTTTTGGAATCAAGATGGTTAATCAACAAAAAGTGACACCAATGGAAATCATTCAAGATTTGCAAATAAAAGTAGGAGGATTCACTTACATCACAATAATAATTATAAAAATCAAGACAATGTTTCAAAGTTATTCTATGCTACTAGGATGACCATGGCTCAAGCAATAAAAGTTTAAACAAGATTAGATTCACAATACTTTAGCCATTCAAAAAAAAAAAAAAAAAAAAAAAATCAACGTTCAAAGATTTTTGTGTCTTCTACCATCAAAACAACCTATGCACTTAGAATGTTATGATTGGAAGGGAGATTTGACTGATAAAGAAGAACAAATATTATATCAAACAATATTTATACTATATTTTGTAGCTGATATTAAATTAATGAGATTAAAAGAAATGTTCAGTGACAATTACAACATGATTGAACTAGTAGCACAAGATAATAAAGAACCTAAGAAAAAATTAAGAGTGAAAAGAAAGAAGCAAGAATCATTAGACAAGCTAGAGGGTGAGTTAATCAAGTATCTTGAACATTTCTACAAAACAAGAGAAGATACAATAAAGTTAGATATAATTCCAGCCATAGAAGCAATCAAAGGCAAAGCCATCATCAATTAGACTCTTACTAAATTAAGATAAGTAGATGGAGTAAATTTAAGAACTAAAGATCAATCCAAGAATGTTAAAATAGGGAAGCAAAATGAAAAGGAATTCAAAGAAAAGCTAATAGAAGTGCTACAAGAATACAAGAATATCTTTGTATACAATTATAAAAATTGAAAAGTTATACTAACACATACTTGTGAATATTAGATTGAATTTAAATCAAATGCATGACCAATCAAACAAGCAAGGTATAGAATGAATTCAATTTATGTTGCCAAAGTCAAAGAAGAGATTAACAAATTACTTAAAATAAGATTCATCTACCATGTTGATCAAATAGAGTGGTTGTCTCTATTAGTAATTGTACCTAAGAAGGATGGCAAATTATGTATTTGCATTGACTACAAAAAACTAAATAGAATAATCAAAACCAATCTTTTTCCATTACTTTTTACAAATGTAGTTCTTAAGATTATAGGAGATTATGAACTCTACTCTATGTTGGATGGATTTAGTGGATATGACCAAATTTTGATGGCTATACAAGATCAACTAAAAACTTATTTTATCATTAAATAGAGACCATTTATATACCAAATAATGACATTTAGGTTAAAAAAATATACTTATTACATTCTAAAGGATAATAATGTATATATTTATAGAATATCTAAATTATTTCATTGAAGTTTTTTTAGATGATTTTAATGTGTGTGGAATTCAAATTCAATATTTGAAACACTTAAAGAAGTATCTTCAAAAATATAGAGAATATAGAATTAGCCTCAATTTAAAAAATTATATCTTTGCAATTATCTTAAGAATATCATTGGACGATATTATTTATATAGAAGGATTGCTAGTAGATCTAGCAAAAATAAAGGCTATAGCTCCCTTACTACCTATAAAGAATTTCAAAAGAATGCAAGAATTCATGAGGAGAGCTAGTTATCATAGAAGAATTATATATAATTTTATAAATATCTTTCAATCATTGATAAACTTGACCAAATCAAGTATTAAATATGTCTAGATTAGGGATTGATGATAAGCATTTGAATTTTTAAATGAGAAGTTAACAACCCCACTAATATTGATTATACCTCATTAGAATAAGCCTTTTCAGATGCAATGCAATGCTTCAAATGAAGCAATAAGAAGTGTCCTATAACCTAAAACATCACAGGCAATTTAGATTCATCAATCTACTATGCTAGTTGTTTATTTAGTCAAGCTAAAAAGAATTATAGCACCACTAAAAGAGAAGCTTTAGCAATGGTTTGCTTGATACAAAAGTTTTGACATTATTTGCTAATAAATCACTTCAATTTTTATATAGATTATCAAGCATTATTATATCTCATTAACAAATCTATCATCTTTAATAGGATAGCAAGATGGATGTTACTACTTCAAGAATATGATTTCAAAATTGTATATAAACTAGGATGATAATATATAATAGTGAATCACTTATTAAAAAAAATCACAAAAAAATATTAATTGGAATATTAGATCACCTTTATTTATGGTGCAAATTATTCTTCTATATGTTCAACAACTAATATCATTCTTTAACTAGCAAGCACCAATTATTGACTTCTTTAAAAATGGCAAACTTACTATTGACACCTCTATTAACATTAAAAGACAAATCACTATTAAAAGCCAACTTTATTATCTCAATGAAGCAAAAAAGACTTCCTTAGATAAAATAGAATAAGTTTGTTTAGCAAATTCTATTATCAAAGCAATTACAAGTGAAGCTTATAAAGAACTTGTTAAAGGTCATTTTTTTGCTACCATAACTTTGTATAAAGTATTAATAACTTTATTTTGATGGCCAGCAATAAAAAAAAGACATTCATGATTATTACAAATAGTATAATATATGTCAACAAACAACAACCAAATCAAATAAATATAATAATCTTTTACATACCATACTACCATTAGATGAAATAAAAAGAATAATTCAGGTCATGAGTATGCAAGCTATCATAAAATATAGACTTTGTCAAGTTAGAAAAATGGATTTAGGAAGAATAGAGATTGAGGAAAATATAATAAGAGTTCAATTACAAAGAAAATTTTGATATAAGCATATCTACCAAGATCAATATTGTAGACATTGTTAATCAATATATAAAATACTTTAAGATAGAATAAAGGTGCACATCATGAAATCCAATTTGGATAAATACCATACATAGTGGAATATTATACAAAAAAGAAATTAAGAAAATCTTATCAAAATTAATAAATATATAAAAAAACCAATTAATTTTGTGATTGAAAATAATATTTATAAAAAAAAGAAAAATAATTCTAATATAAATAAATAGAATCTTATGTGATAATTTTAATTTATTTCAACAAAACGATGGACTTAATATTACCAGATGACATAATTGTAGGAGTTAATGTTAATAAACTAAAACTATATTATAAGTCAAAAGAAAAAATATCAATTTATTCATTTTTTGTCAATATTTCATAAGAATTGAATAAAATCATACAAATTATTACCAAAATAGTCCTAGAAAAAGAAATGTGGATTCAAAAAAAAAATTTATAGAGAAAAAAAAGAATAAAGGAGGCAATTTAAATTTTGACAAAATCCAAAGTTTTATGCATATGGACCATCTATTTACCAAGTTTTATGAAGGAAAGCATGAAAGAATACTTCATAAATTATTAATTAAAAAGTTTAATTTAATAAATAATTTTAAAGGATTTGACTAAAATTTGATTAGGATTTGATTAGGATTTGATTAAGATTTGATTAGGATTTGACCAGAATTTAATTAAAATTTAATTAAGATTTGATTATAATTTTTATTTTTAATATTTTAAAAATATTTTTATTTTAATATTTATTTTAAATTTAAATATTAATATTTCTTTATGATTTCTTTTAAAATTCTTTAGATTTTTTTGTATTTCTTTTATAATTAATTAAAAATCTAATTGAACTTTTTAAATAGTTGAGCATATTTTTTATTCTTTAATTATAATTTATTCATAATTTTATTAGAGGTATTAGGACTTGTTGTTGTAATTTTTTTTAATCTTCCACAGTCAGGTGCCCAATACATTTTCAAACAAGACTTCACATAATACAACATTATAGGTGGAGTTTTTTATTATATTATTTCCAACAAAGACTTATTGATGCATCTAAAGAAGATCAAGGCCATTAGTGATTAAATAATTCTAAAATTAGTATATTATGTTCAATATTTTTTTAGATTTATAAAATTTTATATAATTTTTATTAAAAATTATTTTCAAATAGCAACTCTACTTGTATAGCTAATACGCACAAGTAAACTTGAATAGAGCTCAAAAAAAAAAAAAAAAAAAAAAAAAATAGAGCTTAAAAATAGCCTTTATTACAGCATCCATCTTAATTCATCCAAATTTTATCAAACCATTTTTTAAGGAAATTGATGCCTTAAACTTTACTTTAAAAGAAGTCTTATCACAACCAAAAGAAAAAGCAAGACTTCATCTAGTTGCATTTTATTTCAAGAAATTTTCACATACAAAAAATAATTATGAAATCCTTAATAAAGAATTCCTTGCTATTATGGATTTTTTTTAAGAATGGTGCCACTTGCTTAAAGGTTCTTCCCATCCAATAGCTATCTATATAGATCACAAAAATATTAAGTATTTCATATTGGCTTGTATTCTAAATTACTATTAGGCCTATTAAAATATATCTTTATACTGTTTTGATTTCAACATCACATATCAATTTGAAAAACAACAAAAATTATCAAATATTTTATTTAGATACTAATATTTTGTACCAAAGGAGGAAAAGGTACCATACAACTAACAACAAACAACACTCTTACAACTTAAGTAGGTTTGTCTTCAAGCAATGATTATATCAATTTTGATGGATTCTTCACTTTTTGATGAGATTTATATAATAATAGCTACGGATCTTCTTGTCCTTGATATTAAATAATATACTAATAATATTTGAAATAATCCTAGCAAATTTAAGTTTGAAAATGACCTCCTTTATTTTGAAGAACATTTATAGTTTCCAAAAGGACCAGCATGCCTTTATATTTTACAAGCATGCTAGTAACTTTCCACCTACTAGACATTTTGGATTTAAAAAGCCTTAGAATTACTTTCTTAAGATTTCTAGTGGCCTCAAATGTGGAAGACTATTAAAGAATTTGTACTTTTATGTGACATATATCTTAAATTATAAAATCCTTTATATTGCTAGTATAGACTTTTTCAACTACTACTTGCTCCAAAACAACCTTGGTCTTCTGTTTTCATGAATTTCATTATAGATCTTTTACTATCTAATTTTTTTGATATCATATTTGTAATTGTCAATTAATTTATTAAGATGGCACATTTTATTCCTTGTAAGAAAATAATTACATATGAAGAAATAATAAAATTCTTCATTTATAATATCTATTAATATTATGGATTGCCAAATGATATTATATCATATCAAAGACTACAATTTGTACCTAAGTTTTAGAAATCACTGTTCAAAATCCTTTGAGTAGATATTAAATTGTCTTTAGCATTCCATCTAAAAAATTGATGGTCAAATGGAATGAATTTGATATTTAATTAGTAAAATAATATTTAATTATGAAACTCCAATTGGAAGAAGTTCAAGAACAATGTAAAGTAATAGCAGATAGATTCCAAAAAAACAACTCACTTTTGATGTAGGTGACAAAGTATGGCTCTTTCAATACAATATTAAAACCAATTAATCTTGCAATAAATTAAAATATTAAAAGTTAGGGCCATTTCTTATTTAAAAACAAATTAATCTTGTTCCTTATTGTTTGGAACTATCAGCATCTATGAAGAAACATCTTATTTTTTATGCTTTTTTTTTCAAACCTTATAAAAAATCAAGCATATTAAGAAAAATATAAATGTCATCACCTTCTATTGAAGTAGATAATCATAAAAAATTTGAAGTAGAAAAAATGTTTGACTTAAAGATAAGACAAAGACAACTAAGATATTTTACATATTAGTATAGCTATACCATTAATGATCATACATGGGACCCAGCTCATAACTTAGTCAATAAGCCTGAAAAGGTACAAGAATTTCATTAACATCCCTTCAAATCCAAAGCAATAATATGTGTACTAATTGCCTAATAATATTATTATGTCATGTAAACTAGAAGGCTTAAACATGATGCTTATTTAATTTTTTGAATTCTTTATTAAAAAAAAAAAGAAAATAACTACAACAGTTTCAAGATTAGTCCCTATATATAATATAAATAATATATTTAGTGCCATCCTATTTTATCTAGAATTTATAATTTATTTTTATTTAGTATATCAACTATAGATAGCCAAAAAGATGATACTTTATAAGTTAAGCCATCTCAACTAAATAATTCACACCATTGATCTTAAAGTGAAGAATTGCTCAAACTACAAAGACGTCAAAGAATACCTAAAAGCCAATTAGTGGTAATTGTCATTAAAATCAAACATGCCCATGAAGATTGTCTAAAAGTTATATTTATAGGATATTTTTGCAATGAAGACTTAGAAATACAAGCTTGGTCCCAAATAAAAGGCATTGGTTATTATTGTTGGTTGTAAAGACCAATGAGACTTTTAACTTAAAAAAGACAATTAAAGTATGCTGTAGAGATTATGAGACATATTTTTGATATTTTTTTATCTTTAAATAGTATTGGCTTTACTACTCCTTAAAGAATTCTAGTTTAGAAAAAAAAGTGATATCATGGGCATCCATCTATGAAAGATTTTAAAAGATTTTTGATAGTTCTAGAAGGTTTTTAAGGTTGCTTCATATTGAAGCATCAAGGAAGCCGCTCAAAAAACTTATTAGAATGACTTGAAGACAAAGCCTTATATAAGAAGCTACTTAGAAGCTTCCTAATTTCTAATATATATAGGTGTTGAGGTTGAGGAGCTTCTTAGTCTCAATAATGCATATTTTGTGGTCTAGTTTGGATCTTTTAGTCTTGTTTTTATTCTTCTATTGTGATGCCTTGCAATAAGACTCATGTATTCTATTATTTTATTATAGTCTTATATAATTCCTTGACCTTATCCATGATACATATAAAATGATATATTTAAAAATAATAATAAGTAATTATCATTTATATTTTAATTTTAAAATCTTTAAAAATTAAATAAGTAGATTATATTATATATAATATTAATATATTAGTTATTTTTTTATAAAATATTATCATAGATTTAATTATGATCTTTATTAAGTATATCTATTAAAATAATATATCAAATTTATATACTTTAAAATAATATTTATACTAAAAACAGATATATAATAATAATAAGTATCTATCATGCTTTAGTATTATAAATTATTTAATATTCAAAAATTATTTAATATTTAACAATAGAATTTTTTGTATTAAATTTTATTTTATATTTTTGTATTAAATTTATATTATATAATTAAATATTACTATAATTTTATTTTTATTCAAGTATTAATAAAATTAAATAAAATATTATTTAAAATTAAATAAATATGCAAATTATAAAGGATTTCATTTAAAACCTATATTTTTATATAATATTAAATTAATATAAAATTTCAAAAGTCCAAAATAAGTTTGTTTCTATCCTCTCAAATTTTTGGATCTAAGTATTGCACTACCTAACCAATGTTTTAAAAAGAGATAGCATTTTAAGAAATAAAATAGATTGTCCACTTGATTACCTTCTATAATAATTACAAATTCTTGAAAACAACCACATTTAATAATAAAACCAAAGTTCCTGCATTTGCATCAAAATTCCTTGAAAACAACTTCCATTAAAATTTAAAAAAAACAAAAAAAACAAAAAAAACAACAACAACCAGTTTGATTCATACTCAAGCAATCTTTCTCAAAACAACCAATTTTGAACAACAAAAACCAAGTCGAAACATTTGCGAGGAAGTTTCCCAAACACAAAAACCCCACTTTGGGCAACAAAAGAGGAGGTTTTATGGCACATCATTCGCCGAACGCACACGACAAAATGAACAGGGGGTGTCTTGGCACAAATTTTAGAAGAGTGATGATCAAAGTGCAACTTTTGACTGTGTGCATTGAAAGTCGGGAAAACAAGGATGTGACGAAAGAGAGAAGGGGGAGAGCGAGAATGGAGGATGCAAGCCGAATTCAAGGGGAGCAGCGTGACTCGGAGGAAATCAGCAGTTTCTTTCGCCAGGTGCGGCAGATTTTGGCCTTTTTCAGGAGGACCCACATCCTTGAAATGCACCGTTCAACCCTGTCGGTATTCTAACTCAGCTGTGCTTACAACACACACACACACACACTCTCTCTCTCTCCATGTTTGCTTCTGATGTTGCGGCGTGCCATTTCGTGAGCTGGGCCATGCGATTAGGTCTGCACTGCATCTCAATTCTCGGAGGAGAGGACGGTGGAATTGGTTGGTGATTCTTGAGAATTTTTTTTTTTCTGCTTCAGGGATTGACGTTTAGGGCACTGCTTGGAGCCTCCTTTCAGTGCAACTGTGTTTTTGCTCTCCTCCCTGCTCATCCGCTGAGGTGCGTTGCTGCTTGTGTTTGTGAGGTGTAGCGTTCTTAATTTTTCTGTAGTTCAGGTTTGTGAACATGGTATCTCGGCGTGTATCGATCCAAGTAGGATGAGTGCTGTTTTGTGATAAAACGCGCGGGTTGAAATTGCTCCTGCACCTGCAACGCTGTTCGTTACTTGTCATGAAAATCCTTTTGTGCCGAGGAATTGAGAAACGCATGAGATTCTAATGTCTCACATTAGAGGGTGATTATGTTGAGTCACCTGGACTTAGTTCGTATGCGCTAGGTTAGGAGATTAATTGCTTCTTAATTGTAATAATCAGCTTGGCATTCATTCCAAAGCGATATGTGTGGCTTCTAACTGAGGCTAAAGACTTTCGACTTAGAAAGTTGTCAATGTCGTCGTGCCTTCAGTTTTTTTTTTTTTTTTTTTTTTTTTTGTTTTTTTCTTCCGACCATCAGATTGGTGCATTCTGGCAAGTGTGGTTTGTTGTTAATCTATGTTGCGTTTTGAGATGGTCGTCTTCGTTCCACAGGGATTTCGAAACCAACAAGAGTGTATTTTGTTAATGTCAAGCTTGCTATTGACAGTAGTGTCTTGAGTCTTTATGATTTTAGAAAGACCCTTCGGTTTGAGGCGAAATGTTCGCATCTTTTCACAGGATGTGATCTGATACCCACATTCAGCATGTCTACAAGTGATGGATCGTCAAAAATGGAGCTCAATATCCAAATATCTTCTCCGAAAGGACGTCTATTGAATCGGCTATCAAGTTTTTCTAGCAATAATTCCCCTCTTCATTCGAAAGATATCCCTCTTTCATCTGACAAAAACAACAACAGTAACAACTGGTGGGAATGGGGAGGCTCAAACCTTTCGGGCGTGGCCTGCATGGTGATCTCATCTATATCCTACAGCTTCATGGGCCTGTTTGTGAAGCTTCTGTCAGGTTTCATCCTACTCTCACAGTGTTCTCCTTCACGTAATTCTTGCTGGTGTTTACACTTTCAACTATCTCAAAAATTTGCACACTTCATCTGCATATATTGAAATAACAGTTCAGTTCCTTGGTTCGATTCATGCTCGTTGGCTACTGCATCTAACAACTGTCACTTCTACCAGTGAGCGGAGTCCCATCTTCAGAAGTGGTTTTGTGCCGGTGTACTATTGTAGCAGTATTGGCTGGAGCAGGGCTGAAGAGGATGAGGCATCCGTTACTAGGAAGTCCTGAAGTGAGGCAGCTGGTATTGGCCCGTGCGCTTGTAGGTTACATTGCCCTCTCCACATACTTTTACAGGTGGAATTTCTGAACCCATAAGTATATTAGTCCAAATGATTGTAGTCTCTACGAAATCTTTGCTTGCTTAATGAGACATTGTCTTGCTCATGAGTCCATACACTGTGATATGTAATCCAATGTTAACCTTGGAATGTGTTTCTGGATGAAATTAATGTACTCTATGTGTGTGCTCTTATTTCACGATATCTGAGGAAAAGTATGAATCTATGAATATGGTTGAAAAGTGTGCAGCATTCAAGTGTTACCTTTACGGGATGCAACAGTACTCAACTTCACAATGCCTATCTTCACAGCAATTTTGGCAGCTCTTATGTTGAACGAGAGATGGGGAAAACGTGAAGCTGCCGGTAAATCATCAAACTGATGAATGTTTGTCTCTCGTATCGTTTATGGTTGGCAAACATGTCTTAGATTTTTTTTATATTTCTTTATAAAATTTTTAAATTACAATTCTAATGACACGTTTTTTTTGGATAATGTAATGCCAAAATAGACTATATCATTAACCAAACATGCTAGAATTGTGTTGATGGATTACTGGGAAGTCATGGTAGCGGCTGCAGAGACCTTAATGTCCTTAATGTCCTTAATGTCCTTCATGTTCATGTTCGTTTTAGTAAATGACCTTCATGTCCTTAACGTTTGAATGAACAATGTGCTGGTGACCTTCATAACTAGTTGATGAATTTGTCTTGAGTATCCATTTCTTGATAATGCAGGGACTTTCTTCAGCTTTCTGGGTGTCATCCTTGTTTCACAGCCACAGTTTATGTTCTCAGGTTTGCATATCCCTTCTCAGCTTATCATCAACCTTTGGTTAGATTGCATTCCTTTCCGTATCATCTTTACGCGCTGGGCTCAAGTTCTGTAATTAAATCGAGGATTTGTAGCTTATTCAAGTAGTTAGTATCATTTGAACAGCACATCTTTCATCTATGCAAGATCAAATGTTTGCATGAGGAGCTGTTTATAGTCGAATCATTGGGCCGATGATTTGTGCAGTATCTTGTATGAGGACATATCTGTACCACTTGATAAGTATTAGCAACCACGAAGCTGAGAAAATTTATATGAAGTGCGTGGTTCTTTATGCAAGCTGTAAGGAGTGGAACAAATATGATAAGGGTCTTTTTGAGTTGCCATTCTTATGTTGTGTATCCCGAATAATGATAGTATTTATTTGCACCTCACCGATGCTGTGCAACGTGCTGGTTAATCCAGGAGATGCAACAGTGGATCCCATGAACAACATCGCCGTGGGTATTGTAGCGGCCTTATTAGGGTCCTCTTTAGGAGCCCTTTCATATATTATTGTGCGATCAATTGGTCGACAGGGTGAACCGCCACTGTAAGATACTGTAACTCATGATGCTTATCTGTTAGACAATCTGTGAACTCTTTCACCTCAAATGCTGTTGCTGCAGGTTTTTATGAATTGCATGGTGAAGAAGTCTAGGTGCTTTTAAGAGACATCGAAGACCAGATCTTCTTGTCTCTGGCAAAGTAGTGTCCAAATCGTTTAGTTACCTTCGTACTTGGCCATAGTGGCAATCCTTGTGACTAATCGTGGGTTTTACTGACACAGGGTCTGCGTCTTTGCCTTCGCTGCTTTGTCCGCGCCGTTTTCTGCAGTGGCCATGTTTTTTCAGGTAGCTCTTCTATGAAGGAATTTCTCTACAGACGCCTGATTCATTGAATGGCCAATTAACGGGTACTTTTAGGCAGTGTCATAGTTTCCCTTTGTATTGTTCGTTTTTGTATGTAACATCTAAGTTCGAGTTTTTATCATCTAGGGACTCAAAGTTCCGACCCCGGTGGAGGCAGCTGGATTGGTGATGGTGGGATTGACAGCATTCACTGCACAGGTTTGAACTCTTTTAACCTCCTTACTACTGAGTCGAAGCTTCACCAATATCTTACAAACAATTATCGCGGTTATTTCTTTGGTTGTTTTGATCGCTACTTATGTGCACGATATTCTCACTATCAGATTCAAGTTTATATTCAAATGCAAGAATAGGAAGAAAGATATTCCTCTAACGAGAAGAAAAAACTGATTTAGGATTGGTATTTGGCAGGTATTTTTGACAAGGGGCCTGCAATTGGAAAAGGCTGCGAAGGCCTCCTCTCTTCAACATCTTAAAGTACGAATCTGTCTCATCTTCTAGAGAAAACTCACTTAGCCTTTAGGAGAATACGTGCATGGATGTCCTATATTTTCCTTCATCGTGCATTACGTCTCATTTAAGGCAGTTCTCTCTGCATCCTCTCATGCGTTTACATGTGGACACTTATTGTTTTTTTTTTTTTTTTTTTTTTTTTTTTTTTTTCAGGTAATCTGTACCTACTTGCTTGGGGTGGCATTTTTGGGTGAAACTCCGTCGCTGGTAAGTTTCCTTGGGGCCTTGCTTGTAGCTGGCAGTGCGATTTCTATCACACACAGCAAGAATTGAACCAAAGCAACAATCAGCCTTCGCTTGGATTAGATACATCAGCAAGGAGAATCTGTCAGCATACAGCGAGGTTAGGAGAATCCTAGTCTAATCCTAGTCTAGTATCAATTAGATACATTAATTAGTGTATGGGTACATGACGCAATGGGAAAACCTCTACGTTAAGGCGGAGCTTGAAGCATGCTATTAAGTTCGGTCTGCAACCTCATTCTACATGAAAGTGGATGCGAGTGCCATGACATGATACTTGATACTGGTTGAGACGGTTGAATGCCAACTTATCCACCGTGATGTATTTCTGACCCTGAAGCAAACACCACTGTGTTTGGTGTGAACTTTCAAATCTGCGAGGACTTACATGTCCAATGGTTGTTTTCTGTGCGTTTGATGTTACGAAGACATGGTTACTAATTCCCAGTTATTATTGCAAACAACGAGTTCATCAGCGATATCGGTTCTAAGATGGTCATACTCAGTATGTTACTTGGACAGCACTAGCCACCGAGATGTCTTGCAACATTCTTCACAGTGGGCCCCATTCATAACTGCGCAGCTGGGGCAGAGTGTACATGTGTCAGAAGAGACTGAATTTGGTGCAATCTATATCACATGCTACTACTGCACGTTACAAGCACATTTCGAGAGAATGCTGAAAGCCCCAGTCGGTAAAGGTTTGGAATTGCACACTTGCTATCTCATAGACTTACTTTGCATTGGAGTAGGTTTCTTCGAAAAAAAAACAAAATTGCAACTGTTATGTTGATTTGATACATGTCAATATTATGTACAAAACTTGATCGTAGCAACGTTTTTCTGTCTATTCATGGGTCAACCACAATTGACCACTGACTGTCGATGTACCCATATTGTACATCAAGGAGTGCTCTGCTTAGACGCCCGCATAGGCTGAATGGCTCTCCTGCAGACAAATCTGAGAGAGCAGCTGTTCCAGGTGGCTTTGCTAGCCAGTACTTCGCAGCCTCCTCGTTGAATGGAATGGCGATCTCAGTGTGATCTTTCTTTACAAGGCCCATCACTGGCTGTATCATGCAAGCTGTGCCTGTACCGAACACCTCCAATAATCGACCGGTTTCCGCAGCTCGCTCCAGCTGCAGGTGTCCAGTGACAAAAGATGCATAAGTATTAATCCACAAAACTTTTCATGCACAACTGGATGCCAATCAAAAAATATCATGATTTCCAAGGATCAAAGGACTGTTTAGCGAGTACTCTAACGTAGAAACGACAGTTGAAAGTCACCTCATCAAAACGAAGAGGCCTCTCAGACACCTTCAAGCCTCCAAATCCCCGAGCAAGTGTGAGCACAGTGTCCCTTGTAACTCCTGGAAGTATGAGCCCATCCAAAGGAGGAGTCACGAGTTCCAGCTCACCGTCCTTGCCCTCTTGTCGGATGAGAAAAAACATATTCATTGAACCTGACTCTCCAACAAGACCGCCCGTAGGATTTCCGTCTTGCAACACGAACAAAACCTAAACACATACAATGTAAGTTTCACTGCTTGCGCAGTTAAGAAATCTCAGAAATTGATAACCTTTAAAAACACACTATGAGGGTGATGAAAACATACTTGCGAACAGCCCAGGTGAGAACCATTCAGTTGAGGCAGTATAGTTGGGGCGTAATTACCACCTATCTTCTTATCTCCTACACCTCCTGGAAAAGCACGCACGTTCTGTGTCTCAACATACAATTTAATGGGTTTCAGGCCACTGGGAAAATATGGACCAACCGGTGATAGAACAACAAACAACATGGCTTCTCTTGTTGGACCGACGCCGAGAAACGGGTGAGTGCCGATCATCGTCGGTCGGATGTATACTGAAAAGCCCTCTTTGTCAGGAACCCAGTCACGATCCACTCGCAGAAGCTCTTTTATGCATTCCAGCAACTCCACCTGCATGGCGATTACAAGAGATAGTTTGGATTCTGGAGGATTACACTCGATACAGAAAGGATTGCTTTAAAATGTATCCTTGGAAATTAAGTTTCCAGAAGAATATTGGAGCAAGACATCACATGGCAAGAGTCATTTCTAGACAGATTAAATCCTCAACCAAGCAGATGGTGACATCAAAAGAAATTTGTGTCAATGAAGCTGAGTATCTAGACCTAGACAAATCCTGGAACAGCATTTTGGAGTTCTGCTGTAGAAAAGTATCTGAGAAAATTGTCCAGTCGTGTCAATCCTCACTAAGTGCGGACCGTGTACGTGATGTTCTCAATCCAAAGATAAGTTTAAAACATCAAACCTTGTCAAAATGAGGCAATGTTAGACGAGCAGCAGAACGCGCCAAACGATCCATATTCATATCAGGGCGAAAAAGTCTCAATCGCCCATCCTTTCCCTTGTAACATTTCATCCCCTCAAAACATTCAACCGCATAGTGCAGCACCTGGAGGAAGAAACGATTGTCAATGAACCAGCACCAGCTTTTTGTCAATAAACTTCGTCACGATTGACTAACGCAAGTGTGGTAGTTTCAAATCCTTTGATATAGATTGCATTTTTTTGAAGAAACAAAGAAACTCCTACAGTATCTTCAATTAACGGATACATGTACATGATATAGCTGAGACTTAAATGTCAAGGCCATACACCTAATGTAGTTTCAAATGCCACTGTAAACCATGCAGAAAATAGACAAACAGGGGACAGGAGCTGACTTGTGCACATGGATGGAGGGAAATGGGACCCAGTGAGTCAATGGAGGGGGCCGTCCAGCCAAGACCTTCCTTCCATGAAGCTTGCAGCATGTGGTCACTGTATACCGCTCCAAACTTGAGTGTTGTCGCATCTAGTTTGGGTTTCACCTGCCATACATTACAAACGCTTCTGAATTATGTTTTGTTTCTAAAAGTAAAGGTGTTAGGTGTTTCGCTACTAACTCACTCTCTCTAGGTTGCTCCATCATAAGTGATGTCGATCCCTGAGCCTCCACAGGATTGCAATCTAAAGCTATGGTGTTCGGATCTGGAGAAAAGCACATATCTAAATCTCCACTTTTCTACCTCGATCCACAAAGACACAAACCTGAAGGTGCTTCGATCTTGTAATGACAAGGTCCTCATAGCGAATATCTGATGGCAAAGGAGCCAGGTCGGGCATCATCTCTGACATCCCTTGTTGTAGCGGGTCTAATACTCGAAAACCTGTAGTACTGAACACACGATGCCCGCAGAGGATTCCCCTTTTCAATATGTCATTTTGGAAGGCGGAACATTCTCCATCCAAAGCAGTAAACTTGCACAGCTTTGTCAGGGCGGGACCCTTCCAATGTGAGTGATGGGCTCCAGAATTATCTACGGATTTTGGGAGAGCTTCATTTTGGTATTTCGCAAGGTAGCCAGTTCTTCCGAGAAGTCGTCGGGCTGAGCGAGTCAGCATATTGTGTCTGTTGATAACAAAGTGTCAGTGCATGGAGAATAGTGAATATACATGATATGCACTTCAGGTGATGAGAGTTTCGGTATGACGGGTAACTTATTACTGAAATGCTTTAAGCTGGCAGCACACAGGCTTCACGATGATATTCAAATGAGATGCGAGTAGAAGGTTTAGGTTGTCTTAAGAATATCAAGTGACCTCTGGCATAAAGGCTTGGGCTAGCAACAGAAGAAGAGTTTCAGATCCCACTACGAGGGCACCCATCTATGAGAAAAGATTACCCCATGCACCACTGACATGACCACTGAACAACTACTCTCAACAGTAACACGCTCGCTATGGAAATACCAAGTATACTGACCCAACAGAAAATGACTACGAGGTAATCCGCGCGTATTACCAAATATTCAAGCTCGTTAATTTTCTGGATGACCAAAGGACGTGCGTACGTTGTATTTCCACCTAGGTCCTAGTAGATCATCAGAATAAACAACAAAACGGTGGTCGTGTTTCCACATTATCAAAGGCCCCTTGTTGCTCTGCAATTGAGTTGCTAGATAAATTGCGCTTGAACTTTTGCACAAATTCTTCCATAAACCTTCGTTTAAATTTAGGATGGACAGGCCAATCGTGACGACCTACTGTCCTTGCAATAAGGATGTGTCAATAGCTACACCGAGATACTATTCATGCAACTATAAAAACCACTTCAAATCACGCACAGAGTTCCTAATGCAGCCTGGAGAAGAACCCTACTGTAACCAAGAGGCATATCGTTCCAAGTACATGCTGAAAATTCCCAAGAGAGTTAAAAATTACAGAATTATTTTAAGTCGAAGTGCTTTTTAATTACCAATAAAAAGAGAGCTTCCAGTGCAAGACACAGAAGTCGTCTTCGAGCCATTTCGCTGTAATAGCCTAACAAACAATCTACTAGGGGACGCACCCACTGCAAATGCAACGATCCAGCCAAACCTCGCTTCCGCCACGATTGCAATAAAAGCGAACGAGACAACACTAGAATTTCAACACACACCGTCCGCACATACTACACGAGATACATATAGTGAAGGCGAAGCATTTGCATAGCACAATTACTGCTCAATCTCTCCGTGTAGAAAGAAGAAGAATAACAACAACAACAACAACAACAAGAGCCTTGACAAGGAGCTAACTAACCAACGCTCAGAGACGCACATGCAACCAAACAAAAAGGAAGAGTATGAAGCGCAGCTACAGATAACAGACAAAGAATCCAATGCAGAATGGCAGGGCAGTGCCAAGAAGAGTGGCCACCAAAACCGACACCAAATTCCACCTCACCACGACCTCCCTCCCAAGAAATTCACCATTCCGAAAAGAAAACAAACACCAGTCCATCACTCCACCTCCTCCAAAACAACCACCACCCTTCCAGCACGCACCTGCAATATAATACCGAAGCCGATTCGTTCTACGTCGACGCAGCACGCAGACTCACCCGAAAACTGCAACGGTTCACCAAGTTCCAAATTATCCCCTCGATCCGCTACCTCCTCTTCCTCCCTCCCTCTCAAAAATTCTCTCCCATAGAACTCCGAAGCCAAGCTAACCGCTGGTTCATGGAGAAATTCGCACAAGTCAACAAGACCGGCGGTAGAAAATGCGCGCAAGCTCCCTGGATCGTCGGATAGTCGCTTGGCGGTCCGTTTCACATGAGCGATGGCCATTCGTGGTGGCATGGAGGAAGTGGAAAGTGCAAAGGCAAAGGGCAATGAAAGCGTTTGTGGCTGCGCTGCTGCGATGAGCGTGGAGAGTGGCCAGGAAGCTTCCCTCTCAACAAATGGCGATCGCATCCCTGCCATCGCTACTCCCCTGTGATTCCTGCTGCGCCGAATCTGGTGCCTCTCCCTCTGCCTCTGCACGTGAGCACGGCTCGTCTAGGCCCGGCAGTTTGATCTGCACGGTTCGGACTAGGTCCGGAAGTTGGTGCGACTCGGTTCGGATTTGGCCCCGGTGCCGGAGCTTTTCCTCGGGTCGTGACGGGGCATTCAGGACTCCTCTGGCGGGCTCCTTCGTGGCTGTTCTTCTGCTATGGTGGACTCGACGGCCTCCCCCCACGTCAGCGTCCATTTCGTGTATTATTAGAGTGTTAACGTTTCCATGTAGAAATGAATAGTTAAAGTGATAAAATTTCATATAATATGAATAATATTCTATTCAAAAAATTTTGATGTAAGATAATAATTTTTTAAATATAATTTTTTATTACTAAAAATTTACAAATAAATATAAATAAAACTACTATGATATGGACATTAATATTTATTTATTTATTTATTTATTTAATATAAAAATAATGGATTATATCTTCTTTAATAATATAAACAAACCTTGGATTATTATTAATGATAATGTATTAACTTAGCATAAAGAATTATAAAATTTTAATAGAATTATTTATCATATGTGGAAATAATAAATTTCGAAGTACACATATTAGTTAGGTAACTTATATTTATATATCAACATAAAAAATAAAAAATAAATTATAATTCGGATTCAAAAATATTATATTATTTCTAATACTTTAAAAAGAATATCTATAATAATATCAAATGTTTAATTTTTATTGATTTAAATTAGAACTTTTGCCATTGCTTTTAGAACTTGTAAAAATTAAGAGGGTTTTAATATATAGAAATCCATTTTGAAAGAATATAATACAAAAACTCTAAAAATGTCTCCACTTAGTGAAGAAAAACTCTCCTTTAGAAGCCTTGACCATTCAAAATAATATGAAAAAAGTTTGACATTTTAATCTGATTGAATCTTTTTAGAAACAACCGTAACCTAAAACCCAGTATGTATATTAGATAAACAACAAAGTCTTTTAATAAATTATCTTCAAATCTATTCCAATGAGAGCCCCCCGACCTGTAACAATTCGACTGGTTTGGTGTTTCTAAGCGTGGCAACAATAATAATGTCGGAATGAAAACAGAATTTTCTAAAATAAGCCGAAGTAATCTGCACTAGGCAACTAGTCATTGATTTGAACTGGAATGGGGTTCAAGTGGTGAATACCATGTGTTTTCTAGACAAGTGACTTCACTGCTTAACAATACTGGCAAAATCCAGAAACCAAGTGATATTAAAAACTGCCTTATGATCAATATGAACTGACCAACGGCACCATAAACAACTGTAGGCAAAACAGTGTGCATATTCTATGACAGAAAGTAGCAGCCAAGGTTTACACTGCAGAGACGCAAAAATCCACTTGGGCTCCATCACAGCCACCACTTGCACCATTATATTCGCGGTTGATGGGATTGTTACAGCCTTGATTGAGGCTTTGGAGAAAAATCTTGAGACTCTGAACGACGAATTCGCCTCCACCGCGACCGAACTAGCTTTTGATAGAGTCGAATAGCTGAATATTCCTCCCAATTTGCGGGAATTCTTTGCAAGAGTGGTCAAAGGCAGTGCGTGTAAGGCCTGTAAAATCTCCAAAAAGGCTGCTTGACAATCGCCCAGTAAACATGTAAAACCCTCACATTGCATGTAATTATCTAACCACACAATGCAAGGAATCGTGGTTGACAGGAAAACGTTTCAAGGGCGGTCATAGAACTGACTGCATCACCTAATAAACTATTCAAGAGCCTTAAGAGGCAAGAATATCCTTAACCGTGCTTCAAATACTGTAACTTCGGATCTGTGTCTCAGATTCCAGATCCTGATTCGTTCTCCGTGAGAGCAAAATAGTCCGAATGATTCTCGCAGGTACCACTGTATTATCTACGTGACAGTCGAATTCTTAACACACATAGTACTAATTAGATAATTGAATGAATGACAAAAATTTGGTTACTGTGATATTGAAAGACAATAGTACCACAATGAATTGAAGAAAAGGATCGTTCCACAACGAGAGAAGAAGCTGATGCCAAGAGATGCAGTCTTGGAATAATTAACACTAGAAGCACATCGAGATCGGAAGGAAGTTGGAAAACACCCCAATAGCAAACTCTAATCAAACGCAGAGTTAAACGCAGACCCTGATTATGGGAGACTTCTTGGAACCACGTGTACTTCGTAGCTCGAAATATGCTTCAACTTAAATTGAGGAATTAGTGCATCTAGGTACCTGAAAGCAAAAGCCTTCTCAAAAAATATAGTCGGTACCACAGAGGATAGTACAGCGCGTACTAGCTATGTACATAATCTCACGAGCAAGAGGTCGCTGGAGCAATTGAATGGTTATACCTGCTACACTCTTCCAACTGCTATTCTGCACATTCGCGAGAAGATCACATCCCCTCTGAAGATCAATCGTTCAATAAATGCTCCGAGACTAATAATTTCTAAATTTGAGATTCTCTAGAGAATCCCCCGGCTCATTACTAAGAACTTCGAAGTGCCACTGCTATCCTTCAGCAGCAGTAAAGGACAAAAACAATGTGGCTGAGAAGAACCCCTACACAAAACGTAGTTCTGTCTTCTGGAGGATCATTCAAATAGTGAAGACAAAGTCTTGGGGTCAACCTGAATCGGTTTCCAAGCTCGCTTTAGCTCATGTGCATGGCAGTGGAATCTGAGGGGACGCAATCTGACGTTGGGCTGTTCCCATTCCATTTGGCTGGTTCCGAACTCGGCGTCATGGGAGGCCGCGACACGGAAGTCCCAGAGGCTGAAGTGTGCAAACAAGGAACATCAGTAACACACGGGACGGACACTGTGTTGAGACAGAAGCCACCAGAGAGGGGCTGCACTTCACACTCGCCATTAGGGACAGTCTTTGTGACGAGTGCAGTACTGGTAGGGCACTTCGATGCTTGGACCGGGAAGCTGCCTATCTCAGCGTCAATTCGACCACGAAACTCGGACAAAATCGACCGCAAGCGAATAACCTCACTTTCGAGAGAAGCTTGCCCTTGAAGACGCTTCACAAGCTGTTGATTGAGAGCTCGGAGATGGTTGACTTGCTCTTCAAGGTAGGCAATGTGAGCCTTCTTCTTCTCCCGGTACTTCCGCACAGCTTCCCGGTTACCTAGAGGTCGCTTCTTGCTGTTGTGGCCACTGGTCAGTGTTTCGGACTTGTCGGGAGAAGTGTCCTCCTCCCCTGCTGCAAAGAGGTGGGTGTGTGTGTGGTAGCACGTGTGTGTGTGGGTGTTGTCCGGCCCGGGTGGATTGCACGTGTGCGTGTGAGTGCAGGCATGTGTTGATCTCAGTATCTCGTCGAGGAAGCTCTCCATAGAGCCAGTTGTGGTTGGGGTGGATGGCAAGTCGCAGAGGCTACAGCCCGCGAACACATCATGGTCTGTGAATTCCAGCTCCCCGTCATCCATCGGATACACACGCTCTTGAACCAAGCCTTGAGATCAAATGCTCTGGCAAAGCCAACCAATCATTAAAAAAATAAGGTGAGACACACTAGAAAGAAAACACAAGTGAAAACGAAACAATCCATTGAAGCCTAAAAGTGTCGCACTTGACAATCAAGAGGATAGTACAACACACTCAAGGAGGTGTTCAAGATTCCACATATTCTGCAATCAACAAATATAAGTACGAGACAGTTCGTCATTAGGACAGTTGGTAGCAGAATGAGCTATTAGTTTACGGTCAATATCACGAGTGATTTCTACACCTTGAAATAATAATAATAATAATAATATGTTGTTATTCTGATTATTATTATTATTATTATTATTTCAGAAATCAACATCAAAATAACGAAGCTTCAAAGTATGCCCATCTTATTTATCCCACCACAACAAACCATATTTGAAATTTTACAGAGCTAAAGTAGGTCTAGCATAACCCACAAAATTAACAGTATACTTCAAAAGACAACTTAATTCTACTCACAAAATCAGGATTCCCTCACGTGATGTGAAAACCTCGATAACTGAACGAGGCCAAGTGCAAATTCTGACCTCAAACTCCTACTCTCCCTGCAAGACGAGCCTCCAGCTATTAAACTCAAGCACTCGAGACTTTGCAAAGAGAGTCACATTACGGCTGATTTGAAAGAACAGTACTAGCTACAAGAACCATCCACTTAAAGCTTTTCTTACATTAACCCTCGGAATTAGAGGAACTCAAAAACGCATTTTATCTTCCAAAACACTTCCACCACCTGAAAATTAAACTTCTCTGTACAGCACATATGCATACGCTAATAAGAGCAAGAATCCGATTCAAGGTAGAAGCTAGAAAGAGCAACGAGGGCGCGAGGGGAACAGGAATGCAACAATTACGCTCGGAACGTCCACAAACCCGAAACCAGTCACCGACATTCTAGAATCAAACTAAGCGACATGCTTAGCAACCTCAACAGCGACGAAGGATTGGAAAGAACCACACAGATTGCTTCACACAAAGGCCTAAACCCACCCACAACCACCGGGTGAATCAACGGAAGCGACCCACATCATAACAGGAGAGAGGACAATGCAAACGACGCAACCCAACTCAGGAAAAAAGGGCAGATTCCAAACCTCCCCGCCGATCACAGCAATTCACGACCAAAACCGACAACCCACAAATCACACCACACCCTAAATCCAACCCACGACGGGGTCACAAAAACCAAAACCCCTATCTGTCAACCAGAGCTCATCAACGCAGGGATTCACCTGAAAGACGGCGAGAATTGGTCTCATCAGCCACGTATCGTCCTCACGCCAGCTACGGAATGGCGACAACAACCCCCACAAAGACTGAACCCAGGGTCCTCCTCACAAACAAAGCGAGAGACAAAAGACGTGAAGGGCAGCAGAGGCAGCGTCACTACGACATCGACGACGACGAGTAGTGCCCAGTTGTTGTTGTTGTTGTTGTTGTGTGGCATGCTGCTGCTGGATTGCAAGGTGCATGGTCCAATGGTTCGGTTGTCGTGCTAGAATTAGGCGGTGGAGCGAGGCGGAATCTCTCCCCGAAGAGGCGTCCCTTCCAATCGGATCTCTGCCCTCTGTGGCCCAAATTGGAGAACCCTATTACCACATCTTGCATTGCATCCCTCCATCAATGAGGCACAAACATCAACAACAAAAATGGTAACAACAACAAGCAGTAAAAACATAAGTCTTGTTGCATGCTGTTGTGTCAATTGGGTAATGTGCCTTACTGAAGATCATCTTGACTTGGCTTGGGTTGGGTTGAGTTATTCAATTTCTTGTTTGTTAGGTGGAGATGCTTTTTGGAGAGGACTTGTGGTTTACTGTGTGGATCGACAGCTTTGAAGGATATGATTCCTCCTTCTTGGTTGTTTTTCATGAAAGAAATTTTGAATGTTTCCTCTTTGTTGCATAATTATCCGATAATTAATTATGTGTACTAAACTGCATACTTTATTTTTTATTTTTTGTATTTTTTAATACCTTAGTGCATAAATATTAAGTAAAAAAAACACAACACAATATCTGCATTCAATAAAAATTAGGGAACTAAGAAAAAAGAATTGTATGTGTTAAACAAACATAAAATTGCCATGCTAAATTTCAAAGATTCAAAAGTTGCAAGATTAATATGTTTAACAAAATTATTCACAAAAAATAAAAAGAAATAATAATTTCATTTCATTTAGGTTATATATTTACATAAAAACTTCATACAATATAATTAAAATATCAATCAAATACACATATTTAGCTATTTGGGATTTTTTTTATAAATTTTATAATCTGTATTCACAAAATATACATATATATACAAACTTTTAAAACGAACAAGATAATTTAAGAAGATTTCAGAGCTTTCAATTTTAAAATGGCATGTTTTTCCTAAATTTAAGTTAGTTTGAAGCAAAAGTTAATTTATTGACACTTGAACAAAACATAAATAACCATGGACATCTTATCTGTTCAATTCAGAGTCATGTCAAGAACAGCACAGTCAAAAGAAGGCTGGAAACTACCTATGGAAATAATGAGTCCCTTATTGCCCAAAAACATTCTTCAGAGAAGTCTTAATTTGATTTATAAGGTCTATCCTGACCAGCTTAAAGGTGATCCAAACAATGAGTGTTAGAGCCACAAGTTGTTAACTTTGGCAAATTTGTGACTTGGCATGTGGACTTCTTTTAAGGAGTATTGTAAATAAGAATACAACTAATAATAAACTAAAGTAATATATATATATATATATATATATATATATATTCAAAATTGTTTATTGCATTTCCAATGAATTCATTTTAAAGGAAAGAAATGCAATAAATAATTTGTCATCAATAAAAATTTTACATATTTGGTGGAGTAAGTAGACCAAAAGTTACATCAAAAGTACCCATTCATTTCTATTTAATCGAAGTTTTGCTTCAGGAATTGTATTTCAAATCAAAACTGCAGATTTGGTGTATTACAAGTATACACAAAAAAATAAAGAAAAGAATAATAATTATTTTTTAAGTGATTTTTTTAATAATGAGTTGAATTATTTCTTCAATAAATAACATATTGTTAAATACTAACAGAAAACGAAAAAAAGTATAGTTATACTTGCTTTTATTCAAAATAATATTTTATACAAAGAAAGAGAGGCTCATTTTGGCCCAATCAATGTCCTCTTGTTGTAATTTGTTTTTATAAAAATGACAATTTTATTCTCCTTTTTTAGCACAGTACATTCTTTAAAGAATTAAAAAGACAAAATGTGATATTTTTGGTTTTTCTAGTTTCTAAGAAGTATTTTTTGAGCTGTCTTCCCACTATAATTTCTTCTACTATTATGTGAAATTTACTATCGTAAATAAAAAATAAAATCTGAATGTGTTTTTTTAAACTGTAATCATTAGTCTTACAACTATGCATTTTTTTTACCAATAAATATGCCAAATTTTTAATATTAATTTTTAAAAAATGAACATTTGAACTTTGTTTTACATCTTTGTGTGTGTGTATATATATATATATATATATTATTTTTGCATGAAGAATACATGTTTCTGATTTTTTTTCATTTTCAATCTTGTTTTTACTAACATGAATCCCCTTTTTTTTTACTTAACGGTACATTAAAGCTCATAGAATGTCATCATCCACCCAACAAAGATGTGTATCAAAATCAAAATGGATAAGAATTGCATTACACATCGCTGTAACAAGATCAACCGTTATTGTGAAGAAACAAATATAAAACAAGAAAAAAGATGTTACCAACACCTATAACTTTGTTATAAGTATGTCCATGAAGCAAAAACTTTCATAGCAACAAGTGGTCTTATTTTAGGGATATACATACATTACAAAATAAAGTCATAAAATAATGGCAAGCCAGAATCAGATTTTCTTTTATGTCTATATTTAGATATCATTTTAAAACGTTTCTACAAAAAAAGACTATATATAATTTAGCAAATTTACAAGTATTTTTTTTTGTTTTGTTTAAAAGCCGTGTATTTTTGACCACCAAAAGAGTAACAAAAACTGATTTTGTGAAGATTTTGTGAAGATTTTGCATATATTCACAGAGGGATCAAACCACCAAACTCAACCAGTACAGAAATAGATAACCAGAGGGTACATATTCCCAAATCAAGTTCTTCAGTAAATTAATTAAAAAATAACAACTAAAAGCTCATGCATTTTAAACCAAGCAGTTGCTGTGAATGAAACTTCTCAATGTAGATGTCCTGCGCAAGTTATCGCTGCAGTGACAAGTCTCAAGCACCGTTGCTCATGCAACGAACGACAGCATTTGGTGTACTCAGTCCACTGATATTTTTACAGATCCTGAGCGTGGTATACTAATACAATATCTACGTGCAAGCGAAGACAACAGACTGACAGCTGAATTCCAGACGTTTCTGATAAGCCAATATTATCACACAAAGGTGACTAATGTTTCATTACCAGCAGTCGCCTCACAAAGTGATTTACATTAATTCCTACCCTTCAATGGTCAGAGTCGAACACTACGCTGGCTGCACCTACATATATACAGTGAGGAGAAAAAGACAATACCACAAAGAACACCGACATCAACCTTCAGACTAAGCGGTAGTCCTCTGCAGGTAGAGCTGAAGGCTCAGTTTCAAGAGGTCTCCTGTAGTACCCAGTCAAAGACAGAGACGGAGCGCAGCACTATCTTCTCCTTTTCTCCTTCTTCGAGTGCTTGTCCGAATCCTTGGACTTGCGTCTTTCTTTTCTTCTCCTTTCTTTCGACTCCCGATGACGTTTCCTATCCCTCACCTCGTCATCATCGCTGTCAGAACTGTGCACTCTTTTCGATTTCCCTTTCTTGTGCTTCTTGCTGTCTCGCCTGGAGTGTCCACCTGCATCCGCAGCAGGAAGCCTTTCCGGCATTATGGAAGGACCAGCTACAGGACGCGACGCTACACGTTCCTCCCATTCCTCCTGTTGACGAGTATCAGTAGCTGGGCCTGCTAGACGAGCACAGTATGGCCCGGGCTCGTCCATCCGGGAACCCACAGCTCCACGCCCTCGTTTCACTCTGTCATCAATTGCAAATGAGAGTCTATCGTTCAGAAATTCAAGAACATGCATTATTCAATTGTACAAAACTTTCAATACGCGGGATCATACGCTCATAGAAGCTGAGGACATGTACAGAAAACAAAAATATTTGTAACAGAAAGGGAGAGAGATAAGCTGGAGAAGCCATACCTTGAATGTAAGAACTTCTCAATGTCCTCGTCCTTCAAGCCGTCGTCCAGGTCAGAGGAAGAGGTATGAGAAGCTTCTTCGTTTAAGTTCCTTCGCTCTGCATGATAGTCTCTGACTGCCGACCTCTCTTCAAGTCGCTCGTCCCTGATTCCATGAGAAGACTTGTCCCTCCTTGCAATTTTTTCGAGATCCCTCTGCCGCCACATCTCTTCCATATCTACTATGCGATTAGCTGCAACCACGACCCATTTCCGTTAGGTAGTGAGACATAAAGTCGTTTGCGTAAGGGTTTGGCTAATCCCTAAAAATCCACGCACTTCGTCCGCATGCGCTGTGCCCTCAAACCAGAAGGCTGAACACTTTGGGCATGTTTGAAACACACAAATGTGTATGTAAAAAAAATTGGTCTTGAAAAATTACCCAAGAACGTTAGCATGCTGAATGCACTCATCATCTAAGCTGCAAAACTCCTACGAAAGTAAATCTAATGACACTTTTAATTAAGAAAAAAAGAAAAAAGCTTCGGGCTGATACAAGCACCCAGAGAGAAAAGGGAGACGCACGTACCGTGCTGGACACTTCGAACCATGGCACTCAAGAACTGTCTGTTAGGTCGCGCCTTGACAACGGGCTTAGCGAGATACGCGCTAACACCGTCCGTCTCAGCTCGCTGTCGCATCATTTTGGCTTCCTCCATGATCAGAGCAGCCAGTCTCCGTTCCGTATCCGGATTCATCTTCGCAGAGACGCACTCTACCCTAATTACTCACCCGTCACTAGAATCCCCTGAAACACACAAATCCCGCACCTCGTACAACAAAATGGAACCCTAGACCACAAAAAGAGTCAAGGCGTTCGGCAGTGGTCAATGATCCTCAACTGCAACTGCTGCTAATTCGATGCAACACATTTGATTCCCGGATCGGTCTGCACATAGAAGTTTGCCTGCTCTGCCAAATTCAAGCAAGCCCTAGTCATAAAGCGGACGATTCATCATGGAATCGGAGCTCCATTGAGTTCCGAGCCCCAGAGCTCAACACACCTCTCCAGGCCTCATCCGCCCGATCGCGACCACGTCGAAGGAATGATTGATTGATTCAAAGCTCACCATACAAATCGCAAACCCTCGATCTCGCTCGGAAACCTAAAAGGACACCGACTCGAGGACAAGCTTCCAAGCAGGGGGTGGCAGCTTGTGGTGGTGCACGGACACCTGTCAGTGTCGGCCTTGACAAGTGGCGGTTTAGGGTTTAGGGTTTGCACGCCTCACATCAACTGTTTAAGGCCTTTGAATGTGGACGCATTTTTGACACTCTATCCCTAAATTCCAATTTATGTTTATTTACGTTGTTGAGTTTTCTTTTACATAACTTAGTCTATAAATGCACAACAAATAGGGTGAAAAACGTTCTTGTATCTTAGTTTTCTTTCTGAATTAAAAAAAAAAAAAAAAAAAAAAAAAACTGTGCCGAATTAAATATGTTGCTAGGGAAAAAGAGTTTTAATATTTTTTCTCAGTTCATATTACTTTTTTTTCTTCAAAAGGGTACATTTATTTTAATTGTCTTAATATGTCATTGAAAGATATAACAGTAATTATGGTAATAATAATGATATAATAAAACAAATTGGGATATGAAAATTGTATACATAAAAAATATTATCTTGAAATTTATATGTTGCTCTATGTGATAAGTTTTAAAAAATGTTTCCAGAAAGATGGTGAAGTATTAAAATACTTATCAAGAGATTGATGTGTTACAAATAAAAAACTGAAAGAATAATTCACAAAACATACTAGCATATTTGGACTTAATATTCTAAATAGTATCACATGGAAAAAATATTTCAATCAACCATTTAGACAAAATATTTGAATCCAAAAGCAATTCTATTGTATTTGTAATTTAAACTAGTTTGATATATATATATATATTTTGAAAGTTTAACAGTGCATCCACAAAAATACAGCACAAATAAATTATATATGCCTCTATAAACAGGGAAATAAATAAAGAAAAATGAGTATAATTTCCTATCTTGCCTCAAGAATTTTTAGATTTATTTTGTTTTGTTTTGTTTTGTTTTGTTTTGTTTTAAGTTCTACCATCTGATTATTGAACTTGTTTGAATCTTTAGCATAGAAATGGATATTGATTGCAATTTTGAAAGTAAAAGTAAGAATACATTAATTTTTAGTAATTGACATTTTAACATATTGTTTTTCTTTTTCTTTTTTTCTTTTTTTAGCTCTTTACTTGTTATTGTACTTATTATTGTACCACTAAACATTTATTAAATCATATATTTATATGATTTATGGAAATTGTAGTACTTTTAGAATTTTAACCTTACAAATATGATCAAAGGGATTTTGGATGATTATAATAGTTATAAAGGTTTTACTTTGTTGTTGCTTGAAAATGGATTGTTAAGAAAATAAATATTCTTAGTATATGAATTTTTTACTGAAATTTCTTGCATAAAATTATTATGATAATAATCATAATTAATATAATGAATAACGATTATTCAAAATTATAAAAATAAATAAAAATATACTTTTTTTTCTTTAATAAATTCAACATATTATTTTTCATACTTCAGGTCTAACTGGTATTGGTAGAAAGTGTCTAATAACTTATATCTATATATATATATATAAGTTTAACTATGCAAATAAAATACATGGTAGAAAATTTAGTTGACCATAACTTGTAAAAAATATTATGTGATTGCATTTTTTAGATAATGTTTTATATGTGTAGATAAAATAAATAAATATAAATATAAATATATATATATAATAAATGAAATAAATAAATTTAAGCATTATAGAGGTATGTTAAAATTTAAAAATAAAATTTGTTATTTCAAAATTTAAAATTTAAGATAAAAAAGTATTTAATACAAAATTTTAACATTTTATTTTAAAAACAAAATAAAATAATATAAACATAAACAAAAAAAATTGTAACTAATGATTAAATAATAAAAAAATAGAAGTTAAAAATTATAATAAATTAATGTGGTCCAATGGTTGACTATTAGATTCTCTTGAAAGTGATAGCCTTTTGGCACTCCTAAAACATGGAGGAAGAATGATTTATAACATATACTTTGGTAAGACCAATTTATGGGAGTCTTTACACCTAGAGGTCTACTTTGAAAGTTATGGGTCCAAAAGTCTTATAAAGGTCTTGTGCATTGTGAAGAAAAAATGTTATTTAGAAGCCTTGGTTTTCAGAGATATTATGAAGTGAATAGATTTCATAGAATTTACCAAATAACATTTTTCTTTTAATTATAAATATGAGTTTTGAATTTTTTTACAAATAAAGAAGAATGCTTTTAATTTTTTTATGGGCAATTTTTAGTACTTTTTTGACATGATTTTCTCCATTTCTTGTAAAATCACATCTCTGGGAGATGTTATTGTTCATGCTATATACAAAAAGTAAAGTGCATTTGACCTTGTTTTTTCACAACACCCACGTATCAAACAACAAGAAAAACATGCAGAAAGTCCACACCAATTACGTTAACAAAACAAAGTGCAATACCTCAATTAGCAGCTCCGAGACAAAGAGAGGGACCAACACTGCAATGCAGACACACCATTTTGTTTTGTCTGTAGCACCAATGGACAAACATTCGCACACTCACACTCACACTCGATGAGGATGATGAGTTGTGTGAAATGGAAATCGAGCATGAGCGTCGCATGAAAAGACACACAACCAACTTTCGACGTGGGAAAGAGTGTAGGACATTGGGGTCCAGGGAAGGGAATTGGATTGTATTAATGGATGTTGTTGCTTCCCAAACTCACGATTCATGACCCAAATTGCGAGCTCAGGTTGCAGTTTCGAGAGGGGTTGTTGGGGGAGGAAGGGTGTTGCAGCATTGTCATCGTCGTGGTGGTGATGCTTCGACAACTGGGTCACACGTAAGTTAAAACGACGCCAGATGCTCTGGACGCTTTTTTAGGGGAGGCATCGACGTCACATGGTTGACGTGGGCGACGGAGCACTCACTTGGACCCCCTCACAGAAGAAGGTTACGAGATGAATGAGGCGATGCAATTTGGTTGCGACTGATGCGTTCTGGGTGCATAGTAGCTGATCTGTCTACGTGCCGGCTTCTTCCTCTTGTGCCCTTCATTCATGCTTGTGCTCGTGATCGGTGAGTTTCTGTCTCCGCTTTTCCTGGAGCGGCGTTGTGATCGATGTATGTTGAATTCGTGCCGGCGTTGCGCTTAAACTCGCTAAAATTTGGGGTGTATGTGTGTGTGCCTACAGCTGTGGCTAAGAATCGTGGTGGGGTGTGGTTTCGTCGATAGATTGTTATGTGTTGCATTGTCAGAAGCTCTGATTCGATTCTAATACATTTGGGTTCGTCTCGTTAGATTGTATTTTCCCCCGCCATGCCAAGAGCGACTCCGTGATTGATGTTAGAGGGATCAGTATGCGTCTTGTCGCTCGAAGGTAGCTAAAGCTGTGTGAATTTTGGAGAGGTGTAAGGGTTTGTGGTTGGATTTTGTTCACATCTGAATGGAGAATTTTGTGTGTAGGATGTGAAGGTTGAAGCGGGTGACACAGTGGTGGGTCATTGAGCATCGTTGCTTGGAGAATTGGGCTATTGTTTTTGGTGAAGGATTGGAGAGCGATCGGGGTGTGCATAATGGGTGAGCAAAAAGAATTCGATCCCCTGGCGGCGAAGATTGCGCAGTGCCGGCCATTTTTGCGAGAGGATTACGAGTCGATTGATTCGCGCCTGCCAGGGCTTATGAAAATTCTGCACGCCCGAGGTGCAGGGGAGTGCTGGCACAAGCACGGGACGTTCTACGAGCATTTGCTGCACACGTATCGGATTCTCAAGCTCTGGGGGTCGTCCAATACGGTTGCCCTCTTTGGACTTTTCCACTCCTCTTACTCAAACTCGTACGTGAACCTTGCTATCTTCGCACCCGACGTCGATCGCAGCGTTCTGCGTGGCCTCATTGGTGACGAGGCCGAGGAGCTAGTGCACATTTTTTGCGTCATTCCTCGCCAGGAGCTAATCTTCGATCGCCTCCTCTGTATCCTCACCGATGACGACCTTATCGCCGGTTTAAAGCAGTACCAGGGCACCAAAGTGGATGAGTCTGAGGCGAACGCGAAAGGGGCGTATGACAAGAGGAGGTTGTTCATCCCAAAGGAGGGGATAGTGGTGAAACACATTCGCACCGGAGAGGATATATTTCTTCCTCGCCGCCTCGTTGCTCTTTTTGTGCTTCTCACCATGGCTGACTTCGTCGACCAGTTCTACGGCTGGCAGGTACGCTCATGGCTTACAAAAAGCTATGGCTCTCTATCTTTTGGAAGGTGCCGTTTGTCTGATTGGCATGTTTGTTAGGGCTCAGCCAATTTCTTCTTCAAGTTTGTGCTTACAGAGGCAATGGGGAGGAGGAATTTGACATAGGATTTAATGTGTTACTCGTTCGCAATCCCCAACATGCAGGACCAGCTGTTTAGAAACGATGATGGCGAATTCCGGTACGCTGGAAACGACTGGCATGCTCTCTGGCCAGGAAATTGCAAGCCCGGCCTTTGGTTCTCCATTGCCTCACGCATGGGTGTGCTGCTCAACATACTCCTCTTGGAGGACGCCGCCGAACAGGCCGAATTGCACTCTGTCCCTAACGGCTTGCCGGAGCGGCCGTTTGGTACCCTGGAGATCCCCCTCCCACCGATCTTCAACAAGTGCACCGAAATCCTGCCTCCTGTGAAGCAGAACCGAGCTCTTGAACAGTACTGGGAAGCCGTCCACATAGAAGGGCGGGACCGTCTTGTGAACACAGCCGTTCCGCTGCTGCATAGCTGCTGCAAGCTCAACCCTTTTGTTGCCGAGCCCCACCTTCTTTTGGCACAAATCTTTATCGGAGAGGGACAGTACGAGCTTGCAGAGACCGAAGCGGACGAGGGCGTGCGTCTCCTGTTGGATTGGGCCACGAATTGGGACAAACGCATGACATGGGAAGGATGGCTGGCATGGGGCCGAGTGCTGCGAGAGAATGCTCATGAGAAATCCTGGCCTCGGAGCGCCTTCGGCGTCCTCAGCCTTGGCCTGGTGAAGTGAGAGCTTCATCACCATCGTAGATCATCTCTCTGCGTCCTTACACATACTTATCAATGTTACTAATTTCACGTACATAAACATGTAGATACTGTATGTCCAATCAGATTGTTGGATTAAGACTCTACTCACAGCAGCTTCTTGTGAATGAGCCCAGAGTCCTAAAACAACCTTCCTTCTTAGGTCTTGGTCTGAGATGGACGGGTTGTCTTTCAGTGGTCTAGAGCGACATGTGAAACGGCAAATCAGACTGTTAGTATATATCTATACATATATACACACACATACACACACACATTTTGTGATTGTGTTGCCTGATTCCTGTTCCGGTGCTTGTGTCCGTTGAGGTAGTAGTACCTTTCTTAGTACCAGATGCTTTGTGTGACAATAGCAAAAATTTCTTTTATTTTCATCGTCCGATGGTTTCTGCTATGCCAAGTGACCTTTGAGAGCCCATCTACAATAGACTCAAGGTGAGAAAATCCTGTCATCCAACTGGGTTGCGGTTGCTGAGTGTTCGCGTTTCTTGAGCTAAAATCTTCAGTCGAACAAACATCACGAGAGGAGGATCAGTTTGAGGGGTTGCAGAAAACTGAGATTGTCGGTTCACGAAGGTTGTATGATCGAGGCTTGTATTGTATGATCACAGCCTTGTTGTGTGGACAAGCTTAGAAATAGGAATGTGGACTGGTCACTAAAAGCTCTGGGACTTGACATCTAAAACCTAGTAGGCTTATTAGAATTGCAACATTTTTAGTGCCATGGTTACAGCTCATGGTTAAGGAAGCTCATGGTCCATATCAGTTATCATTGTGGGTTTTGGTATTGATGGCCTAATCAAGTCATTAGACTGGATTAGAGAGACTTTCAAAAGCTTGACATGGTGTTGCAAATGATTTGTTTAGATATAAATGTTAATACTCAATGAAGATGTACAGATAGTATGATTGAATTTCAAGACTAGGTTGAATTGTACTTAATTAAATTAGCCTATCACATACATTTAATGCATGTTTTATGATACAAATTTGTAACAAAGCAAATTACAATTACTAAATGTTATAATAGAGATATAAAGTTTTGCTTAATTATTCAAAAAAAAATCAATCAAATTGTAGGAACTGAGTATTATTGTAAAAAAATTCTTTCAGTAAAGATTATTTTACGATTTTACGTCTTTGCTATTATTTACCTACTTAATCTTTGTTTTAATATTTAAGTAGAAGATAAATATTAGAATTAGAACAATCTGTTGATTTGATTAATGCAAGCTTGTTTTATTTTCAATTACTTTTGTTTTGTTCAATGATGAATTAACAACACCCATGATGATATTGATAAATTGAAATACTAATATTATAACATTAATTAAGAAGTTTATTAAAAATATATTAAACATAAATAATTTGGTATCTTTAAAATATCTAAATATTTAAGATGATAATGTATTTTCCAAAATTAATGCCAGTTGTTTTATATTCTATTATACTTAAGTAATATTACATATGTATATATATGCACACATATAAATAAATAGTTAAAATTTTATTCCCATTATTATTTTTAATAAGGAATAAATTTTTTTAATTTTTTTTTTGTATAATATTTGATGTATATAAATTATATAATATTATAATGAGATCAAGTCTATTATGCAGTCCATACAAAAGCATACATCAACATCTCTAAGTTGCATTTTGAAGTAGAGTCAAATCCAAAGAAATACTTTTGATATACATAAGAAAATATATATAGAAAATCAAAAAGATATATTGAAAAATAAAAAGGTATATAGAAAATTACTATTAATCATTGTTTATAATTATAAACAAAATAACTTTATGTTTAAAGAATCATAAGTAAATATATTTTACTTGTTTTCATTCTGATTTTTCATTCTCATAATTCAAATCTTCAACCTCATGAACCAAAATCACTCATCTTGGATATTGTCTTTTAATTCATAATAATCACATTTTAATTTGAATTCAGCAGGATTTTTATATATATTTTGGATAGTATAAAAATATTTGTGAGTGAAGTAAAAGATAAACTATTTGCTTGAAGACTCACAACAAAAAAATAAGAGTTAAAATAAGGTGGTGTCAACTACACAAAAAAATATTTAAAAGAAATATTTTACTTATTCTTCAAAACAAGAAAAATGATGGAAATAAGATTAACTCTATTAAAAACAATGTAAGTAAGAAATATAACTATGAGAGAAAATTTAGTATACCTTTATTATTATTCTTGTTTTCTTATGGAATTAACACTTTGTATTTTCTTATAGGATTATGAATTTGTACTGTCTCATAGTATCTTGAAATAATGACACTAATTAAGGTTACAAAAGTTAAGGTTAACAACATGTAATTCAAACAATAAATGCCAAATCAACTTTTTTTCAATAATAGTTTTACTGATATTAAACCAATATAGTTTTTTTAAATATATTTCTTTAATATTGATTTGGAAGAGTATTTGGTATTATCATAGAAAGTAATGCAAGTAATTTTATTATTGTAAAAAAAATATAAGAAATCTTGTAAATAAATTATTGGAGTGAGTATATATATATATACATACATATACACATCATTTGGTATTGCACAAAAAATAATTTATTTATTTAAAAATATCTCTATTTTAAAGATGGTTTGGGTTTTTTGTAATCCTCTCTACACATTCTACCTAGTTACTATATGTCTACAAATTATTTAATACAGCACTCACTTTTCTTTCAACTACCATTTTTTGATATATTTTTGGAATGAACAATAATCTTTAACACTCTTACTTTATAAACTTGCTAACACTCTTTTATCCATATTTGATAATATATTTCTTATGTTAATTTTGTATAAACGACTTGGTAATACATCCAAAATTATGTATTCTATTGCAAAATACTTCAAACATCTTATTTCTTCCTTTAATTACTCAAAATTAAAATGATATTTGATGTGAATGTATTTTTTGTTGAATTTTATAAGGGATTCACAAATTTAATGAATTATTGTGCATTTAATGTGCATTTATCACATTATCCTCTTTTCTCCACCTTGAAGACATCTCATATCTGCCAGTACTTCATGGAAGCAATGTTGTTTTTATTAGCACAATAATTTATTTCTACAGTTGAAAGTGAAATAATTAGTTTCTCCTTATTTAATGAAACAAAAATTTTCCAATATTTAACATGTATTTATTTATAGATCTTAAAATAATTGGGGCTTTTATAAAAGCCCCAAGAAAACATGGCTAAATAACAATATCCAACCATTTTAATACACTTACATTCTAGCTTAATGTCAATGGTACATTTTGAGTAGCACATATTTTTTAATCACCATTTAATAATTATGTTTTGATTTAGCTATCTATGGACTTATTATCCTAATAAAATATTGTCCCAAACTCTAATTTGGTTAACAACATCAAAATCTCCATTCTAGTTGCTTTCACTATAAAAACATAGGCCCAACAACAGAGAACAAAAACCATCAGTAAACAACAAAACCCTATTTTGATATTTAGCGCTCACCTCACAATCTCTGCACAAGATTTCAAAAAAACCAATGTAGCTAATGCTCCATGCCATACAGGCATTGGAAAGGGACTTTAACTTTAAGTGCCCCCTAAGCCATCAATAATTTGTCCTTGAGGGTTCGTCCTTCACCTGTAAGTTGCAGAATTATGGAGCCATAGTTGCCACACAAAACATGACTCTGCCTCATTCAAAGCAAATTGATGGGGGGAGGGGGGAAGCTAATTACTGTCCCTTCCAGTGTGAACGAGGACTTAATACTAACGACACCAAAATCACCACAACCTCCCTCGCTGTGTGAACGCGAATCACATCCAAACGGGGATCATACCCAGCGCGGTGCAGTGTGAATGAGGTAATCGATCCATAGATGACGTGGCCCTACGCACACGCCACGTCACGATTCTGCCACACCAGCACGCCGCTGACAAGCGCTGAGTCAAGGCACTGAGAAACGTCGCTCGCTCGCTGCATTGCCTGCATGGCTTCCTTCCATGGAAGCGAAAGTAAACGCTTTCTGGGAAACGCCGCACACTGTGAAAGTCAATAGTAATGGTTGAATGCTAGTAATCTATATGTTTTTGCAATGAATAATGCATCAGAGAAACCGTGCTTACTGATAAACGCTCGGAGTTTGAGGGTGCAGGGAGCACAGCGTGCCTGTCCGCCACTTAAAAGAGCAGGTGGGAGATGAGGAGGCAGAGATGGTGTCAGAGCAGGTGGGGGAAGAAGCTGTAAATGTGAATGGTGCTAAATGCGATAGCTGGGAAGAGGCAGTAATGTGGATACAAAAGTGGGTACGAGAGAGGTTATGAATGGTGTCGCAAAGGACAGTGGGAAGAATTGGAGTAGTGGGTTCCTCTGCCATCAGAAACATTAATGAAGCCCAGTTGCCCTATCAACCCCCCTCCCTCCCTCGTATCCCCCTCTTCTTCATCAATCTCCCTGCTCAGGCTCTCATTGCAGCAGCATCTTTTGCGTGGTCTCCAGGTTGCTGCTTCAGTTCACAGTCAGCTAGCTGCAAGGTGGGAGGAAGAGTGCCTCTCGTCATCACCGTATTTTTCTTCGACGTGGGAGGGTGGACTCTTCGCGTCTCACTGTGGGTGAGTGAGTTTCCCGCCCTGGGTCCCAGTTTTTTCAATGATTGGTAGCTCATGCGTACTGCAGGTGTGTGAGTTGCCAGCGAGTGACACTCGAGGTTGGTCGTGGATGGTGGCCATCGTCTCGTGTGTCCTGTACTCGTTGACTGTGAGCTGAACCAATTGTAGCTGAACGGTTTTGACGATGGTTTTTGCTTCTGTTTCTTCTGTTGAATGTTCCCTGCAGTGAGTGGAATGTCCGATGTTCTGGACATGTTGAGCTTTCAGCAGACTCGAGTTGCGTTCATGCTTGCTAGCTCAGTCCCCCAGATCGTTGGTAGCCTTTACCCGACTGAGAGTGGAACGTAGTTTGTTGGTTGAAGGTTCGGAAGACTCAGGCGCTAGCTTGAGTGCAGTGTTTGAACTGTTTCATTGCTAGACTGTGACCATATCGCTGCCACTTGTGGTTTATTATCAGCTACAGTGACAAGTGTTTTCTGTTCAATCTTGAGCTCAACTTGCGTTGCGATTTCGTAGGAGTTTTCCAGTGTTTGGTTGTTGGAGCTATCTCCGTTGGTCACACTGAAAATTTGATCTCTACTAGATAGAGTCTGTGCGACTTAGTTAAGTGGCATCACACTGAATGGAGTGAATATTTAGCGTGTGAGTTCTTGGTTGATGCTCTCATGACAGTACTGGTGGGTTGATCTCGACAGTGCTGCTACGACGTTGTATTCTTCTGTAACCTCGGCTACTGAGGTGAGAAAGAATGGCTAACATGAAAGGCCAGCTGATAGTCCTGCTCATTGGAGTGGTAATAGCGGTGGCATTGAGCGGCACTTGTGTAGAAGCGCAAGGGAAGAGGCCCCCGGCGACCTTCATCCTGGGAGACTCTTTGGTGGACGTAGGCAACAACAACTACATCTTCACATTGGCCGCCGCAAATCACAAGCCCTACGGCATTGACAGGGCGGACAAAGTCGCCACTGGCAGGTTTTGCAACGGAAAAATCATCCCCGATCTTGTCAGTACGTCCCATTTGCTACTCTCTTAATTTACAACTTGCTTCTTGTAAATTACCTCGTCACTGGCTCAGTGTTGAAGATATTTTCCTTCGAGCTATTGGTTGCATGAATTCGTCAGAAAAAAGTGTGAGGGAACTGGTTCTTGCTGTGCAGATGATTACCTGGGGACTCCATATCCACTGCCAGTGCTCGCCCCTGAAGCGACTGGAACTAATCTTCTCAATGGTGTCAACTACGCGTCGGCTGGTGCAGGCATCCTTGAAGAAACAGGCTCAATTTTTGTAAGATAAATGAATATTGACGTCAAAAGTTGACACAAAGTTTCTGGTTGTGTGAGGCAGAATGGAACAGGTGCCATGCGTGATGATAGATTACTTACTGACCTCCACAAGCGCATTCCTGTGCAGATCGGGCGTGTTACCATGTCGCAGCAGTTTGGCTACTTCCAGAAAACGAAGGACCAGATTCAGGGACTTATTGGACAACCTGCAGCGACGCAGCTCATCAACAACGCCGTCTACGCTTTCACAGTAGGAGGGAACGACTACATCAACAACTACATGGCGGTCACCACCAGCACCAAACGAAGATACACACCTCCACAGTACCAAGATCTACTTATCAACACCTACAGAGGCCATCTCAAAGTGAATCATCTATTCCTTCAACCCTTTTTCAACTGAGATCATGCGAATCATGTTAGGCCCGGAGATTGCAGTGCAGTCTTTTGAATTGCATGATTGTGTACTGGATGCAGACTGCTTACGGCTTAGGAATGAGGAAGTTCATCATCTCCAACATGGGCCCCATCGGCTGCGCGCCTTCCGTTCTCTCTTCAAGGAGCCAGGCGGGAGAGTGCGTCCCAGAGGTGAATAACTACGCCCTAGGTTTCAATGCCGCCTTGAAACCCATGCTGGAGAGTCTGCAAGCCGAGCTTCCGGGATCCATCTTCCTCTACGCCAACGCTTTCGACATTGTGAGGGGCATCGTCGCAGACCCATTGAAGTTTGGATTCACAGACCCAGTAACCACAGCCTGCTGTGGAGTGGGGAAATACAATGGGATTGACGGGGCGTGCCGCACAATCGGCAATCTCTGCGCCGACAGGTCGAAGTCTGTGTTCTGGGATGCTTTCCACCCCACCGAGAAGGTGAACAGGATCTGCAACGAAAAGTTCCTCCACGGCGGCCCCGACGCCATTAGTCCTATGAATTTGGCCACAATGCTGGCCATGTGAATGTCTTCGACGACGACTTATATACAGATTACAAACTAGGTCCTAGTCATAGGGTTTCCATTATAGATAAAGATTTAGTGATCCTCAATTCTCCATTCAACTATTTGCTTCTTTCTGGAGGGTATGATCAAGTTGTGCTCATCCACCAATTTATTCTTGACAATAATCTTCGTTCCTGCTCTTCCAATGTAGATTGGGAAATCACTCTGGGATGAGCCTGCAAGTATCAATCCAAGTGTGTGAACGTTTGATTCGGTACCGACTTGTGCTGAAATGAGTGTGGGGGAACAGTCAATGTTGTACACGATCTATGATGGACACTGCCCATCGATTGTCTGCTACAACACCAACCCATTCTGCAATCATCAATGAGAATGGTAACACGTTCTCACACATTGCCCTCTCGTCCTACCCATCACAAGAACATCTTCAATTTTGCAGCCGTCTCAACAGCCCTCTCAACAGTCAGCCCACAGTATGATTATTGTAAAAAAACCTTACATCACGATCTTCTAGAGCTCTCAATTGTCATTGTCGCAAGCGGTGAATTGATCTTCCCGCGTCGGAAACATAAAAAAGTTGCCGTAACTCTCTTGAAAGAAACCCCAGAAAGCGACGGATATGGCCAGGTGCAGGTTCATGAATGATTTACCTGCACCTACGCGTAACAATGCAGGCATGCATGACGGTAGATTGTTGCTCGGACAGGGGCTATCAGTCTCTAACGTCGTTGATTTGAGCAGTCCTTCAATCGTTTTCACTGCTTCCCTCCTGAAATCATTTGGTGGAAGACATCAGCTGGACATCAAAGGAGTCTGGAGTTAAACCTAGGGTTACTATCCACCTCCAGTGGCAGTCAAAATCACAAATGCGACAGCGGAGTTGGTGGCATACATTATCACAATTCAAGTGGATCTTATCGAAACAGTGAACAAACTGTAGCAATCGTTTGATCAACATTTCCGCAAGTGGTTAGGCCAAACAACTTGTCCTTCAAATCTTTCTCACAGTGCCTGATTCTTCACCCAATGTGCCGTCCTTACGCATCTCCGGTGGGTGCAATGTCCGGCACCATCTCTCACTCTTCGCTCCCCGCGCTGAAAACATCCGCCACATAGAATTGCACCGCGCAACATGAACCACAACCATTTCTGTGAATTCTCACCACACTGCGAGATCACACAAAACTGATTCAGACATCGTAGAGTTGGAACAGCATTTGTGGGTCGGTCAGATAAGTTGCAGACTGTGTCGATCTTGTAAAAAACTCTACAACACCGGACAACCAAATCCTGAAACAAAAAACAACTGGGTAACACTGGTTCAGTCTAGACATAGTCAGTTTAGGGAGCTCTCCTGTGTTTATTGTGCCCATATCCTACAACTCAGTTTGCAGTGTTGCAGTTTTCGTTTTTGGTGCCCTAATTTCTGAATATACAAGTGACATCTTTGCTGAACACTGTGACACATTGTTTTTGTGAGTTTTTGTGACAAACATCTTATTTTTACTCTTGATCTCTTTGCCGAGCTAATCCGTTGTTATGTGCAGAAGTTGTTGCGGCATTGTTCCTCCTGTTTGTTGCTGAATGTGCTATTTGATTTTTTTTGGTCTTTCTTTTGCACTGATCCTTGTGTTTGCTGTTTCTTGGCTTCACTGGATTTGGTGGTCTTTGTTAAATTGGCTGAAGCTGCGTTGCTCTGTGAGCTGTTTCTCATGGCAACTTTTGGACGAAAGGAGCCTCACTGATAATGGTCTTCTGTTTCTTATTCATTTTTTTGTCTTTACTACATTGTTTTTTTTTGTGTTTGCTTGTAGGTGGGGTTGTTGTTGTGAAGTTGCTTGCTTTTAGGGTTGCTTGCTGTTATGTGGGTGGGGTTGTTGTTGTTGTTGTTGTGAAGTTGCTTGTGGTCTTTGTGCCATGTTGTATTTCAAGGTGGTGTTTGTGTATTGTTTCTAGTTTGTACTTCATGGTTCAAAAAGTTTTGTGTTAGTTAATCTAATGTATATTGTGTTGCTTTCTGTGATTGAATTTTTTGATGATGCAATTGCTTGATTTGTTAATTTGTTTTTTGAGGTCATCATGCCATAAGAAATGTTGGGTGACATTTATTTTCTATTATGTAATTGTATTATTGGTTTTTGTAAGGTAGTACTATAGTAATTAAATATATATTAAACAAATGTATGGAGTTTTAATAAATTTTATGATCTAAGTACACTTCTATTTACAATATAAATTATTATTTATATGTATTATAAACCAAACAAAAAGGTTTAGACACAACTATAGAATATAATCACAAACAAGTTGGCTTGATATACTGTATTGTTTGTAATCATATTTTACTTGATAGATATTATATTTATTTGATTTTTATTTATTTATTTATTTAACATATTCTAAATTCTTAAATAATTAATTTAAAAAATTATAGTTTTACAAAATTGAAGTAAAGAAAATATAAAAATCAAAGTAAGTAGAAGAAATAATATTAGTAATAATAATAAAACTTTATCATCATTTATATAATCAAATCATTTATATAAATGATGATAAATAATAATCAAATAATTTTAAAAGAATGTGTTTGGTGTTTCTTTTTTAACATCTTATATTGAACCAAACTATTCTAGGTCACTTGCTAAATATCCAAAGATATGAGCTATATTTCAAAATAAAGAATAGACTACAAAATCTTATAAATGAGATCTTCAAATGAAGTAGGACCACAAACATAAAATACAAAATTTGTAAGTAATAATAATCTTTTTAATAGTAATTATAGATGAATATTTATTTGTTAACTTTGTAATTATCAAGCATTTGTATAAACTAACATATTTTCTTTTAAGTATAATATTCTAGAAATTTTCTATAAATAATATCTTAAAGCTTTATCATCATTTTTATATATATATATATATATATATATCCTCAATGGTATCTACCTTTGGCTATCTATTAAATTTTTTGAATTCTAATTAGGATTAGAAAACACCATATTCTATTCTAGAAATCAAACTTGCAAATATTAGATAATATGGCTTCTATTTTAGAGCAAAAAATTAAAGAAACTCAAGTATGCATTTGATAATGAAAAATAGCAAACATACAAATATTTAAATTTTTTATAAAAAGCTTATTTCTCCATTACCTTCTTGTATAAGGTTTAACAAAGATACTATTACTTGGTCATGCTCCTATTATAAACACTCTCAAAAATATTTTATTACAATATATATTTAAAAAATTAATATTATATATATATATATATATATATATATATATATATATATCAAAAGATAAAAACACATAGAACTACCTATATGTTATCTAATTTTATTTCTTTGACTTGAATAATATTTTTAATATTATTTTCTTTAATAGCAAAGATAACCATCATTGTTTTTCTAAGTCTTAACTTCAAATTATTTTAGATTTACATTTTTATATGTATTGTCTATCATGCTCAAGACATTTGGCTTCACAAATCCATAGGACAAACAACTACACGTTTCAAAACTAAAACATGTAATTAGGATTAGATTATAAGCTCTAGAATTTCTATTGGACTATTATATTAAAGTCAATTGGATCTTTTAGTTTGTCATTATGATAAAAAAATAATCAAACAATGAATTCAAAACAAACCATACTTATAAAATTTGACAACATAAAAATACACAATATTTAGTCTAAAATATGTAATTTAATTTAAAATATATTCTCTAAAATATATAATTTTAATATATCTTATAAAATTATAAAATTTTGATTTAAATCACAAATAAGCTTAAAAGATTGATCTAAAGTGTTTTGATTTTTTAATAATTTTTTGTGATTTTTAATCATTATTAATTACACATAAAGACAAAAGAAAAAGAAAAAAGATCTAGCTTGCTAAAAACTTAAATTGTACTTGTAGCATCATAATAGTCTTAGCGCATATATATACCACTTTTTGTAAAAAAATTAAAAATAAGATAATTTAAAAAATACATATTTTCCTATATTTTCCAAATCTTTATTATTTTGAAGATGGTCAACCAAACTTTGATATACACTAACAAAATTTTTTTACTAATTAAATTAAAATTAAAAAGTCTAAAATTAGTCATAATTTTTATATTAATAAAGAGCATGTTTTTAGAAAAGCCTTCTATAATCTTAAAAATAATGATCTTCTTGTTGATAAAATTACAAGCAATATAAACAAAATCTATTATATCTACTTATAATTTCTTTTAAGGTTGGCACTTCCCATCTTCATATTTGTATTCTTTGTTCTATTTATTATTAACTTACAATATCTTAACTCTTTTATAAAAACATATTTACACTTTAGCTATGTTTTTTAAAAGGAAATATAATAGAATAAAGAAAATAGTCATATTCATCATAAACTTTATCAAATATAATAAAGAGACCTTCAATTAGACAAATATGATATCCATTTCTATAGATGCAATATTAATATCATTAATAATAGCAACAAATTTGTTAACAATGGTAGCATTATGTTCTAGATTTTAATTATAATTTTGAATTCTTAAATAAATATTACATATATATATATATATATATATATATATATATATATCATTTATTTAAGTTGTAAGCATAAATTGATAGGAAAATAAATTTATTCAATAATTATTTTTTTGATAATCATATACATAGATTTTATCAAAATATAAAAAAATATTGTTGACATCAATTTAAATGATTGTCAAACGTGGTATATAGATAATAGTTTTAATTAAATGCTAATTTATTTCTAAGAATAGAAAATTTTCAAAAATAATAGTAAATAAAGTCTTGTACATAAAAATTATATATATATATATTCTATTTTTTATGTTTCAAATGTTAATTTAATTATGTTGTTAAAAACAAAAAGGCAAGTATAAAACTTGTATGATTTTAATGTGGTTCATATATTCTTTGCTGTTGGTAACCATGTTATAAACAATCTCTCAATACATAGAAAAAAAAGTTGTAAATGTATTGATTTAACCATACATTTATAATAACATATTTTTTTTCAAAAATCTATTTCATTGGATAGTTTTTTTGATCTTAGAAAGTTAAGAGGTTTTTTTATAACCTTTAAAAAAATAAAAAATAAAAAGAAGAAAAAAATACTAATAATATTATAAGTTACTTTTAATAGATTGAAATGATGGTATTTTAAACATACACTATTAGAAACTATGTAAGGTCTTAATATCTTTTTTCTATGCTATTTATTATTATAAATCCACTTACGTTGTCGTATTACATATTGTCTTGTTCGGGAATGCACCGAGCACTTGGCTATTGAAGGTAAAGTTGTGTTTGCAAATAATCAAGAAACCTTATCTCTCAATGCATGAGAGAATCCCTCCCAAGAGCTTCCAAATCGCTCTATAACTGATTTCACATGTTGTCTTATCTCCGGTATCGTAGCAAGTTCAAATAATAAAATCATGTCTCTTTTTGAGACTCAATTCAATTCCATTTCTCGCATATAACACCTCAAATACTTAGATATGTCGTTTCCATCAAACTGGTCAACCTTGTTAACCATTGCTTGCAATATTTTGATTGCCAAAGCCTCCTTGCGATCCTTGCCCTGTTGCTGTTGCATAATTAATGTAAAGGCTTGAAACATATTTGTAATGTTTGGATCTAGATACATACCTTGTCTACCAGAAGAAGCTCCACTAGAAGATCTACTTGAAGCTCCATCTAAAGTTCCATCAATAACTCCAAAATCCACCTTCTTGCTTTCTTATGCCATTAATTCCAAATAACCACAAATAAGAGCCAATATCTTCTATCCCAAACTTTCACGTCAGGTTCACTACTTATGCTGTATTATGTATTGTCTTGTTCGGGAATGCACCGGGACCTGGCTGTAGAAGATAAAGTTGTGTTTGCAAATAATCAAGAAACCTTAATAGATTTCACCCATATATGAAGAATATGATTCAAATTTAAATTCAAAAGTATTTAAAAACACTCCTCTTAGTAACATCAACTATACATACACCCCAATTTCCTTGTTTCTTTTATAATTAAGCAATTTTTTATTTTTGTTTGTAAGCCCTAATCCTAATCATTGAGTTTTGACAAAATATAACTTTTAATCCAACCATCCACTTAGTGTAAAATTTTGCACACAAATACTAATATAAGCCTTTTACATGCTTAAAATTTTTTAGCTCAACCCAACTTACAGATTGCAAGAAAATGTCCAAAAAGTGCACTGATGACACTCGGCCGCCAACTTGAAGATTGATGTAGAAACTCCAGTGGTGATTTTTCCTTCTTCCACCGTTAACTTCAGCTCAAACTTGGAATGTAGCTCAATCTATAAGTCTTCTATCACCATACTAAAATTTACATTGATCCAATTGATGGATCTTTAGTTATCATAGAAATCTTATCCAATCCTAAACTGCCAACTTCTGACAACCCTTTGTATCAAAGCTCAAATATCTCCTGATTGCATCGCTAGATTAATACAAATTTTTGTATACACTTAGCACACCCAACAATCCAAATAATATCAAATTTTAAATTATAGATGCTACACAAATTGCAGGAATCGCTCAACAATGCAAGCCATCATTGTCTTGTATAAAATCCAAAACACCAATATAAACCTTGACTTTGAATAGCAATTGCTAAGTCCTCCAAAATCTTACGGTAACAAGCTAAATGCCCTTGGAACTCCCTTTAAGTCGACTATTCAATCCTAATCGCTGATCTTCAAATGTCTTGAATACTTGCCTTTGATGGTCGTTTATGTGGCTAAAGGTCTGATTTTGACCCTGTCTCATATCCGGTCACCCCTTGGGTATTGATCTAACTTATTTTAAGGGTTTTTAAACTTAATCCTATCCTCAACTCAACCTTGGTATCTACCATACTAACTTTTTACTTCTCTTATCCTATTTTTATTAACTTATGGCTTTTTTAAAAGCTGTGAACTAGTTTCTACAACCTAGAAGGAAATTTTAATAACTAACTTTTATCTTTTAGTTATTAGAGCAAGAATTAATCTAAGAGCCTTCTATAAATCTTTTTTTAAGTACCTTAAGTTTCTAATAATCCAAGATAATTAAGTATTAAATAGAATTTATCCTTATTCATACTTTTCACTATATAAACGTATTACAACATGACAACATTGTTGTATGACGTGGCTTTCTATTTGGGAATACACTAGGTACCTGGCTGTGAAGAGTTTATTTGAAACTTGATGGCAAAAATCCAATACATGATTTGTCCTTAATAAAAAAGACAAACAATACAACAATCTTACAAAAGAGAAGTTATATATATAAATCCTCTTGTATTCAAGTAAGTTTGTACAAAAAAGGTATAAATTTCCACAAAATCCTTCAAAACTTTACTCACCCGCAAAGACTTATTTTTTTCTAATCTTTTAAGTCCAATAACTCTTGATCTAACCGTTTTGTTTCTATAAAGTTTTCTTCAAAGTGTAGATAATCTTCTTAAGTTTTATCATAAAAAAGTATCAATTATAGATTCATTTCCAATCTTGTGATATCTCAAAACCCCTAGCAGGTGCTTAAAACCCTAGCTTAGAGATACATGAGCACTATTTTCTTTATATCTCACAAACCCAAAATCCTAGTACCACAAAAAATTTGCACATAGTCTTGTGACATCAAAATATACACTCTTGAAATTTTTGAGCCAAAAATCTTTCAAATTGTCTAAGATATAGCTCAAAATGTAACTACTATATAAGTGGGTCACTTACTACCCTTAAGTTTGTAAGCATTGACTTCAATTCTCAATATCTCCTTCACCCTAGCTTAAATTTCATCAAGCTATACATAAAAAATATAACCGTAAAAGTGTTCTCTCCAACCCTAGTTGGCGATCTTTAATTGCTTTGTGTATGCACAAGTTATATCCAAAAGAGTGACAGTAGATCTAAAATCAACACCGTAACTTTGAGTACCTATAACTTCTTCATAAAAAGTGCAAATCATACAAATTTGCATCTAAACCAGATCCAAAAACCTAAACCTTATGATCCTAGCCTTTGATGTTCGACTCCCTTCAAAAAAACAAATTCTAATTCCTAATAAACCCTCGGGCAACCTCCTTGAAGCCCATTGGGGATGATTTTTGGCCAATTAGAATAGAGATTTCTATCATCCACCTCTTTTCATCCACATAGATGGCCAAACTACCCTTTTTATACTAAAAACCCTTTTTTAATCCTTCTTCTTATAAGATTTATATACTTTGTGCTTTAAGCACTAAATAAAAGAAATAAACTAAGATTTTAAGGATCACCGATGTCTAACAAAGGTGACTTAAGATATATATAAGTTATCGTCAATATAAATCAACCTCAAAATCACTACCAAAAAGAAAATAACATTGTATAAACCTCAGTAATAGCCCTATTAAGTAGATTCCTTCTAAACTAATAATCTGATCACATTTTTATAACCAATGAAATCCATTGTTATAGCTTTCACTTAACTGCATAATAAATTGTACATTAAATATACATGTACATTTTTTTCACATGGTAGCCGAACCACAACACGACAACGTGATTTGTAATCAGGCTCTTACTCCTCTCTTTTGCAAGCGCCATTTTTTTACAAAGGTTGAGCTTTGTGGTTTTGCCTATGCTTAGATTGTTTGCAACCTTTATGTACAAAGATTGATCTATAGATTGTTGTATGTTTCTTGTATTACCTTTTTGCTTGTACTTTTGGTGTTTAAATCTTTTGATATATAACAATGTTTATTGTAAGTAATGTATTTTAGAGAAGATTTACATACTTTTGCATCTATATAAAATAATGTAAATATATTAATCACGATTACATAGAAATCAAATCGTTATTTGCATGCTATAATATCAACATCACTTTTTATAAATAAATTTCTAATGTATATAAATCTTAAATAAATTAATTTAGTTACTAAATAAAATATTATTAAAAAAAAAAAAAAAAAAAAAAAAAAAAAAACCTTGGATATAAATCAAACAATATTTTCAAAGAAACAACTTAATTTGGATGCTTGAAAATAAATTCTAAATTACAAATAATATTTTAAAAAATATTATTGAATCAATTATAACAAAAATAAATTAATTTAAAATTTATAGACATAGTAGTGTGAAAAAAAAAAAAAAAAATCATTTCTAAATTATAAATCATTTGGTACATTATCAAACTACACCTATAGTATTGTATAATTATGATAGTAAACTTTACAAATCAACTATTCTTTAAAACAAAATCTTATATTATACTTTTTTGTAAGTCAACTTCAAAAATATCTATTGTGATGCAAATTTTAATCGTGAATAGTTAGTTCAAAAATCTCAAAATTAATAATAGAAGATAATTATTAATTGTTGTATTAAAGATACAACAATTAATAATTATGACTCATTTTTATGCTCTACAAAATATATAGAAACTCTAGCTAGAAGATTTAATTAGTTATTTGATGTTAATAGTGAATACAACTTAAATACAAATAAGAATGTTAGAACTTATACATTATGATGTATAATGTTATAATGTATAATGTTAGAACTTATAATGTCTCCTATTAACTTCAATCCTTTTTTTAAAAATTTAATCATCAGCATGTATTAAATAAATTCAGAAGCTTTTTGCAAGTAACAGTTCAATTAAGATTTTAATTTACATTCCTTATTTGCAATTTCTAGCTCTTGAATGAGTAATTTCCATCTCAAGATTATTCACTAATAATCTTGGTTAGTGGCGTTCAAAAGGTGTTGTAATATCCACATAACAAGCCCAATCCATATCTTACGTTTGAACAGCTGGTGTGCACCACACTGATTGATTTAGTACGTGCAGAAAAAGACACAATAATTGCTGTTACTCAAGCAATCCTACCAGGACTTGGAAATCAGTTCAGCCCAACTGTTTTCAAACGTAACTAATCGTCTTGCAATCAAGAAGGTCTACGATGGAATCATCAATACAATCAGGTGACAAATACTAGCACAGCTTACAGGTTCACAGCCTTCCTGATATGTTTCAGGTAATAGCCACTCTTCATATCAATGGAATAAATTGGCTTCTACGATTGTGAGCCGGTTACCAAGCCTCGTGGTAAGTTGAATGATAAACCATTGAGATAGTCATTATGATATCTACAAAATTCTTAACACCGTCACTGTTTATGATACAAGGTACGGAAAGTCCCTACTGATGACGCTTCACCCAAGCAGCTGCCAGGCGCTTATAGAGATTTTAAGCACGGCTGTTCAAATCCATAGCTTGGATGACCTTCAACCTGGTGGGATTCCCCGATAAGGAAGATTTTCTGGCTGCATCATATGTGCTCTTCGTCAGTCAACAGATATGCTCTGCCACTCTGACTAATAAAAGAAAGTTAACACCATGCTACATTGCATTGAACGTTCACACTACATTGCAAGGAACTAATGTGGAGCAACACAGAATCGATTACAAGTGACGACACTGTATACAAGTCCAGAAGAGTAGGACGGATGAGCTGTACTGCTCATCCCAAATGTGTACGTAGTGTGGAACTCAACCGATCCCAAATGTGTACGTAGTAGTGGAACTCAACCGTAATCCCAAATGTGCGTACACTCGACCACACGGACCAGAACTCAAATCGATATAGCCTAACCATTTTTCAAAAAACAAATGATTGTTCTTCATTCACCGTACACATTACACTCACACTACGCCTCAACTCTGCGAAGTCGGGCTTGAAATTTCGACGATTAGATCTTGCAACAAGTTCTAACGTTGCAGTTTACTAAACTGTCGGCCCTGATACATCTAAGGAAATGGTTGAAGCGAACAGCAATTTTGGAACACAAAATATCATCTAATCTCCTGTGCCTCGGCAGGTTTTCTATCTATTTTTCTCCTTCATTTCTCTGTATTTTCTTTTTTTCATTTTTTCATTTTTTTTTTTTTTTTGGTCTTTTTCCCCCCACAAGTAAAATCTATCTTGGATGCACAGAAAAATTTACGGATATCAACAATGCATGGGGCTCGTGAACAACACAAGCCACGATACGAACTTACCCTCAATTACCTCCAGGAAGTTGAGGACCCGGCACCAACTGCTACTCTTCTGTTGCCTATAATAACAATAAGGCAAGTGTCTTAAAGGTCTATTGCAAAACAAGGTAACTTTAAGAGAAATCTATGAAATCGGAAAAACATTTGACAAAAAAACGACCTGACAGTGAACCACGATTAGGGTAGACTACGATAACAAAGATTTGTCATAATTATACCATTGGACTTACGACGGATAAGAACAACATACCATTCAATTCAAAATCCGAGTTGGAAACTGCTGCAATAGATGCATTTCGCTTGGACGCAAGTTTCTCAGTCGATGATGAGATCCCCACATTTGTGTATCGGCGGGGTCGTATATGCAATGGTGCTCCAACATGCTTACGATCCATCGTTGATGAAGTTTTCCGTGTGCTACTGATCGGAGGACGAGGAACTTGAGTCTGTGTTAAAGCTCTGCAAAGCATAAACGTAAAAAGATGACGCAAAAAAAAAAACAAAAAACAAAAAACAAAAGTAAACTGATGCACTAAATTTATAGCCAAGGTAGCGAAGAGACAGCAAGACCAAGTCACGAGCAATAAAATATGACACTGAAATCTCAACTGAGGTAAGCTAGCATAGTAACAAAAAGAAGCAAACTCTACCATAGGGTATACTTCCTTTGCAGCCATAGCAATTGGAAAGGAAATACTAAAATGGAACTGTATAAGAAAACCATACCTTCTGTCATTGCGAATCTGCGCAGGGCCTGACTGGACCTTCTTATTTTGGTCGAAGTGGCTAAGTGAGGATAGGTCAGCTTCCACAGATAGACCACTCTCTGAGAACAAGCTTGAACTATCATCGCATCCATCCCGGAGGTCAAAAATTCCATCACTTTCAAACTGCTCTTCCAGACCTGCATCATTCAACACACATGAACCTTTTCTTCCAGAACACCCGCATTTGTGCTGAAAAATCACAAAAACCAATCATATCGAAACCACGAGAAGTAACATGAAAAGGAGGGTTAATGCTGAGATATACCCTGCAACGAGCGCTGACTGGAACATACTGAGCGTATGCCTTCAAAATCTCCATTTCCTTCGTAAAAGGAGCCACCATTAGCATGAATTCGTTGCTTGTCCACTTCTAGTGAGAGGTTTCCACTGTTTTCGGCACCTTGTTGAGATCCACCTGGCAATTCTCTAGCCGTCACTTCCTTTTCCAAACAGGACGAACTTGAGTCAGCGTGGTTTGCTAGAATTGCTTCAAGGTGCTTACTTCCTTCTGAAGCTTTCAGCTGCCCGTTATCGATGTCTCTTGCACCGCGAATCGGAGAAGTCCAACTACCAACCCCAGTTCCAGAGCCATTCCGCTGATGTTTCACGAATTTAAGCTTCTCATTTACAGTGTTCACTCCATCTTCCATAACATCGAACAAGCCCAGGCCTTGCTCTGTAGGAGAACTCGTTGGAGAGCATACTGAAGAGGACAATAATAGCTCCGCGGGATCTTCAGAATCATGGCAGAATCCAACACTTTCGCGAAGAGGAGACTTTGGTTGACCAGGTAACTTACGTGTAATAGGCCGAGACTGCAAAAGGTAGGTGAGTGGTACGAAAATTTTAGAATTTCAACTCAAAAGAAATTAATCTGAAGACTTGGTGACGACCCTATGCGACAGTGAGGAAAAACTTGGTAGACAATAACCAACCTAGAATTGTTTTTGAACTCAAGACCACAGTAAGAGAAACATCAAGGCCTAGCTTATATCACCTTGCATTTAAGGATTTGTCACCTGGCTCCAGTATATTTTTTAGTCTTCAGTAACATCCTCTAATTATGTTAGTTCTTTAAGCTATTTATTACAAATTTCTCTACAAAATTCAACATACCTCCATGGTCCCACTGACATTTTCATTCTGCGCCGTCCGCAGTTTAAAAGCAGCAGATAAATCAGTGCTCGCACGGACACGGGCAGATGATTTTAGTGACCTGGACCTCAACTTCTCCATGCCGACACCGCTTTCACCTCTCTCACATCGTTCTTTGAAAGCTTGAAGTTGCGCAATTTCAGCATCTTTCTTCGCAGCAGCTTCTTTTAGCAGAGCGATCTTGACGATCAAGCAGAACTTAAAAGGGTTAGAAGGCTGGCAATTGTAACTGATCAAATTGAATATACTTTTACTAACCCTTGCAAGACAAGGGTTCGATAATGTTTTTATCGGATAGATGCGAACAGTTCAAAAATATCCGAGAAAAATCTTGCAAGATGTGAGTAAAAAAGATACATTGTCACATATCAGATATGCTCTTCAAAGAGTCAAAAGAAGAAGGCACTGTTAGAAAATAACGAAGCTGCATACAGCACTATCAACAAATGAAGACACAGATCTAAGACAATAAGGGTGCCAAAAATACGTTCCCAAGAACAAAGACTCCGAACTGTACCTGCTCTCTCAGATTTTGAATTTCTCCACTTTCCTTGTTACTACGAGCAGCTCCAAGCTCCACTGTTGAAACTCTTTCAGCGAACTTTAATGTGCTAACAGTCTCTCCAAATGACTCCACATCTGGACTTATGTGTACAAACATCAAGGTCTTCGCTTGACCACCTGCATAAGAATGATGATCAAGAAACAATCACAAGGTACTAAATAACCTTGGTAATAACCACCACATGAAAGAACTAAAACTAATGCTGTTATACATTGCAAATAATAACAGAAAGTAGCCGGAGTCAACGTGTGGACTAATCATTAACATCTCTATGTTCCAATACCTAATGAATCCTGCAGAAGCTGTGTAAGCTTGCTGTTCCTGTAAGGCACATGACCATTCTTTTGTGCCAATGCAGCTATAACATCGCCCAGGGCTGAGAGAGATTTGTTGATATGTTGAGCTTCCTTCAATCTATCACCCGTAGCTTCAGACCGGTCTACTCGTTCACTTCCAGCGAGATCAACTAGATGGAGCGATCCCCTCAGAACAGCTCCAGATTCCAGATCAGTGCCATGAACATGCACTGTCAGAACACTGCACACAAAATAAAGTTGGGCCTCAATATTCACTTCCAAACTGCTTAGAATTGTCTTTAACAATGCCCTCCGAATCTTAGATATGTGCATGATTCTCCTTTTAAGATAATTAAGAGAAATCAAACTGAGATGACATTCATTAAAATATTAAATTAAACTGAATAGGAACAGGCAAACACTTCAGTCAAAAATTTAGCCTATGTTCATCGAACATCGGGTAGGTAAGTGAATACGAAGTACATCAAGAAAATTTTGAAATGGCATATCACATAGCAGAGTGACACAGATAATGACAATATGAAGAAAGATAAGAAGGAATGGTACCTATGAGATCTGCTACTGCGCTCATTAAGAGCTGTAGCACCAACTGCTCTATTCTTTTGACCAACTTTCATAAGGTCCAGCACATCCTCTGTTGACCGCACTGACATCCTACTGGCATCAGGAACATTCAGACCATTCAACTGAGAGTTGTTCCGAATCTCAAGCGTGCTTAGGGTCAAGGCAAAAGCACTGTAACTCATAGATTTAGTTCACAAAGGTATAGTGTCTAATTCAGAAGAGCGAAGAAGAAATTAGAAAAAAAAAAAAAAAAAAAAAAAAAAAAAGTCCATGAAACTAGCTAAGATTCAAGCCCCAAGTTTATCAAAAGGATATTTCTTCTGAGCACCGTCTACAGATAAAAGATCCCGGACTTGTTCGTTGTAAATCTCAAGCATCTGCACTCCAATGTCATAGCGAAAAACATCTTGTCTGCTCTGAGTTATATGGAACAGATCATGAAGGGCTCTATAATTAACCCCCCAATCGATTGGTGTCATGTTGTTTGGACCACTCTGTTATCAAAACAAAGCGTTAGATTCCAAACATATAGGAAAGTTCGAATAGAACTCAGAGTACAGAACAAGGTGGAAGAGATTATACAGCAAGCGCAAAGAAGGCAAGATTAAAACACTGAGAGGAAAAAGGTCCACTATAAAACTATTTCACTCTAAGTTAAAAGAATCAACTTATATTTCATTATCATGGAGTAAGTAGCAAATATTATGGAGAAACATGGTTATTTCATATCAGCAAAAGGAAGGAAAAAATGACCACAAGAAAAAGCGTTGTAAAGCCATAAAAAAAGTGTATCATAAAATAAAATGAAAAAGAAGAAAAGAAAAGAAAGACAAGCAAAGAGAAGATTACCATGGTGTAGGTCTTTCCAGATCCTGTTTGACCGTAGGCAAAGATGCAGACATTGAATCCATCCAATACAGACCGAATCAATGGCTGGGTATCAAGGAAAACCTCCTCTGAACAAGCAAAATCAAATTATTAAACAAATAAATAAGTAATCATGAGAGCATTGAAGAGAAATGTCAAGAGGCTAACATTTCTAAATGCACGAACGCCATCAAGCTAGATCAAAATCGTTGGGAGACAATGAGACTCAGATTGAATTAAACGAGAAGTCCACATGCCTAATACTTACAAACAAATAACAATCACTATGTTCATCACAGGTAGTAAATGGAACGAAGCATTATCCAGCGCACCAGGAGGATTGTAACTGACATACCAGGTAATTTATATAGGACCCTACACTCTCCACCAAGTACACTTGATACACGCTCTCCACGTTTGCAAATAGAACATACCTTGAGAAGCAGTAGGAGGAAAACATTTATTGAATGTGAAAGACTTTCGCGAGTCTTTGGCGCCAGGCTTCAAAGCGTTAACTAACATTAACTCTCCATTTTCTCCAATGTAGTCAAGTGTACTTAATCTCCCAGCTTCTTCTGCGAGGAAAGGTCTCACTCTGCAATAGACCCGGATGTTTCCTAAACATAGAATATAAAAGAGTTACTTGCGAAGTTTTGAGTGGAACAATAAACTGACACTGAACGTAAAACACACAAGAAAATTTGGGTGAGTCAACACAAAGTCACAACATTGAATAATAGTTCACAGAGAAAACAAAACTTCATAATGTGAAAACCTCAAAAAGTCTACATGAGAGAGACAGAATAGCTCAGCTCCATCTAAAACAACTATATCAAAAGCAATCCTTCAAAAAAATCATTCCATACTATTGTCATTGGTATTCTGCCAAATCGGCTCATCTACTAACTACGTACTTTTGATTAAGCAAGCAAATGCTAGCACTAGAAGCGCACCTTTTAGATCTTGCACTTCGTTGTAAAGTATTCGATTCTCGGCAAGCACTTTATGATATCCTGATGCAGCTCGAGCCATACTCTGAAGTTGTTCCTCTGCACCGTCACCGAAGTTGGATCAATAAAATCCAGACCAAGCACATATTATGCTGACAAGGACATTATCACGAAGGACCTAGACTTGAAATCAAAACCATATTACAAACAAAAATAACTCCACCACCAAAGAAAACAAAAATATACGATTTTTTTTAGTGAATGCATTCATTCTTTTGAAATAGATTTAATAAAAAAAAATTCTAAGGAAAGTCTCAAAATTCTATAAAACAATTATGATAGTTAAATATGTAATCCGTAAAAAATTTAGACAAAACTATTCTACTAAAAACCCTATACCTAGCAAGCTGAACTGATTTTTCCAATCCGTCTGCATATTCAAAACCTCATCCTTGGTATTCAGTTGAGCCAGCCTAAGATCCTGCGAACAACATGTTTCACTTGAAGATGAGAACTTACAGATAATGGTGAAATCTAAACTCTTAGACAACTCGTCGGACATTAATATCAGATTAGGTAAGAAGCGCAAATATACTTGAGAGTATGGCTCGAGCTTCAGTACTCGGTTACTAAATCAGTAGTTGCGAATCAAGGCAGAAGGACAAATATACCCGGCATTCAAGTAACTGATTAGAGAGGAAAGTTTGATATTGAGTATCCTTCAGTCTCAGGCTACTCATTTCCTTGGCCGCATTAAGCCTTGCTTCCTCCAACTTTTCATAAGAATCTTGTAGCTGCAACTCCATCGACTGGATAGTTTCTTTATACCCCTGCTCGAATTCTTCCTTCTGATTTTCGAGGCGCTGCTGTAACTGTTTATCAGAGCGCTTGATGAGATCCAACTCATTCGTCAGCATTTGCACAGCTGATTGTTGCTCTTCGTTCTCTTTCAGGAGCCTATATACTTCCTCTTCCTTCCCTCTCTTACCTTCTTTCAACTCCCTCATTTCTGCCTGAAAATGTACACAAGATGTCTATGTTAAGTTGAAGTAAGACATGAATATTCCATCTATAGGATATGATAAAGCTGAATTCCTACTCATGCCATTTAATTTAATATTAGGAGACATAAGAGATTGTAAGTAACAAATATTTGAGAAGAGAATGGCAGTGACCTCGATCTTGTGCAGCATTTGAGCGTATAACTGTAATCCCGTGTGTCAAAAAACCAAGAGTAAGACATAATCCATGAGGTGTTAAGAAATAGAAAATCCAGTAAGAGTTGATATCGCAACGGAATTGTGACACTAAACTTTTAATTGCAACAATAATCTGAGTTTGTGGGTGATATGATCTTAAAAAATCTAACGACCGCAACCAATCTTTCACAGAGGCCTTTGATGTGTATTACAAACCAAGAACCAAAATCAGACCTCTTGAAGGAAATAAGTTGATCGTGAAATAATGTAACAGAACTTACTTTTAGTTCCTCCTGCGTACCACCAGCCAATGTTAATAGCACTGAATTTTGTGTAGCAAGCTTGAACTCGCGAGCCATTATCTCTTTCATGGAACTCCTCATCTGCAAAAAGAGAAAGTAAAAAAGCACGCCAAATACGCTGAAGAAAATGCTGAGGGCAACTGAAAACCTTACTAACAGGACAGAGCAAATTTGATGTAATTTACGCCACAATTTATAAAAGGATCACAAAGTTGCTAGAGGTGTACTTACTCTGGTGACTTGTTTCCTCTGAGTAACAAGATGTCGCTTGAATTCTTCCATGACCTTGTGCAACATAAACTCCGCGGCCTGTAGAATACTTTTAAGAGTTAAAATAGACTAATTCTAGAAAGGGACAAAACAATGAAAATAAAATCAAGGATGTTCAAGTTTTAGATACTAAATTGTGCACTTTGCATATGCAAACAACAAACAACAAACAGAGAGAAAATATATTGCAGCTTTTGCGAGATTGATCGAAGATGCCTTACCATAGGCACCTCTTCAGCACTTTTGTCGCATAAGATGGCATTGATAAGACTAAGCAGTGACTGAGACGGCACATTCTGCATGATACACATGCATAAAAACAGTTAAATGTGGTGTACAAAATTCTGGACAAATACCATGATATCAGGGGAGAAAACAAATAGTGAAAAACAGTATGTTCTGCATAGAAATTGATGATTACGGTATGAACATCCAAAAAAGTGGGGAAAGCGGCAATAAATAAAGCTGTATCGTATAAATCACATACTTGAAATCAAAGTAATACATGCACTTTTATTAGAGAATCCTAAAACCCTGTAACAGGAAGATTTAGTATCTTTAAGAACAGTAATCAAGACAGGTTCCTAAAATGTACTAGATTTGATATACTTGGAATGAGGAAGACTAGTTCTGACCAGTTAATATGACTCATTTAAAATACAGCAAAAAATATATATAATCTTAAGTTAGAAATGGTCAATGAGTATTTACATCCACTGCAGGAGTCGGTTCTCCACCATAGCCATCGGTAGTAAATGGTATAGAATCAGCGACCCCATGCATACTCTTGGCGTTTACTTGAAGAACCTCATGAAATTTGTCTCCGACGTGTTGCAACCAGGTAGAATTGGGAACTGAACAATGCAAGCCAAGCTATGACCACAGAAAAAGCTGGAAATGTGAAACATAGTTGAATTTTGTGCAAGACACAAAATTTTCTACTCAGTCAGATCACCCACTGAACTTAAACACACTACATGAAAATCCGGCGTGGTGGTACCTGCTGAGCTATTATCAATAGAAGCCACCTCCTCACCATCTCCGACCGGACTGTTATTCTCCCCAGATGGATCGCTAGTAAAGGCTATATGACCTGAAAAGGAGCCGCCAGGTTCAAAGCCCGTTGACTGATTGGATGTACTAGGCACTGAAGTGCCATCAAGAGATTCTTGATCTGGAACTGCCCACTGTTTTCCAGCGTTGCCACTCCTATTATCGCTCTTAGAGTGACTAGACTTTGAAACGGATTTATTCATATTCCCAGGCGGGTGGCTAGGGGATTTTAACCTCCAAAATCCCAAAGCACCGCCCTGCTTCCAATCATGATAGGATTTCAACGCCAATATACAGTCCACCAGCTTTGCAGATGAGCTTGAAGACATGGAGCCCTGTTACAATGTGAAGAATTTATCAAGCAAATTCAAATCCCGCAGTAAAAGATACCCGGGCAACACTGAAACCATCTCACTCCAATACTGTTCTTGGGAGTACAAGCAATGGCGACTACTGATACAAAAGAACGTCTAGCATTAACTAGTCAATCTAGTAATTCCATCAAGATTATAAGAGTTGGGCTCTCTATACGTTACATGTGTAAAAAACAATGATACGGAATGGTTTTTAAGTTCCACTGAAAGGGGCTACATGATAAACTTGAAGATGAATGTTTATGGCTGCACACTGCTCTAAAGCCTTCATACCTGTTCCAAGTCAGAAACTTCAAATGAAGGCAAGCCCATCTCCTCCATTGCTACCAGAAAGTTCCTAACATTCTCAAAATACTGAAATGCTGACTGTGCTCCATCAGGATGATTAGAAAGAACCGCATTTACCACCACCTGAGCACAAAATAGCACAAGCGAGCCCAAAAACAAGATTGAAAAAAACTGAATATAAAGTCATTTGAACCTCGAGTCCTTCAACATCAGCTTAAAATATTGAAAGTCTAGAAGTAGAATGAAACATTAATATCGGAAGTTGAAGTATGTTAGATTAACTTAAGCTACATTCGTCACAAAAGCATCATTCAAAAGTATTGCTGAGCATCAGATGTGCCCTTCCACAAGGAATATTTTGAGGTGCATACAATTAAAGACCGTAAACACCTTCAAGGAAGCAGCAAAAACGTGGAATTGACAGGAAGACCACCTACCAGTCTCTTTGCGGGTAATTATACACCTGTGCGATTCCTCACCCACTTTCCTTGAAGTAAGATCTATTTTACCTTCATTTACGTGATAGCGATCAGGCCATGTCCTGTGATGATTTAACTCTTTTTTTTATTGTATCTCAACGACATACAGTCATTACAAACTACTTTAAGTTTTGGTTTCGATCAAGCAGCGGTCGCGAGAAAATTCATGTCCGATACTGGTCGCCAATTTCAGCTTAAATGGAATTTATGGTGTTTTGAAATAATGATTACATTCTAAACACAAGCCATATCCGGTAACAGCCGCAAATATTTTCCAACAACCAAGCAAATCGCTGTTCCCAAGCTTTTCAAATGTCCACAAGTATACTGAACGCTTCGATTGCAGTGCTGTGTTATTCATATTCAGACATGTTCGAAGAAATAGACAAAGAACACTTGGAACGAGAAATAAATATGAGCAGGTGTTCTAACCTTCTGTACAGCGCCGGGCTGCACTTTGTTGATGAGCTTGCAAAGATTGATTCCATTTCTCAAGCAAAGCCTCAAGTCCTCCTCTGTTGAGTCACTTGACAGACCCAGGCTTCCAACCATCCCTTGCAACCATGAAATCGCATGCTGCCTCCTTGATGCTGAATTTCCAACATTTGCCAAAAGGAAACAAAAAAACAAAATCAGAATTAGCTAAAGTATTACGCTGGCCGGCTATTCTGCCAACCCGTCCACTGTGAAGCAAGTTTTTGATTACTTGAAATGGCCTCACTAATCGTGTACTTTAGTCGCACATTAACCCTGAAAAACTAGATATGGAGCACTAAATAATCAATGCGCCGAGTACTTGACAGACATTTCGTAATGATATGACAGGCACTCAGAACCTTCAACCCGAGCAGTAAATCTCTCTCGTGCTCTAAACACCAGATTCACTCACTAGTCACTATTTTCTGGTCTAGCATGCTGAGGTATTCACCACTATGCACTCAATATTTTGACTGCAATCGGAATGGAGGATCGAGCCAGAAATCAAGTGCTAAATAATATATGATTTTACACAAAATGTACTCGACAAACTACGCCATGATTTGTATTCCAAAGTTTCAAAAGAGGGAGAAGAATGATTCCCACAAGAGACTATAACGGCAATCATAAGAACATCAATTCCCTCGACCAAGGTAGATTGGTGAGCGCGTCTTCTGATTGTGCCGATATAGTCACTTATAGAAAAAACATCACTCTAAACTACATAGTTCCCTACAGATGTGTAGTGTGAAAGTCTTGAAAGTCATAAGGTAGCCTAATGCCACAACCCTAAAACAAAAATAGTCTAAGATCAGAACCTGCTTCCTCTGCTTTTCTGGATGCCAAATGTGTATCGCTCAACCTTACTCCTGCCGAAGAGACTGCATCGTTAACAATCGAACCTGTCGCATGATTCATGTGCCCCTGATTCATATGTTTATAAGCCTGTCCCATTGGCCTCTCGATACCAGGGATCCTCTTTTCAGGATCATAGAACGTCTCATTTCCTTCATACCAAGAGTTAACGGACAATCCCAGACCATGAGACATCGTTCCCTCTACAGAAGAGAAAACAGTGGATGAACCGTTCTCATACCCCATTCTTGCCACATCCATAACTTCAGCATTCAAGCACAACTATCAGCACTTGCCAGCCAGAATCCTATGGTGCGGGCGTAAACCGAGCTCAACGCAACCCCGGGTTGAGAAAAACGTACCACTCGACGCCATAGTCAAGGTCCTGCGTATAACTAAAATCGCCTTTCCAGCCACTGAAATCTAGGTCATTAAGCGTCCGTCCAATTTTTTTATTTCCAATTATTCAAAGCGAAATCCTAGTACGCATCAGCAATTGCACCGACGTAAGTAATCCAAAACAATCGACCCAAAAAGCTCCCTGCGATTCTTGCAACTGTAAACTTGCTCTGCCATCCGTAGTGTCGCTTGCCAATATTAGGATATACGCGGCAACTATCAGTAGATTATCCAAAGTCCACAATATTGCAGTTGCACGCCCACACTCCACACAGAAGAAACTGCGATTTCTTGACTTTTTTGAGTTCTAAGCCTGTAGTGATTTCAAACCGCTGTTCCTTGAAACCTCGTTGCTATTTAGCTTCCAAGCTAAGAACGCAGAATTATCCCGTACAGCAATAAATAGTTTCTTGACATGAAAGCCTAGTGTTGAAGCACGTCCGCCTGTGACTAACAATTTCCACCAAGGCCTAGCAATCCTGTCCCAATCTGCTGAGCCTAAAAACATCCAGCCTATACACGCAGTCCAGCCATCGTCCCTGCTCCCTGCAGCCTCCGAGCTATTACCCCAGTCTGTCGACTACTGCTTCCCCTGCCAGAGCCATCGCTTCAGTAATACACCACAAAGCAAACGATCCAACAGAGCTCCTACCACTCTCTGCGCCAAGGTTCTCACCACCCAACCGTCACTCCCGCTTATCTCACTAGCACGAAAAGTTTTGCACAAACTACCAATCCTCCGTGCCTTGCAACAGCCTGCTAACTTCTTCCGCTACTACTCCTGCTCAAACCGGTTTCTCTCCTTCACCACCGACCGCAACCACCACAGCATCGACACCAAAAAAACAAAAACAAAAAAACAAAAACAAAAAACAAAACAAAAAAGAGTGGGAGTGAGGCAGGAAAAGAGCACTAAAAAATTGAAACTGACAGCTCTGCTGTGTTCTGCTACACTCCAGCCCTCCGCCACAGCCCTCCCCCTCGAACTGAAACAAGGAAACCTGCAAACCTACCAGCATTGCATCAGCACCAGCTGCGCCACCATACTGTCCGTCTGAATCACCATCCCATCAAAAGCACGTAAGGGAATCAATCCGTCCATGAGGTCACCTCACAGACCATCAGCATCGCCATCAAGATCGCCTTCTGTCGTAACTCTCGTTGCTCCCTCTGCGCTAGCCTCATACCAAACCAAATCAACTTCATCCCTGTTCCAGTCGCCAAAACAGCACTCAGATCTACCTTCTCCAAGGTATTTTCATCGCTCCCACATCTCCACGCAATCACTTCGTCTTCTTGCCATCCTCGTCTGCTGCGTCTAGTCCTGTCCCGTGAAAAGGCCGAGCGAGAATGGCGCTCCCAGTCCCCCAACACTCGCCGCAGGAGCTCCACCTGCGTCTGACTCCAAACCTGTCGACCCCGCGAATAACTCGCCAATCCGAATCACTGATTCAGCCGGTTGGCCGTTCGGAATTTACTCCTTCGCCATTCAAACGGATGCGCGATACCCTGGCACGGCTATGGGGACCGCCGCGTGTCACGCAGGGTGCGGGGCAGGCGCCCCGGATGGAGCTCCAGCATACGGAGCCATCCAGAAAGTCGGTCCCGAGAGAATTTTTGAAGCTGATCGGACTGGAACGCGGTAATGCGGGGTCCACGGATCCCTGGCGTCATGTGCCGCTCCCCTATCATCAGGGAACATCGAGGCCTACGTGGTGAAATTGATGGAGGAGGCCTGTCTGGCGGGAAGGACGCAGACAGGTACGGGGCGGAATGGGACGGGTGCAATGGATTCTTCTTCCCTCACGGTCATAGGGTAGTGGAGACCGCGGTCCCAGCCCCGCATGCATTGGTCTCTCCTCACGCCGTTTGAACTCAGTCGTTATGCTCAGGTGGTAGTTTGCTTGCTTTTTCTTCCAGGTGGTTTTTTCGCGGGTTGGGTCCAATCAGGCCGGTGGGTACAGCTGGCAAGTCTTAGCACGCAAGCCACCCAGAAAAAGCCTCATTGTATTGTGGAAAACCATCCACTTCTAGATTGGGTATCTTCATATAAACTGCATGGACCAACTCAAATTCCTGGTGAGGCATTTTCCATGTGGACTCGTGCCCCTATGTTGGACACACTATCAAAGCATCACTATCCCTTCTTCAGCCTCGGTGTTAGAGACTTGACTGCTAAGCACTGCCCAATTTGACTGGATGAACGAAATAATTGTGCCATGGAAATGGATGGAAAACATATTACACACATGCAGTGTGGTGGATGAGGACAAACATTTGCTTCTTCCCATTCTTCTTCATGATTCCTTGCTCACTTATGCCTTGATGGACGGTGGAAAAGCATACTGATGAAAGTAAATCTACATAATAAACTATAACATAAACACAGTAAATGAAAAAAACTATAACAAAAAATCTACATAATAAACTATAACATAAACACAGTAAATGAAATAAACTATAACAAAAAAAAGTAAATGAAATAATTGTTGATTTTTTTCATGCTTGATTCTTTTTTTGGATTTCCTTGAATTGTTTATTTGAACTTCAAACCTTCCAGTTGTGTAGCCTCTTCCAAATAACCAACTCTACTCAATTGGGAATTTAAGTGTTACAAGAAGTTAGAACTTGTCATAGACATTAATCTTAAAGAATATGTCAACTAGATTGTTGTAATTTTGATAGTGTGTGATGCACTAGGAAAGACAAAGAAGACTCAATCAAATTGAATAAAAGATAAAAAAAGTTAAATTATGAAGTTTTTCCATAAATACTTAAAATTAATTTAATATGTCATTTTTAAAGTGTATTATTACAATATCAGATTCTATCCTAAAAATTAATGATAAACTTGTAAGATTTTATAAGCCCCTTAAATAAAATAGTTCTTAATTAACAATACTGGAGCTAAGTAAATAAATGACATTAAGAATGTACAATTTGGCTCATTACTATTTAATATTAATTTCTTAAATTTATTATTATACAATAAAATATTCTTTTAAATGATTAATACAAACAAAAAAAATCGAATGCACAACAAAATTTATGTTATTTAGAAGTAGTGTGATTGATTTATAATAGCTAGCTATAAAATTAAAATATATGCTACCTTAGTTCTTGGTAATATATATAATACTTTTGTTTTGGTTTCAATTGTTTGTAATTTGTTCAAATAGATCTCAACATTTAAGAAAATTTTACTTATATACCAAATAGTTAATACATTTTAATTCTTATATCTTTTGCCATTGTTGTGCTAGTAATGAGAATATTGATATAATTTTTTATTTTGGCAAAAAAGATATCATTGTTATATATATATATATATATGGGGATATTAAATTAACCCACTTAAATCTTAAATTGACTCACATATGTTGTTCCATAAATATATTTGTTATCCCACAATTACAAGTTGAGAAATTTATTAAAGATCATTGTAAGTTATAAAGCATGTTCCAATCACAGAGTCAATGAAGCAATCCAATCCTCCATTAATTCATATCCCCAAAAAACCAAGGCTTAGAAGTTTGTCAATGTGTTGTGCATGGAGAATGATCTTAGTTTGATATCCTTTTGTGAATGGTTCATTAGCAAGAAAAAATGGATATATGCTAGCACCAATCAATAGATTGGATTTATTGGGAATGTGAATCACTGGAGGATTGGATTGCTTCATCAACTCTGTGATTGACACATGTTTCATGACTTGCAGTGATTTTTAAAGAATTTCTCAACTTGTGATTGTGAGATAACATATATATTCATGGAACAATACAAGTGGGTTGATTTGAGATTTAGTGCATCAATTTAATATTTTGTTATATATATATATATATATATATATAATTTTTAACAAAAAAAAAAATTAGTCTGTATAATATAATTTAAATTTTATTCATTTATTTATTTTAAAATTTACCAACTAATTTATTTCGATATTTTATTTGCCAAGTTTCTAAAGTAATAGTTGGTGGTAATTTAATTTCATATAAATTATAATAAATATTTTATTCCATTCTATTAGATTATGTTTGTTTTCAAACATATAGATTGCTTACTTATTTAATCATTTTGTATTCATTCAAATCTTCTATTGTTTATTATTCTTATTATTATTATTTCATATATATATATATATATATATATATATTTTTTCTTAAAGACGTAATTATAATCCACATATGTAATTATTAATATTTCATTTAATTGATTAATGTTATTATTTTAAATTAATATCTTTCTTCCTATGATATATCTATACAATATGCAAAACATTAAAAAAAGCAAGGATTTGTGAGTATTCTTTCACCTCTTGTTTTTTAGATAATTTTTTATTATTAGAATATAAAGACACATAGACATTATTTTTTAATTATTTTTTAATTTTTTAACTTTTTAATTTTTTTAATATGTGGATTAATATTTTTGAATGTTGAATTTTGAATTTTTAAGTTTTTATGCTTTAAAGTTTTTAAGATTTCAACAAAGATCTAGTTAAATAATTAAAAATAAATAAATAAATATAGTAAGGATTCAATAAAATAATAAACTATTAAATAAAATCTTTAAAATAAAGCTTTTAAAGGTTTATTAAAAAATATTTTTTCTAAACAACTATAAATTAATTTATAAGAATTGTTATAAAACTAATCAAATTTATTTTTAAAAATATATAATTTTATACATTTAAATCTTAGATTCTATTAGACTATTAATTTATTGTTGATTTTAACTTAAAAAGTAATTTTTAAAATATATATATATATATATATATATACATATTATTAGATTGGAATATTTATTATTATTATTATTTTTTTAATAAGTGATACATTATTAGTTTAAAGTTAGATTATAGAAGTAACTATATATATATATATATATATATATATATGCTAAATAAATGCTTTATCTTAATATGTATATATATATATATATATATATATATATATATATGCTAAATAAATGCTTTATCTTTAGTTTGAATAGAGTCTTATAAAAAATCATAAATTTTAATTAATAAAATATTTTGATTTATTATAACTATTCTATTTTATTATTTTTATATTAATTTATAATTATTAATGGCCTTACGACTTCATTTAAAGTCATTAGCCTTTGTTTGTCATTGTCTTTGCATTTCTTATTTATCAACTTTATTGATGTGTATATTACACTTTTATTCTATTTCATTTATCTTAAACATCTTCTTATATATATATATATATATATATATATATATATTATTAATCTTTAGAAGTTTTCATAACTTTTTTTAAAAATTAAATAGTTTAATAGAAGCTTTTAAGAACCTTCTAAAATTTTAAATAATTGGATATTCTTTTATCTCTTGGAGCCTCTTTTAGAAATTTTTGGAGGATCTAATTGCCATAATATAGGTAAGAAGGCAAGACATAAGATATCTTTGACTTGTTGTCACAATTGATAGAAAAAATTGAATATAACTTTTTTTTTTAGTATTATATTAAGCTTTATTTATAATTTAGTATTTTATCTCTCTTGTATTTCTTGGTCTTTTGTCTATGCATCTTTGAAAATATTAGATCTTTTTACAAAAATCAAATTCTTCATAAATTAATTCAATATTTTAAAAAATCCAAACAATCTTTCTAAGTTTATAATTTATATATTTTTAGAACTTTTTATAAAAAACATTAATGTATGGAACACATATATGTATTTGAAAAGAAATATTCCAATTTCACACTTAGTAAATAAATAAATAAATACTAAAATATTCTACTCACACACACACACATATATATATATATATATATATATATACATATATATATAATATACAAAAATATATAAATACTATTTGAGAATAAATAAATAAATATATATATATATATATATATGTATATATATATATATATATATGTATATATATATTTTTTCGTCTTCTTGCATTTTCTTGACCATTTCATTGCAATGTTTCATGAATCCAATACTATTTTTTATTATGTCAACAAAAAAAAAAAAAAAAAAAAAAAAAACATACGTAAATTTTCATAAAGCCCCTCTCAACACACAAAGAGAAGAGAAGAAAAGAAAAATTCAGTAATTAAAATTTCAGTGGATTTCTTTACGTAGAAGAAAGTGGTAGTTTCTCCATAGTGCTTGTGCTCACAGTCAATGCCCCAGGCAGTACAAAATCACCCAACGCTTCACAAGCCGTTGACGTGAGGGCTCGAAACCTAATTCCAGGACATGTCAACGAAGGAACTACTACGATACGCCGTCTCATTAAATTATATAACCGTGGGCCGTGTAGACTCTAGAGCTCACGAGCTGCCGGTGTTCCCTGTGAAGGCCTTTTACATTGTCACGCGTTGTGCGAGCCTTTTCAAGGCAGTCGCGAAAAGCAGGGATTGCTGCCAGAATTGCTGAAGAGTGGGCCGCAAGGTGAAGTGGATACACGGGAGCAAGTGATTAGGGTTTCACAATTGATATGAATTATAATTTTGCAAGAGCTGAAGGTATTGGGGCGCTGAAATAGTTAGGGCTCGCGGTTTTCGCTACAAGGAGCTGATGAATGGTGGAGGAGGTGGTGCAATGGCGGACACGAAGGAAGAAGGAAACGGATTAGGGAGAGAAATGACCGAGAAGCGGAAGGAGCAGGATAGGATTAGAAATATTTGTATTGTTGCACATGTAGACCATGGGAAGACAACATTGGCCGACCACTTGATTGCGGCAGCTGGGGGTGGGCTGGTGCACGCCAAACTCGCGGGGAAGCTGCGTTACTTGGACGATAGAATAGATGAGCAGGAGCGGGGTGTGACCATGAAGAGCTCGTCAATTTCCTTGTCGTTCAAGGATCATGTGATTAATTTGATCGATTCGCCCGGTCACGTGGATTTTTGTAGCGAGGTGTCGTCCGGAGTGAGGTTGAGCGATGGCGCGGTGGTGTTGGTGGATGCTTGCGAGGGTGTGCACATCCAGACGCATGCCGTGCTGCGGCAGGCTTGGTTGGAGCGGCTCACGCCCTGTTTGGTGCTCAACAAGTTGGATCGTCTGATTTTAGAGCTTAAGTTGACGCCGCTGGAGGCGTACAATCGTATGAAGGTAGTGATTGCTGCCTTGTGAATTCCCTGGCCTGGACGGCGTAGAGTGTATTAGGGTTTAAGGTTCTTGTACCTTATCTTTGTGACATGACCTTCGTGACACCTAATTCCTAGCTAGTGTGCGGGGAAATGCTGTGTTTGATTCTTGCCAAATTCATGCAGGCTATAATTGGAGAGGTTAACAACATTATCAATGCGTTTCGATCAGAGAAGTATTTATCCGATGTTGATTCAGTTCTGTCAGCGACGCATACTTCAGAGGACGGCGGTGAAGGAGACATAGAACCTGAGGATATTTTAGATGATGACGATGAACCTGATGCATTTGCTCCGGAGCGGGGAAATGTCGCTTTTGCAAGTGCTATAGATGGCTGTGCATTCCGCATAGATCGCTTTGCGGATTTATTTGCAGCAAAACTTGGAGCTAATGCTGCTATTTTAAAGAAAGCTCTGTGGGGGGACTATTATTACAACCCTAAGACGAAGAAGATTGTGGGAAAGAAAGCAGCTGGGGGGAAGTTGAAGCCGATGTTCGTGCAATTTGTTTTAGAGCCACTTTGGCAAGTTTACGAAGTAGGTATGCAGGGAAAAGATGGGGCAGAAATGCTTGGAAAAATTATTAAATCAATGGGTCTAAAAATATCTCCGCGAGATTTGCAGCACAAGGATCCAAGAGTAGTTACACAGACCGTGGTGGCCTCATGGCTACCGCTAGCTGACACTGTTTTGTCTATGGTCATAGATTGCTTACCTAGTCCCATCACTGCTTTACCAGAACGGCTGCCAAGGCTCTTGCCGAACACTTTCATTCCATCGACAGTTAACGAAGAGATACGTTGCAAGTTGGAGTCGGTGAAAACGGCAATTGGAACATGTGACGACAGCATTGAGGCTCCCTGTGTTGCTTTTGTATCAAAGATGGTAGCTGTTCCAATACAAGCCCTTCCTAAAGGGGAAATCATCAATCTAGATATGGGTGTAGGAGACACAGATTCAGCTCAGCGGGAGTGTTTCTTAGCTTTCGCAAGAGTTTTCAGTGGTGTGTTGTCCGTGGGTTCCAAGGTATACGTTTTGTCGGCGTTGTATGACCCTTTAAATCCCGAGCAAGGAAAGAATATGCTTGAAGCGCGAGTGGAAGCTCTTTACATGATGATGGGAAGAGGCCTGGAACCCAAAGCTGAGGTTTCGGCTGGTAACGTAGTTGCAATCAGGGGTCTCGGTCAGCACATATTGAAATCAGGAACTCTATCCACAACCCCTATTTGCTGGCCATTTGCAAGGATGAGTTTTCAGGCTGCTCCAATTGTCCGGGTTGCAATAGAGCCCTCCGACCCCACTGACATGGGAGCTCTGGCTCGTGGATTGCGACTTCTTAATCGAGCAGATCCATTTGTTGAAGTCAGTGTGTCTGCCAGCGGGGAACACGTAATTGCAGCTGCAGGGGAAGTTCACCTGGAGCGATGCATCAAAGACTTGAAGGAAAGATTTGCACGCATTGAATTGTCCATATCCCCACCATTAGTAGAGTTTCGGGAGACATGTGATATTGAAGCTGACACTGCAGACGTGGACAAGACTACAGTTGGACTGGCTGAGTTTGTGGAGAGGATCACTCCTAATGGGAGATGTGTGGTACGAGTTTATGTGACAAGGCTGCCCAAAACAGTTATTGAGGTACGTTATTCTGGTCGGAGATATCACGTCGTGTGGATCCAGTTGCCCCCTTCAGGGCCGATCAGCAAGTGTGAAAAGTTGTGACTGTTTATACATATTCATAAGGTCTTGTCAGTAATAGCAGAAAATTCACCGTTTTCGGTGTATGGAGAGCACAGTAGCAATTAGCCTCCTCTGAATTTTAATTCGCTCACAGAAAGAAGTAAGATTGGTTAGTTGTAATCATGGGTCTAGCACAGTTTCAGTTGAATTGCACAATATTTGGAATCATCTTTGTCGATGTACTGTTCTTTGTTGCCTGAAATACTAAACACAGGGTAGTATATGTTTAAACCTGGGATTTATAATTTATTTTTTTCAATGATGATGTTACAGGTCTTAGATGGTAATGTGGAACTTTTAAAAGACATTGTTGAAGGAGAGAATAAGGTGCATAAAAATCAAGGACATCAACAAGAAACGAAATCTAGTGAAGACCCAGTTTCAGTCCTACGCAACAGTCTTCTTGCAGCAGCAAATAAAGTAGAGGGTGGGAGCAAAAAGAAATCGGATGAAGTTAGAGGCCTATGGATCCAGAAACTAGAACGGATTTGGGCACTTGGACCTCACCGAGTTGGTCCCAATATACTGATTACCCCTGAGGATTCAATGAATAGACCAGAGGCTGTCGCGGAATCAGGTTTGCTTATCAGAGGTACTGCGCATGTATCACTAAAGCTGGGTTTCTCGGATGTTGCTGAAGAAGCTTCTGTTCCTTCAAGCATGGTAAATGAGGAGGAAGTAGACCTTGCAACGGAAGCACGAAACCTAGAGTCCAGTGTCGTTTCTGGCTTTCAGTTGGCAACCGCGTCTGGACCATTGTGTGAGGAGCCTATTTGGGGATTGGCTTTTAGTGTCGAGGCATTTGTCCTTTCGAAGAAAGAAGGTGCGACTGGAGCAGATCAGTATGGACCTTTCTCCAGTCAGGTATGATTGCTGCATTTTCATTTCTTACATCGCGTTGCACAAACCCCAACCCCTCGGCCATGAAATATCTTGCTTTAATTTGTGTGTATACATATGTATATAAACAAGAAGAAAAAGAAGAAGAATAAGAAAGGGAGAGAGAAAATCAGCACAGTTTGCAAAATATACAAGCCTTACTAATACAGTATCTAACGTATCCTAAACTAGAATATGTTTGCTTGGATTTGGTCTTACGTGTGAGAAGCCTTGATTGACACAAATGCAATGCAGGTAATGTCTGCTGTGAAGGACGCATGCCGAGCAGCTGTCTTAGCGAAACGCCCTCGCATTGTGGAGGCCTTGTATTTCTGTGAAGTGGTTACACCCGCCGAGCACTTGGGTTCTGTGTATGGAGTATTAGGTCGGCGAAGAGCACGTGTTTTGAACGAGGAAATGAAAGAGGGCACCGCCTTATTCATCGTGCATGCATACATGCCCGTTTCTGAAAGTTTTGGTTTTGCCGATGAGTTGCGTAGAAAAACGTCAGGCTCTGCCAGCCCTCAATTGGTGCTGAGCCGTTGGGAGGCTTTACTAGAAGACCCATTTTTTGTGCCTCGCACTGAGGAAGAAATCGAGGAATTTGGGGATGGATCCAGTGTAGTTCAAAATACTGCTCGAAAGCTCATCGATACGGTTCGAAGGAGGAAGGGCTTGCCTGTGGAGGAAAAGTTAGTGCAATTTGCTTCAAAGCAGCGGACAAGGGCTCGAAAAGTATAATCTGAATCATGTAGTCATGCATGGATTTACATTTCACTATTATCATGTGCCGCATAGTTAGGAGGTTGCTAGATATTAGCATTGAGCAAGTCATTTTGGTTGCTGTGAAACGGATTAGTCATTCAATTTGTTGCTAATATATATTTATCAATATTCAATTTTCCTGAAGCCAGGAGGTTGGATGTACAGTTTTGACATTGGTGTAATATCCTAGTTCAGTGGACATAAAGTATAGCACTGGCTGTGCTAAAGTTGAGACTCCAACAGCAATTGGAAGCTCATGTTTTTATTCCTTTCGCCATTCCTAGTGTATGTCTGACTCAATCACTCAGAACTCACGAGTAGGAGTAGGGGCGGACTGATTAAATACAGCTGATTCCCTGCTTTTGTTACCAATTTCTTAGGTTGCTTGTACCATGGGCACTGTGATAAGGCTGGGTATAGCGATGATTATTGTAGTTAAGCTTGTAATTTTGCTAGTATTTTGACTGCCTTAAACATTTTCTCTTAATTGTGCCAATCGATGTACACCTCGAAGACGATCCTCAACTTGTGCTCTTGTTTTCACAGCCTGTATTTGCGACCTTGGAAGCCTACCATGTCCAAATTCAAGTACCAGTCAAAATCTAGTTCAATGGTAAAAATCTCCACCTCTAACACACTAGTGGAATATGCTGCATCCCCTTGCCTTAACATTGTTTGCTATTTAACTCAGATCCATGTACAAGTGTCTATGATGAAAAATTAAACATGATCATGTTATGGTATTGTCATATGGATTTATTCTAGCCGGTAGTTAAGAGAGAAAAGATTGTCGTATGCGCACACTACCATTCAAAAATTGCACATAATTTCATGTCAAATCAACTTTCTGTGTAGCACATATGTATTTTCGTGTTACATATTTTAGGGATAAAAAATCTAAGAATCCTTGATTATATATATATATATATATATATATGGGGAATTAAATATTTTTTCTGATGCACATTTTATTGTAAAATATGTTAAATATCATATCCTTCTTTTCAAATAATGTTTCCAAGTTTTTTTAACAAAATATATTCAACAATGTGCATTGTTAGGATAAGAGTCATAAAGAGTTCTTGCTGGCATGAACAGAATAGTACTACTAAGGAACACAAGGAAAACATTTAAAAAGATGATGATGGTCCATGAAAGTACTTGAGGATTTTGAATGATGGCTTTACAATTCAAAGGCGCCACCAACTAGTTATATCTAGTTCTATCCTCTGACTTGAACAAACTTATTTTGGATGTACTCTATTTTACATAATCTAATATCTTTTTTTTCTTTTTTTTTTTTGAAAAATTTCAATTTTTCCTTTAACTTTGCTATTTGTAGTGCAAGCATATTTTTTAAAAAAATGATTTACCTTCTACAACCATTGTACCAAAGCTCAAACATATTAATTCAATGTTTAAATGCATATTCAAGGATGATACTGGATTTGATTAGCCAAAGAGTAAAATTGATTATTCTGGTTAATATTTATCATTTCAAAAATCCATATGAACTGCAAGTGAAATTGATTGTTGTTGCCTTTAAAAAAAGATTCGACGAATTGATGAGAAAATTTCTTTAGCATCTTCTACAAAAGTATTTTTTATACATAAAGTTAAGTGAATGAAAGATTTGAACAAATCAACATTGCACATGCAGGAAAAAAAACTCCACTCAGAAAAACTTTAAAATATGAGTATGTTTCAAGTACTATTTAATCTAACAGTGCTAAGGAATACAGAAGAAAAACATGTCACAACACATTGTGAAAAATCAAAATGTCACAACACATTGTTTTTTCTAATTGTTTTTTGAAATCAAAATGTTTCTAGACAAATCACTAAGGTTTGATCAATTATCTTGTAAAAAACCGTTTATTACATACAGCTTTAAATTACATTCTAGTATTATGCCTGCTACTTTGTATTCATAAAAGTATTGCATACACAAGTACATCCATCTCACAGTTTTGAATTACAGCCTCTCAATCTTCTACCAGTCTGTACAATTTAATACTGCAAAAGCTGTGCACGTAAGTCACTGTACGATACGATTCTCAGGATCTCTGATGATGAGGAGCTTCACAATGAAGCGTAAACTTGACTTAAAAACAATTGATCACGGTCTCATAGACCTGTACGAACTTTGCTTTTCCATTCAGTCCGTTTCAGCACCTGAGACAATAGACTATTAAACCTCATGGCTGGAGAGATGCGGAGACTTAACAAAATTAAAGCAGTGAGACACTACTGATGATGTTGGTGATTCTGAGCCACTGAACCACATCCTAGTTCCCAGTTGGCGGAACTCTCCTCAACTCCAAATGTATGCTCAGGCTCCTGCACCAGGAATTTAGCATTCTCGTATTCACTGTCGTAATGCTTACGTCTGTGTTCCTCGAAGCTCCCTGCGTGATTCCCATCTACACATCACGACACAATTAATTATTATAATTGTCCTTTAAACCCACATGCCAATAAAATAAAATAAAATAAAATATTATTAAATAAAAAATAAAAAATTGAGGTAGAAGAGTTGAGAAGCTGCTACTGTTTGGACAATACCTTCATCTCCTTTTACACCATCCAGCTCATCTTCATTGTAATTCCAATTGCTGCTGCTGCTTCCACCAGATGATCGGCTACTGCTAGCTCCGTCCTCTGTTGCAACTCCATATAAAGCATTCCTCACTGCCTCTGCATGCGAAGCTGAGTTCATTTGCGGACTATCATCGTCAGGCGTGGGAGACAACCCTCCTGTACAGCTCAATCCCACTCCAACAACTGAAGCTCAGTAGGAAAATCGGTTGTTGGTATCTATTCGCACACATACAGACACATTTGTTCCAGATACTAAAGATATGCAAAATCTTCCACGCTGCAAAGCTTTTGCATTATTTGGTGCTGAGAGAGAAAAAGAATAGGACACAGTATACAATGCAAGCGGAGTTCTTTTGACACACAAATACTGCTCTTAATGACACACTGAAGTGCGGAGGACATCCACGGGCGAAACACGACACAGTATTTTTTGGTAAGTACTTGTGGCGAAAAGTTAAATGAAGCAGAGATAAAGAGATGAGGAACATACCATCACCAACGTCCGGTGCATAGTAAGGAGTTTTCGGCTCTGTTATCTTCTGCTTAGGTGATTTGCTAGTGTCCAACATATGGAGATTTTCGTCATCCCAGACAACCTGCACTCTACAACAGCAAGAACGCGATGGAATCCGTTAACACTCGCCTGAATAAATGTCCGCTTCTGCTGAAGGAACTGATAAAAAAAACACTACTTATTTTTAGGCCTAAAAATCACCAGACTGAAAATTAATGTGGCATAGCGTGTTCACAATTTCTAAAGCCTCAAAATCAGGGTAGAAAGGCCATTCCGTAATCTTTTCGACGACCATTTCACTTCCAAGAGTAGTGTTCCCCACATTCTAAATCCTCGGACAAACCCAACATCAGTTCCTTTACCAAACCAGGCATCCTCTGTTCTATGGATGCATCGCCAAAATAAAAATGAAGGTTTGAAAAAATACAAAAATATTTTAAGGAAAAATAATCTAATAGAATATGGACCCAATAAGAGTCTCGACTTGTTTGAACAAAAAAAAAAAAAAAAAAAAAAAAAAAAAAACGCATTTCCCTGGTGTCCCTCTGATCTGCAGCTTACAAATTGTAATTCTTCAACTCAACGGAGGACTTCAAAAAAATTCCACTCCAGGTTTTATCATATGAGCTGCAGGGGGGATTCGAAAGAAAGTTGGGGTGTCCTACCTGGATGAACGCCGCGTCTGATTGCTTCGTTTCATCCCTTCCTGTTCGATGGTAACGACACCTATCCGAGACGACGACGAACAGAAGACACGATGAAGATAATGTGATCCAAAGAATATAGTTACGCCATTCCCGCTCCACTGTTGACGGACCCTCTGACAAAGAAAAGTCACCCATGACCGAAGCGCAGGAATGAGCTAGGCAGAGAGGTTTCCCGTCAAATAGGAACAGATCATCGCCTCCTCAAACTGGAGAGTGTGGATATTGTTCTCTTGCACACACACACACACCCCGCCCCACCCCCTTAAGAACAGGCCATGAATTCTGTAAGCACCCGCTCTGGAGTTGCTTCTGCATCTGGCCAATGGAAGGTTAGGTCAAGGCGGTCACCAACTCTCCTACAATACCAACCCTCCCTCTCGGTCTCAGGCTCATTCGGGTCGTAACCATTTTGTGGGTCCAAATTGGAAACCACGAACACACCCTCTGGAAAGCGAATCTCGCAACAAATCTGAACAGGTGCACGCATCCCTGCTTCAAAACACGGCGCTGGGCGCAAGTGATGGCAACCCTGAGGAAAGCACCACCGCTGTGCCAAGGCAAAGCAGGCTTCGGCAATGAGAGTGTTGGAATCTTCTTCTTTTTCTTCTTCATGGGAAGTGAATAGTAGCATTGCTGCACGGCAATCCTCCAACACAGACAGAGAGGGAAAGGGGAAGGGGAAGGGGCAGGGAAGGGGAAGGCAGCAACACCATCGCCATTGCTGTGGAGGGAGGGATGGTCCCAAGCCCCTTTTCACACCGCCACACCCCAACCCAACTCCTCTCCGAACACTTGAATACACTGTGTGTGTGTGTATATATCTTTGTATACAACTTGAGTGTTTGTAAATATTTTTAGAGGATGTGAGTGATTGTATGTGTATATAATTTGAGGAAAGCAATTGGACATATGGTGACGGTTATAGGCATGACTAATCTAGTAGAAAAGTTACTTTAAATAATTTTGTAAATTTCATATATATTTATGTACATAGTTGCATTAGATTTGCACTTCTTTTTTAATACAATAAAGAAAAAATGTTATCTGAATTTGATGTGGTAATCAGGTGTAATGTGTTTATTTTTAAAGATTGTCTGCAATTTTAAAAGAGGTAAAGTAAACTTAAAATAATGTCAAAAACTTGTAGGAATATGGGAAAGGAAGACATTAGAATATAAAGGTTATAAAACACGAGTTTAAAATAGCACTAAAAAATAGTAATAGTGGTAATATCACCAATTGGTTGGGTGATTAAAGTTGTATATGTGCATTGTATATGTGATTGGTGATTTTGATGATTGTTGAAATTTATTGGTATTTTTTATAAAAAAATTAACTAGAAAATTGTACAAAATGAATATTAACTTTTTAGTTTAAAACACATTAATGCTGATATATGGTATATGCATTCATATTATTTTTAAAGATTTTGTTGGCACTTACTTGTAAGTAAGTGACTTTTTATCTTCAATTAAAATTGTTAGAATATGTCATGATTATTGACAAAGTAAAATTATCTAGTAGCATCATAAATTAAAATAAAGTAACTTTTAATACGCCCAAAATTCTAGATAGAAATATACTTTAAAAAATAATAAATTTGGAGCACTTTATAAAATTTGTAGGTCCGTTTTCTTCTTTCTTTCTTTTTTGGAATAGTTTTAGTAGAATATAAAAAGTTAAATACAGCTTCATTTATTTTCCTTTTAATTCAAATTCTCTTTTTCTCTTGTTCCTCTCAATCTTCACAAATTAACTGACAATTTATTTACTCGTATATATATATATATATCTATACCTATATATGCATATACGGATATACTTTTTATCTTAAAAAATCACCATTAATCCTTGGGTTCTATTAAAAGCCATAATTGTGCCACATTGTTCTTTACAAGGATATAACAAACCTGAACTCATCTTTATAACTAATTTTGTCAAAAACTTGCTAAAAATGAACATACAAATCAATCATTCACGAAAAAATTCTTTATCCTTTCAACTCTGTAGACTTTGCAATAAATATAGTTCCAATATATATATATATTGACGAAGGTTCATCATACCCTTTTCACCAAAAATCACATTTTAAAAGACTCTTCCATCTACAAATAATATTTTCATTCATTCTACAACTGTACGCCCCACTTATAAAAAAATTGATTTTTATGAACTGTTTCCTTGAGATGTGCCACCAAAGAAGTTAATCATCTGTCTCTAGCACAATGTCGTTTTCAATTATAAAACCCACGTACTTCTCCTTTAAAGTAAAAGCTTCCGGGGTTCGGGAAAAGACCTTTTAAAGGAGTTCTCGCATCGTTCCGTCGCAACCCACTTTCGACAACGTCGGAAAAGCACGTCAGGAACAATCGAACGACGACGAGAGCACATTCGCAGCGATGGATTTCAGGAAACGAAGGCCCGGATTCGCGTCAGAGATTGAATTGCAACGCGATTGATCGAAGTAGATCTGAATCCATGACTTTGAAGCCAGTGAGAGCGTCGAGATTGCCACGAAAACAGACACAACGGGAGAGAGCGAGCTAGACAGGCAAATCGAAGCCCGGATCGAGACCCAGGACGTGATCGATGCATCCAGGCGTGAATGATCCAGACACATGAGCCGCCATCGGGATACACTCCGATCCCGATGAGCGCCATTAGTACGGAAACCACCACCGCCGCCCAGTGTGTGCATCGACGCCGTCGTGCACACCCACACAATCTGTATTGTGTGGAGGTTCGGCACAACGGCGAGCTGCAATCGTTTTGAATCTGTCGCTTGAATCTCAGTCATGATAGTTGCTTTCTGTAGGTGAAATCCTCAAGAGAAAATGCTGGATCCATTGGTGTTAGGTCGGCGTGGGCTGCAGATTGTGAGAATCGTAGAGCCTGGGCTTCGCAGAGGAATTGGCGGTGGCTGTCTGTCAGTTTTTGAAGTTGGGGCCTGTGTTCTTACCTATTGGATTGGAGTGAATCGATGGTGATGCGTTGCATTGCGTAGGCCTATCATAATACGGATTGACGAGCCTATGGCGGGCAGCCGTTCTGGAAGGGAATGACGGAGCATGCAAGACCGTCGCTTGTAACGGAAGGGACCTGGAACGGATCAGCGACCCAGACAGACAGAGAGACAGATAGTCATTGCAGCCGGCGAAGCGATTCGTATGAGAGTGGGACGGCTATAATGTTATTCACATATCACACAGTAAAGTTGCTAAGCTCAAGGATCTGCCCGGAGGAATTCCTGTTTTCAGGCTTGCAGATGGAATCTGCAGCACCTCCCGTGCCTCAATACCTCCATGCTGCTGACGCCATGGACATGTTGACGAGGCAGCCCTCGCCGACAATGTCCGCAGCAGCCGCGAGCCAGTATTTCGCCCAACGCGCTGCTGCAGCAGGTGGTAACCCTGGACTGATTCGCACCGACATGCAGCACTTGTCCGAGTTGGAGCGCAAGCTCATGGAAGCCAGACAGCGGGTGATGTGGACCATATGATCCGTCTGTTTTAGTAGAATTTGTCAGTACTAAGGAAAATTAAATAACTCAATTAAATATCTGGGTTGCTTCGATGATGGGGAGCATATCATTGACCGAGCGGTTATGGGATTTGTTGCTGGTGGAACAGTTCCAAGACTTGAAGGAGGAGAAGTGCAACGTCAACATGAAGGTGGAGCTTCAGAGTCTGCAAGCTTCTCGCGGAACTGAATCGATCTGAGACGATCTTACTTCTCATATTTGAAGATTCTCACATATTGCTTTGTGTAGGTGCGTTGTAATTGCATCGATTGCTGACTGTGAAAATGCCGACTTCCTTGGTAGGGTTGTGGATGCTGGTGTTGCCCACATGGGTTTGTACGGGCTCGTGATCAAAGAGCTACCAGCATGTAAGTAATACATCAACTCTTTTCAACTTAATAGCAACTAATCCTTGTTAGTCTCTTCCTCTTTGTCACGAGTTGCCACGTTTTTCTCGCTCACCCCCCACAGATTTGCAGCGGCCCGGACTCAAGAAGCTTCTCGGAGACGTCGAACCTCCCTGCGAAAAAAGCGACCGGCAGTCGGCAGCACCTGACAAGATCGGTAAGGACTAAATCCTGATTCACATGCTACAATTTCGATACATAAATCCACGGTGATGCTCGTTTCTCGTTGATCACGTTTCCCGCATTATTTAGCGTCTGTATATGTAATAAGAGAGCCAGCCCACTTATCCATGTTGCGATGGATCCTGTGAAAGGTCAAATCCCTTTCCACTTCTCAGGACACCACGGGCGCTGAGCACGGATCCTTGCCCAATTCCGAGGGACTTCTCTTGGCTGTTGACAAATTTCTTTCCATGAAGTAATCCATCCCAGGCATAGCCGTAAACAACCCCCGCTCATCAGTGGCAATGTGCACATTGGCTACCAGAACCTCGCAGCTGCCTCGTGCTGCACCGGACAACGCCGAAGCTTACGAATCAATGGCATCCGAAACTCAGAAGGCCCACCTTTCCGAAATGTCTTAGACGTCTAGGGTTCCAAATCCAGTCGGTGCTGTGCATTGAATTTGCAACGCCCCACTCGCCTCGCCTCACCTCGCCCAGCTGCAGCTTTTCGTCGCCGACGTCCGTCGGTGTTGACGACGCGCTCGTCGCCGTGCTCTGTCGGGACGGGAAGGGCACCTATTACTGTGCGCGGTATTATAAACTGTGATGTGATATTACCGTATATACAGAGTGTGTATCCCCTCACGATGCTTTACCACTTTATTTGTAAAAGATTATAATGGTTTCTTAAATTTATTTTAAAAATATTTCAAGACATTTTTTAATATGTGCGAAAAAGGTGGTTGCATTTTTAAAATATATGCTATGCATTATGTTACACACAGTGAAAGACAATGTTATATTTTGAATTGTGGCGTTGTGGTATTTTACCTGGTAAATTTTCCGTTATGGTTTGATAAATATTGATTGAATTCTTTAAATGTTTGGAATTCTGTGGGTTAAATCAGAATGGAATTGTTAATAATGTGTACTTCTGTCAAGTACGGCCTCGGTTGTGCTTACCATGATGTGTTTTGAGTCTTTCTGAAAAAGGGGGTGATACCAAAATAAGAATATCTTGACTTTGCCACGTTAAACTTAAACATTGATGTAGAATGATTTTAGAAAGCCATTGAATATTTATATCGTAGATGTGATAGTGTCACTAAATATAATAATACTTTAAAATGAACTACTGGATTTGCACTAATAATAAATATAATAAAACTCCTAAATGAAATAGTGTCGTTATGGAATATTTCACATGAGTAAAATCTTATACTTGGTTTTAAATAAGGTACTCGGTAGTATCAAAGAAGCAACGTTTTGAGGGATGTAAGCTGACAATTTCTGTAGTTTGGAGTTTAAATTGAATACTTGTTTTTGTGTGTTTGTAGCAGATAATAAGGTGGTGATATGTGGCGATGGCAAAGTTTTTGTAGGAACATTAAATGAAATTGCAAATCATGTTTTACAAGAAAATTTGCAGTATCATGTGCAATGTCGTAAGAATTTCCTGAGCAAGAAAAAGAAAAGAAAAAAATTTGTAATAAAAAATAATCTATTTTTTATAAAACAAAGAGCCAACATCCATAATAGTTTCTAAATTGAGTAAAAAGAGGTCTGTGAATAACATTAAAATTGTTTTTTTTTGTTTTTGTTTTTTTAAAAATAAAATATACAATTTTGTAGAATGTATAACTCAATAATATGCATCGATTACAATTTTTCATGTACTGATTTTCACAAGATAATATTATATGTATTTTTTCATAAGATTGTATCATACATATATTCATAAGATCATATATCCAATATTATCCAAACGCGCTTGGCCATATTAATTTATTTGTGAACAACATGAAACCTCATGCTCAGAGAATATCACGTTGTATAATGCCTTCCCAAATGACTAAGAACAACAATAGAAATCCATGACTTAAGACTGCTGCCGTAAACTAACCACCACGCAGTATTATGTAAAACACGTAGTTGGGTTTTGGCGATAATTCAAGGCTCGTCCTCGGGGGGGGGGAGAGCGCCAATGGCCACGTGGGCGCTGGCGGTAGAGGTCCTCACGGTCACCCACCACCGTGGGGGTACAGTTCCCGCCTTTCCACGACGGACTGCAGGTGACGGGCCACCCGGTACAGTGGAGATCGAGGCTGGGCCTCAGATCGGTTGGGCCCAGATAGGGGGCACGATGCTCGGCCTCGATCGGAGGCACGAGCTCGGGCCCGATCGGTAGCGCCAATATGACCAGCCCTAATGTTTACCCTCCCCTGACGACATTTTGAGAATCCATTTTGGCGTGGACATCACAGTTCACGAAATTGACCTCAGTCAGTTAGTCGTGTAGGCCGGCTTTCGTAAGCCGTCCCCGTTGTGGCCGCTTCGTTGTCGGGATCACTCATTTCATGCCATTTGCGTTGAAAGTGAATGGAGACGTGACCACATTTGGAAACACGGAGGACCCACATGCGATTTCAGGATGACTAAGAAATTATGCATCGCTGCTCGAATTTGGGTTTTGTGCCGTTCTACGATGTTACTTGCATGAGTTTAATGCAGATTGCTTCCTGCGTCTGGAGAGGTGTTGTGGCCGATGATGGGGCTGGGATGTGCTTCTTCGATGAAGGGTTCGTGTAGTGGAGATGCAGCTGAGGTGGAATGGTGTGAGTGATTTGAGGTAGGGGGTAAACTTCAGGGGAGCACGATGAAGGGCTTGGTGCAGGGACGCGTTGAGATGATGGGGCTGCGTGGTAGTCAGCGGAAGATGAAGTCGACGCTTGTGTGGATTGTAGTAGTTTCGTTAGCGTGTACAGCAGTGATGTATGTGGCGGGTGGATTATGGGTTGATATGAGGCGCGGCCTTGGAGCGCACACTTCGACGTTGTGGAAGACCGGTCGCCCCAGACATATTCCGCCCTGGAGAGGGAGTGCTCAGGCTGAGTTCGGTCAAGACGTATGTAAGCTGCGCGACGTTTTCTTGATGAAATTATCTTTTGTCCGCATGTGAGGTGCTGTGTCTGCCATTGGTAGTGGTGAAATTCTGTAATTTGGGGGAAGTCCCACTATTAATGGGTCTCAGAGGAAGGGAATGGGCCGGAGAGAACACACATGGCCCAATTTTCTCTAACGATTGGGACTCCGATCTTTCAGCACTCCAACGCCTGCTTTTTTTTTTTTCACTCCGTTTTGAATCCCCAAAGTTTTACCAAATCTTGTAGCGGAGCTTCATGAATGCCCGCTTGACGCTGCTTTTCTGCAATTTTGTTGGGCATTGAGGGGGGGGGGGGTTTGCTCTATGATAATTATAATTTTATTTCATACGATTCGCTAATTTCCCAACGAATTTATAGTCTCTATTTGTTTCTTCTCTTGGCTGCTGTAAGAGAGTCACGTTAAGCGTGACAGAAACATGCCACTAATATTTTGCATGTTTTTGGCCTCAGAGTAATGATGAATTTCCGGGCTTGGAAAACGTTTTGGAGAGGGCCTCTATGCCGAATAAGACCATTATTCTGACAACGTTAAATCAAGCATGGGCGCAGCCTAACACAATGATACACTTGTTTCTGGAAAGTTTTCGTGGAGAGGAAATCTCGCACCTCCTCCCTCACCTGGTGATTGTCGCACTGGACCAAGTGGCTTATGATAAATGTCGGGAGCTACACACTCTTTGTTACATGCTAAAGACAAATGGTGTCGACTTTTCGGGAGAGAAGTATTTTATGACCGATGATTACCTAAAAATGATGTGGAGGAGAATATACTTCCTCGAAGTCGTTCTCGAAATGGGTTACAGCTTCGTCTTTTCGGTAATACTCTTCATACAGTTCAAAAAATGGGCACTATGTCCTGGCGTCTTGCAGCTGTTGTTGCTCACACACATTGCTTGTGAGCATTTTGTGGTTGGTAGTTAGGTTTACTGCGCGTACACAGCTTTGATTTATGCTTACATTTATTTCATATTGTTCTTGTGACTTTTTTAGTTGCAGTGCTATAGGTTCCTCTCTTGTTGGCGCGTATTTGGATCCAGTGCAAAGTAACAATTTAGCTAGCATTACGTTCATAAGCATGTTTAGGATCCGGCGTTGGCAACATCTGTAGTGTTGGATGGTGATTCTGTTATAGATTTTGTGGTTCAATTGCCACCTTCGATTCATGATATCTAGTTAATCTCGTATGCTATGTGACTATTGTACGTCCATGATATATTTTCCGTGTTATCTTGTGCAGGATGCAGACGTAATGTGGTTTCGTGATCCATTTCTTCGATTCGACAAAAATGCGGACTTTCAAATAGCATGCGACCAGTTCACAGGCATTCACGAAGACACGGATAATGTGGCGAATGGAGGCTTTGCGTATGCACGGTCCAACCAGCGCACCATCGATTTTTACAAGTATTGGTACATGTCAAGAGACGATTATCCAGGTTTTCATGACCAGGATGTGCTGAATATAATCAAGACAGATGAAGATTTTTTGGACATCGGCCTACATCTTCATTTTCTCGACACTAAACAGTTTAGCGGATTCTGCCAGGCAAGTACACTGAACTTTCTCTTTGAGCCCTCTTTGAAGCTTCAGAAATTGATTATTTTGATGAAACTGGAACCTCTTTTTCCCCCTTTTTCGGAGCTTAATGAGTCTGAGATCGCATTCATTTTATTTTTTAGACCATTGTTGATCGATGTATAGGGAATCTGTGCCTTAATATGTAACTTAATTTTTTTTTCATTCAGTTTCTTGCCTCTTGGTACAACTAAGAATGAGTCCTAACTAGCAATGCGTAGTTAGAGATATTTATTTATTGAGTATTATATCGATTCATTTTCATTTAGACGTGTGATCTTGAATGCTATCTGAGATGCGTTTGTCCATTAATCCTTTAATCAAGAGATTTGATTTATCTTTTACGGGTTCCCCACTATTAAACTCATCTTGAAAAGCACTCTTGAGCACCTGTAAGCTGTTTGATTAAATTTTTTCTTCTTTTCAGTACTTTTGCTTAATCATTACGCTCTTCTTATTGCTGCCATTCAAGTCTGCTATACCATGTTTATTGTTTTTTTAAAAAAAAGAATACAATTTTATATTATTTTACCCCCCTTCCCTCCCCTTTGCGCCCTGCATATTTTGAACAGTATTCAACTCTTCTGCACCTGATTACTATCATTTTACTGTATGTTTTAAGATCATATGTGCATGTGACAAAAAAAATTGATGGCACAGTTTTCGTCTTGCATTCTCTGCATCCAATTTATACTTTTTGGATTCCATAATACTGGATCAGTGAGCAGTAGTCGTTCAATTTCTGTCAGAAGTTGCCTAACTTAAAATTTCTGATGTGCCAACAGATTAGCAAAGACTTCGAGGAGGTTTGCACGATGCATGCCAACTGCTGCATGGGGCTTCAGCGAAAGTTGGTGGACCTTCGTCTTGTAATGGATGATTGGAGACGATTTAAAGTCTTGACTCCACAATTGAAACATCATAATCAGAAATTACACTGGCGGGCTCCTTCAGAGTGCCGCTTCTCAACTCTTGAAAAACCGACAGACTAAAATATTAAGGGGAAAACACCCATCCGTTTCAGTGTACCGGCTTGATTATCCAATTAATGGGCAAGATCGTCTATTTCAGTTGTAGATTATTGCGTTTACTGTTGAACTGTTATTTATTAAGCGCTGTGTACTGTTATCCTTCTCACATGCTAATCTGGATGTCCATAGTCAGCATGGTCATGTGACTATTCATTCAGGCATAGTTGATAGATCCACTTAACTCGATCTTGCTTGTGGGTTGTATCTAACGTAAAGATAATTGATTAATTGCCAATACTTACCGACCTGCAACTTGCAAGTATGATCAATGCATCTAGCTAGTTAAGCTAAATCTCCAGAACATTGTCTCTTGGAAAATGCAATGGGTGCCATAATTCATCTCCGACCCTGTACATTTAATGAAGCCATTATTTCAGCTAAGGGATCTGCAGTACATTTGTCCATCATTCTCTGCCACTCTTAGTAATTATTTCCATCGAAGGATTTTCACCACATTTAAACTCCCCACGGTCCAGGTGAAACCGTGCTGGATGGTGTTGGAAGACCCTTTCGAAGTTTCCAACTCAGGTACAACAGAACCTAAAACGGGTGGGAAGGTTGCAGCCAGCAGTCCGACATATTCTACTTTTTCTTCTTCTGATAAGTTAAATATTTTCCAGGTTCTGTGCAGTACTAACGAGGACTAATATTCTCATTTGCCTACGAACCGATACTCTGAGGGGGCTAGTTCCAGAGGAGTAAAATTAGGTAAAGGCGTCACAACTCACATCCTTATGCTACTAGTCACGTCGAGAACAGTGAGCACAAGTACGAATGGAGGCGTGGTGAAGGAAGCCTCCACGCCATGGCCAGTTATGGTTGGTAAGCTTGTTCTTCTTCTCATTGCGAGGTCAACGACGGTCCGTTGTTTTGCTGGTCCACCAGCAGCAGCTTGTCAGAGGCTCCTGATGATCTTTGCAGCATATATTTTCGCTCCTTTCATGGCTTGCATACCAAGATCAATCTCACGAGCCGCATTCAACACGACATATAACTGCACGGCATTCTCGTCCTGCTGGATATGCACAGTATTAGAGTTTGAATCCTTGCAGGGCATCTGGATTGCTGAAGATATTTTACAATATATCCTGGTTACCAATCTTAGATGCTCGGCGTTATATCGTCTGCTGCTGCTAGTCATTACATACTCCTCTGAAGGAATTAAATGGTTGATACGCAGGTTGCTGTTCAGACACGAGCATAGCAACTGATCCTAACCGAGTCACGCAGGGAGAGCATTTTTGCAGCACTTTTGGAGGAACGCGTGCAGTGTGGCAGGTAAGCTGCGGGAGATTGAGCCGTGGTGGACATGGGGCTTCATTTGGCAATAACGCTCTGCCATTGCGAAATGATCGAGAGCCAGTGTGTGTTGTTTAGCAGGAAATTTGAGGACCTGCCTGAGCGCTAGCCGTATCATTACTCACAATATACGTTGCTTACAAATAGCTAGGGGGCACGCCTAACAAGGTAGCCTGCATCCTTTTGTCACCCTACACCACAACTTGCAGATTTTCTTTCTTGGGTCCCAATTTTGGTCGCATGTGTTTGTCCAGTGCGGATGTGGAGTGGTCAAGGAAAAGCAATTTTGTCCCGTGCCGCTGAAAGATGGAGGATCAAAGACGCAGAATCAAAATCAATGAGGAGGCCGGCCCTTGGAAAAGTGGTAGAGCTTTCGTGACGTCAAGGATTTGTCATTGGTGAAGTACTAAAGTACAGAAAACCAGGGCCAGATGTGAATCCTCTTTAATAAATAACATTTTTGCAGAGTCGTCATCCACTAGTGCGCTTGGCTTACTTCTAATATAGAAATCTGCTCATGGAACTCAAATACATCGAGCACTTTGGAACCCAGCAGTGTGTGTGGCTAGTCCAACCCTACACCGATTGTCTTCATTACTCTGTCGTGGTAAGAATCCATCGCACCAACACACAAGAAAATACTAATAAACTGGCATCCTCGTTTTTGCAGCCTCCCTACATCCCCGCCTTCCAGATTCTACCGCCAAGAATTGCTGCATGAAAAGCTGCCTTGTTTTTTACCTGGTTTCACTCGTAATCTAATCCATGTTGCGAGTCAAAGGTCCAATCCCTGCCTTAATGACTAACGGAACTATTTTATGGAAAACATCAATTCCATAACCTCTCCCCGAAACTCACAAATCGCCCTTCACCGAGAGCACGCCCACCAAATGCCATTATAAGTAAGCGCGCACCCTTCAATGCCTCAACACACGGCGCCCATCAAACTTGTGTGCGTTCGAGGGGCGACATTCAAGCAGCCATCAAGACGGGCATCAATACAAATCACTTCAGTTTTGCTGCTGGGGATTCATTAAACATGACGTTTGATCAGCTGGTGTGTGAGTCGGGTTCCAGGCCCGGGGGAGGTTCACGGACGGCAGATTCTCAAGATCACCCATTAGACAACTTAAGCGTGACATCAAGGCTGTGTGCTGACGGATGTGATATCTAATTTGGCCTTGGAGAGATCATTGAAATGGGAGAATGATTGAGAGGAGAGAGTGCTGGTGGGTCCTGCTCGTATGTGCACTGCTGGAAGGATTTCGCCTATTCCCACTTTACTGACCCCGGCTCGCCTTTGCCTTTGCCTTGCCTCGGTTTTTGGTTTCGTCGTGGCTTGGGATTTGGGTCGGATCGGATAGTAGACCGCCTCGTCGCCATCCTTGCGTCTGATGGGTCCTCTCTCTCTTTACTGGTAGCGTTATTGTCTTTGTTGGTAGACAAATCTTTGTAGGAGAAATCCTGGATGGAAGGAGCAGTCATAACGGAGAACAGAAACGACTGCTCAACAATAGTCATCACTCGTTTGCAAGAACAAACCTTCACCACGTGATTTGCTTCGCGGGGCAGATCACACGACAGAGAAGCATGTGCCTGTGACCGCGCGCGCGCGTACTTCAGGGAGAGAGAGAGAGGGGTAGAGAGACAGAGGGAGATAGCGAGAGAAGAGATGGTGTTTTTTTCTAATTTTTAATGGCCTCCTTGTTGTGGTCACGCCACATCGCTTCTTCTGCTGCGTCTGCCCAGTCTTGCTTCGTTCTTTCCCTGGTCATCATATCTCAGCTCCTGCGTATGTAGCTTTGGATTGGAAGTTATGTTATGCCGCTGCATCGACATCGATTTTTTCGGGAGCTGGAGAGAGTGATGCTGGCTCAATGCGTTTGTGGGGCAGTAGTGGCTTGAGGTGATGGTACAGTGGAGGGGACAAGACGTTAGGTTGTATTGTGATGTGGTCTTGGCTGTGATAGGTTGATGTTGGAGGATTGAAATATATGAAAGAATTGACGATGGTTCAGCTGTTGCGGCGAGAAAGAGACTTCTGAGGAGGCTAGAGTGCAGCAACCCTGTTGAGAGTGGGTGTCTTGGTGTTGTGATGGTGAATGTGTGAACGCGTGGGTGATATTGCGGGATGCCTTGTCGAGAAGGGTGAGCAGTTGTGGTTGCGGTGCAACTGCGGTTTGGTGGTTCAGGATGTTGCTTGAGGTGAAAGTGGACCTCGTGAACTCTGTGGGGTTATATTGCGCAAGAGAAGTGTATTTTGTTCAAAATTGCTTCCCTGCGAAGGGTGCCTTGAGTTTGGTGTAGGCGCAAAGAGTGCGGGGCTGATAACAGGTAAGCTCCGAGCTCCTCATCTCAAATTAAAAGTAGTTCTTGTTCATTTCTTGACCAAAATTCTTTGTCTGAGGAAGGGGCCTAATCAAACATTGTTGGTCGCAGAAAATGGATGGCATTTTAGGTTGTAATTAATGACTAACAGCTTTAGTAAGTGTAAATAGGTCTCGTTCTACGTTGATTTAGCTTAGGTGCTTTTGGTTGGGAGCTCATTCGAATACGAATGCAGTTTGGAAGTTTCGGTACAATGTGTCGACCTCACTATCTATTTTGAAGTGGCTGTTTGCGGCGACTCCTTTTTTTTTCGTCTCTTGTGCACCTCTAGATGTAGGATTGTCGCTGTTGAGGTGTTGGTTGGTGTACTTTTGGTTGCAAATGACGCAGCATATCAATGTTTTTGGGTAGTTGGTATATTTAGGCATATAAGGCTTCAGCAGTGAGATCTGATGTGTGTGGGTGAATGGAATATGTGCTGAAGGTTTACATAAAACTGTAGCATGTTGAAGTTCAATGAATTCAGATATATATTTTTCAAGAATTCATGATATCATTTTAACCATTCTGCCGTGGTGGCTTGATGCAGTTGTCGGACTATGAGTCTCTATGTGCCAGAGCGGGAAAGGAGTGTCGGTATGCTTGATGCTGTTATTCCATTAAATGACTTTCACAGATCAAGTAATGGGAAAGGGGAGGTCGTGCGGTCAAAGAAGAGCCATTTCTCTCAATTGGCATTAGCACCTGTGTAAGTGTCAAATTCTTTTGACGTCATATACTAGCATATTGATTTTTGTGGAATGAATTTCGGGTATTGAAGCCTTAAACATCGGGTTTGTTTTCACGTGCTGGTTACTTTTGGTGTGTGTGACAGGCCTGATCAGGATATTTGGAAGTGGCTTGGAATGATAATGGAAATATAGACATGCAAGGACAAGATTGTCAAGGGAGCAAATCTCAATGGCAGATAAACTGCATATCGGATTGGAGCAGTGGACAGGAAGCTGAAGATGGAGTGACACCTAGTAAACTTGATACTCCGAATGGTGGAAATTTACTGGAGACTGGAGTGAATAGATCAGATACGGCACCCAATCCAGTACACAACATCGATGTTGATAACGACGAAATGGTGACTTGGTTACAGTATCCACTGGATGATCCCTTCTGCTCTGATTTTTTTGGAGAGATTCAAGAAGCCAACACGCAGTTGTTGAGAGAATCGTTTACGCATGGATCCACTAAGACATTGCCCCGCACTAATTTTCCTGGAGCTCCAGGGAATGATGCTGGAATTAACAGGGAAACCCCTTCCGATTCTGCCATGTTATTAGGTGCTGGCCATGTCTCAGGTTTTTTACCTCAGGGTGGAGTAGTAGCCTTCAACAAAGTGCGTTCTCGGCACTCCTTACAACAACATACTTCTCTTCCCAGATGGCCACAACCACCCACCCCCAATTCATCAAGTGGTTCAAGTCTATTCGCGACAAATAATTTGACATTCTCAAAAGCATCTGCACCTACATTGGCATCTCCCTCCAATCACATGTTGCCCCCTAAAACACAGCGTGTAGCCCCTGTCCTTAATTCGCAGAATACACCTCAACCTAGCAGTCCTGGGTCCATGAATTTTTCTCACTTTTCGAGGCCAGCGGCGATGGTTAAAGCTAATTTGCATAGTCTGGTAGGCATAAACTGTGGTCCACCTCCCAGTACACGTGTCAAGCAGCAGCACAACTCTCCTGTTGTAAGGCCGATTATGAAGGCGTGCACATCAACTGGTTCTTCGATTGCCGAGTCCACCACAGCAGGGCAGGGACCGTCTGGGTCCTATCAGGAGGTGAAGACGCAACCTGCAGTTTTGGAGAGGGAACAGAACAATGGCATTGAGGAATCTAGATGGCCATCTGCACCTTGTCTGTCACCGACAAAGGATAGTGACTGTGTTGTTTCGGAAGAAAATTTTAGGAGCACACCCCCGGATCAAGAAACTTGCCGGCTATCAGGTGTGACCAATGGTGCTGTATTAGCTTCTTCTGAAAAAGGAGCTTCTCATGGTACACAACACCCCGATGTACAGGAGCCAACCATCACTTCCTCCTCAGGTAGATATGGGACCAGCATTGAACCGCTTGAAGAGGTTAGAACAAGTAACAAAAGGAAGTGTAGCGAAAGAGAAGAGACCGAATGCCAAAGTGAAGTAAGTGTATACTTTGTGTGAAGTCGTAGGTAGGGAAGTAGCAAGTAATCATTGATTGAGAATGAGGTGACTGTTGTTTCATGCCCTCCATGCTTGCTAGTGCATTGACAATTGACTTTCACGTTGCAATAGAAACAGCATTATATCTTTCATTATGTGATGTTTGTTGTGTACATTGAATGATAGGACGGCGAAGACGAGTCGGTAGACACAAAACATAAACCTGTTACAACTGGTCGTGGAAGTACCACTAAAAGAAGCAGGGCTGCCGAAGTCCACAATCAGTCCGAAAGAGTAAGTCAACATATTTCATTTTCCATCTTGGTGCGGAAATTTCTTGAAGAAAATGTAGTCACCGCATTGCCGCTCTTGTTCCTTAAAGCTCAAGGAGGTTAAATTTCTGTGGGCCCTTACTCATTTGTCACAATGCTGCCTTTGACCTCGCAGCGCCGAAGAGACAGAATAAACGAAAAAATGAGAGCACTACAGGAGCTTATCCCAAACTCTAACAAGGTGCATTCGTCTTAATTGCCATTCTTTGGAGGCTTTATTGCATGATTCATCTTGTACTTACTCTCACTTTCCACTCCATAGTCCAGATGGTCATGCTTTGGTGTGTTCATATCAGACGGACAAGGCATCCATGCTGGACGAGGCAATTGAGTATCTAAAAATGCTTCAGCTTCAGCTCCAGGTGTTCGCTCCATACTGCTCTTTGCTAACTGTCTGTAATAAGATAATATTTGCAAAACAAGATTTATAGCGTATTTACGAAGTACGTCTGCTCGGTTTTGGGGCTAATAATTCATTTTTGGTGAAGCAGATGATGTCAATCAGGACGGGTATGACTTTGCCACCAATGGTTATGCCTCCCGGATTACAACACATGCAGATGTCGCAGATGGCAGCAATGCCGTCCATGGGGATGGGAATGGGAATGGTGCAAATGGGACTTGGGATGGGAATGATGGAGATGGCTGCACAAAGACGAACAATAATGCCTATGCAGTCTCATACAGGGCCACCTCTCAATGTTAGTTTGGTAAATACATCTTCTATGGTTGATGTGCATGACCTCCGCTATCAACAGCCAGGTGTTTTGGGTTACAATACCAGCATGTCTCGTCAGCATCAGCCAATGTTAACGACTAAGGTTAGATTTGAAAGACACGTTGCGTATAGTGATTGACGGAAGTAATTTATTGTGACCTTTGTGGGCTACCAGCCTTTCGGTCGGTGTTCGTGGCACCAAGACTCATCTGGTGCTTTTTTGATGTGCAGGGTCTAGACCTTGACAAGTGTAATGCTTACATGTTGCAGCAGCACCAACTTCAATTTCAACAGCAACAACTTCAGCAGCACCAACTTCATCAACATCAACAGCATCAGCAACACCATCAGCAGGCTCCTAATATGGGTGGAGGTCCACTTCAATAATGATGAGTGTTTTTGGTGTAATATTTGTAGGGATACACTGGGCTATGACTCTGTATCATTGGTCGGCGACCATTAACTGGATGAAGTGCGTCAATAGCCAAAGTCGGGATCGGAACTGTTTCGCCATCAATCAGTGATACTGCGCATACAAGAATAAGATGCGCCATGTCGGTACGTCAACCCTGCATTTTGATGCCGTGTGTTGTTGAGCTGTTCTTTATTTTTGGTTTCTAAATTAATAAACTTTGCTATTTGAAACCATTGAAGCTCTCTTGTCACTTACAAACGCCATTGTCGCTGCACTCACAATGGGATTTGTTCTTGTTTGTCAGTGACCATTATCTTCCTGGCCACTCTTGCTGAAATGAATACCACTGGGCTAGAACTATCTTCTAAAACACTTAACCTGTGTCATTGGTGTTCCAGTAATTGTATAAAACTTGGAGTCCCAGCTTAAGCAACATTGTCGAAGCTCTGAACGACTTCTATACCGAAGATGCGAGCTGATAGATAGAATCCTGATGCAAGGCTTCCATGCCAACGAAGCACAGCTGATGTTGCTTCTGCGTCATCGATGGCACAAGTGGCAAGAATCTCCTCGTGCTGTTTCAAGAGATCCACCATTCAGAAACGGATCTCCGATTGCAGGAATCTTACTGTCAGAGGATTCTACTCCTGATTAGCAGCAACAACATGAAACCTCATTCTGCATGGGTAAGCAGATATTTCTAGAACTTTGGTGCAGATTCCATGGAAGTATATTCTGCAGTACTTGTTCATCTGTTAAGTTGCAGATTCATCAACTAAGTTTAACCATGAAATCACAACAGGAAGTATCCTTATTTATTTTTCTATATATTTTACTCGATTTGACTTTCACTCTTTTTGTTTTTACTTTCATTGTGCGTTCGTGTGTGTGTTAGCTGGGTAGTTGTAAATGTGGCTACTATTTCTGCTGGGAATCTCTGGATGTGCCAAACAACTTGGATGCACATTTTAGAAATGAGTTGATTCCATAACTTTTGCAAAAAAGATCCTTTAAAAAAACGCTTGTGATTGCGAAACTCAAAAATATCAAAGTAAATGTCATGGTATGTGCATGTGCATCTAAAATTATGTAGAAATTCAGGCTTAATTCAGGCTTAATTCAGGCTTAACTTTGATATTCAAATGTATATATATATATATATATATATTCATGTCTAACAAAGGTCTTTTGAGACCTTTGAATGGTTCAGCTGCTTTCATTTGATCCCCACCACAAGTGTAGACTTGATTCAGTTTATTCTCACTAGCTTAAGGAATTAAGCATCTTGGTGAAATTTTTTCATTGGAAGAATTTAATATTTATTAATGAAATGGTTGTTGTTAGATATTAAAACTATATTTAAAAAATATTTAATTCAAATTATTATACATTAATACTACTCCACAAAACCTAGTACAAATAAATAAAAAATTGTAGAGCTTATTGTTTCATTGGTAGAAAAAAAATGTATAAAAAGTCTTACAAATGATTTGAATTGTTTCCATGAGTGTTACAGTTACACAAATAATAAAAATCTGATGACATTACATTAAAAATACTTTTTTACACAATTTATCTAAATGAGACTTTTAAGAAACAATTAGGTGAATGTTTTTATGTTGCAAGTAATTTTTTTCAACTCTATGTACTTACTGTTTACTTTAAAAATATACTCTTACCCTTCCAAAAAATAATCTTATCACCAAAAAGAAATCGTGGTATATAACTTGGGCATTCAATGGATTTTTTCAGCATTGGATTTTGCTTTCCATTAAAAAAAAAATTAATAGGTATATACTCATGGGTACATGTTCATAATAAGACATTGTCTCAACTCCCTTAATGCACTTAAAGAATATAAACTCCACACAACACATGCACTAATCAAACTCTTTTATATTCTTTTAATTTCTTTTTCTCTTTCTGTTACACCCATTGAACCGCTCTCAACGACAATAAACCCATCCTCAAAACCCTAAAAAACCTATAGTTTTAATCCACCATATTTTATTGTTACATTTAACAGATCAGCCCTAGTCGAAGTCTTTTTAACACCAAATAAAACGTGCCATGGGGCATTCAAAACGGTGATTCCCTTGAATTGTAAGCCATTGAACGTGTCAGTGAACTCATAAGCTGCTTAGCAAACTAGTAATTCGATTAGTGAGATGTTAAGTTGGTTAGTAAGTGTATTAGTAAGTTGATTAGCAAGCTGGAAAGCTTCGGCGACGATGACACGAACTCGATTGAACTCGGCAGTGAAGAAATTGGGTGGCAGAGCAACAGAGGATTGTTTTTCGAGCTTGTGAGCTTGTGATTTGTTTTTGTTTTGTTGATTGTTTTTGTGGGTTCGGTGGGTTGTGGAGCGTCGGGAAGATGAGGGTGGTGAAGTTGGCGACGTGTAGTCTGAATCAATGGGCGATGGATTTCGAGGGCAACTTGGCCCGGACCAAGCAGTCCATCCGGGAAGCTCGCAATGCGGGCGCAACGTTCCGGGTAGGGCCCGAGCTGGAGCTTTGCGGCTATGGCTGCGAGGATCATTTCCTGGAGGGCGACACGCTGCAACATTCGTATGGACTCCGAAACCATCGCCCTTCTGTGTAGTTGAAATGTTCGGACGAAGTTGGAAAAAAGTTTTCGCACAATCCCTCTTTGTACTTAGTGTGTGTGCCACGCTGACGCGTTTGTTGGGTGAGTGTTTTTACCTGATTTTTTGAAGGCGTGGCCATGTGCATGACGTTTGTGTTCTCTGTTCGAATTCGAATGTGGGATTGATTAAATTTAGTGTGATTGGTTTTTCAAGGCTCACTGAGTCTGATGATTGGTCTGTGTTTGGTGGTTTTGGTCTCTGGCTCGTCGTCTGTGAGGTTCCTTCTTTGACTGTGTTAGAAGATCTGAAAGTAGAAATGTTGATTAATTCTTTCTTTCTTGGGTAATGTTATGTGATGCTTAGTCGATTTCATCATGTTTATTTTAGGATAGATTCATTTTCAAATCCAGCACTCTTCAAATTTGTGTGTCGTCGATTTTTATGGAGTTTTTCTGTATCCTCAATTCCAATTGACTGGAGCCAGTTGTGAATCCTGCTTCTACTTGGTAAGGCTGTGAACGTGATGAGCATGGAAAAGAAGGCACCATTTGCTACTTTATTCTTCGTTAGGGCCGTGTCTTGTTTGTCACTCTCAGATTGGACAGCTGTTTCTGAGCAATTGCTATTTTGTTGCAGATGGGAATGTATGGCAGAGATATTAGCTTCGGACCTCACCAATGGAATTGTGTGCGACATTGGTTTACCAGTCGAAGAATGTGGAGTGCGCTATAACTGCAGAGCCTACTGCCTTGATGGCCAAATCCTACTTATAAGACCAAAGCTTTACCTAGCCAATGATGGAAACTACCGTGAACTTCGTTGGTTTTCTTCCTGGAAACGGCTCCGTGAGTTGGAGACTTATCAACTTCCGGAGTGCATCAGGGAAGTCACTGGGCAGGAATCTGTTCCTTTTGGTGATGGCTACCTTTCGTTTGAGGATACGTGAGTACTCAACGCTTCTATTTCTTTTATGTTTTTCTTTTCTTTTTTTCTTTTAAAAAAAAAAGAGCTTTTTGTCACGGAAGGTGTTCGTATGTGTGTTTCCAGGTCTTGATGAATTTCCGTATTCAATGTTTGTCTTTGTGGTCGTATTCCAGTTCTATTTTTCTGGTTGTTAATCTGTTGCAATTGCCTAAAGGTCTGAATGCAAGCTGGTACGAAGGTGAAATCGAAGTATGAACATTACGTTGACTTGCAAAGCTTTATATCTTATACGAACTTCTATTAGACCGCAGAATTTTCTGCATGTGGTTAGTAGGGTTTTGTTCAGTAATCTTCAAAGCTGGCCTTATCTTCAACGCATCCAACTCGATTGGGTATGGATAAAAGTATGTCGTGAAGTTGATTGGCAGTTGTCAAGAAATGAGTATTAAGAACATTAATTATTGGAATGCAAGTCGGATTATTGCAAGTCGGTAATGATCTCTCTGTGCTTCTTATGCAATGCATTTGATACAGGGGTGTGGCCTCAGAAACATGTGAAGAACTATTCACACCTTCGGCACCTCACATTGGCTTGTCCTTGTGTGGAGTTGAAATTATTGCTAATGGAAGCGGCAGTCATCACCAGCTCCGCAAGCTGAACACAAGGATAGAGTTGATGCAGAGTGCAACTAGTAAATGTGGCGGTGTTTACATGTATGCTAATCAACAAGGCTGCGATGGGGGTCGTCTATACTATGGTACTCTCTACTTATTGCATCATGTCCAATAGTTTTCGGGTTTGCAAAAATATCATGCTCAATATGACTGTGTTATGACTCTTATATTTCATACGGTTGTCAGTTTGTACAAATTTATGTGCTTCTACTCATGGTCAATGCCACCCCACTATTCTGGAGCGCAGAAGTGTAAGTTTGTTTGTCCTACTCTATCTACATTTTCAGTTTGTTGTTGCCATTTGCGGAAAATCCAGTCACTTAACAGACGATTGATTGAAAAATGTCTTGCAGATGGATGCGCGTGCATAATGGTTAACGGAGATGTGGTTGCACAAGGTTCGCAGTTTTCTATGAAAGATGTTGAGGTTGTTACGGCATGTGTGGACTTGGACGCCGTAAGTTTACTCCTTTCATGTTATCTCTGTCAACAACATTAGTTGATTTCTACGGAGAATTTAAGAGAATACGGTTTTTTATGTATATGGTCTTCGTCAAATGAGGTCAACTTTGTCCTAACAACCACTAAGGTGCATTAAGCAAATGAGATAGATACAAAGTTGAGTTCCGTGAGGTCTTCTGTAGAATACTAGAAAGATAACTAACATGCTTGTGGACCTTGCCTAAATGCAATTGACAGGTTTCAAGTTTTAGGGGTACAATAAGCAGTTTAAGGGAACAAGCCAGTCAAGAACCTCGAACTCCGTCTATTGCAGTGAAGTTCAAACTCTCACGACCCATGAACATGGCGGACCACTTTCCTTCACTTCCCATCAAGGTGAGTTCTAATCCATTTTTCTACAGTTCAGTTCCTTGTAGTTCTCCTTGTGACCAACCACACGGGACCTCAAGTAATACTCAAGAATTGTTCCTATACTCCTTTTAGACTGAGGATCAAACTATTGGTTGTTTTTTAATTGTAGAATTGATTGATATTTTGATTTCCTAATTCCAAACATTGCAGGTGTGCTACCATGATCCTTACGAGGAAATAGCTCTTGGTCCAGCTTGCTGGCTTTGGGATTACCTACGCCGCAGTGGAGCCACTGGGTATTTGTTACCGCTTTCAGGGGGCGCTGACAGCTCATCGGTAGCTGCTATTGTTGGTTGTATGTGTCAGCTTGTTGTCAAAGGTCTCTTCTAAACTTCCCCTTCTCTTCATATGCATGCTATACATCTGGTCCAAGAGCGGTTTACTGTATAATCTCATTAAGAGTATTCATTTATGTTTTAATTGTCTACTTTGATGCAGCGGTGACGGAAGGTGATAAGCAGGTCATTGCAGATGCTATTCGCATTGGCAATTATCAAAACGACGAAGTTCCTGAGTCTGCTCATGAATTTGCTCAACGCCTCCTACATACAGTATACATGGGAACTGAGAATAGGTTCATGCAACTCAACTTTCATGAAAACTGTGTGTTAGGTAATCCGTAGGTTTTTTGATTGCTTAGATTTTATCTTCAGCGATTTATGAAAATGGTTCTTACTTCACATCTCCGTTGGTTCTGCCATGAATCGTTTGGAGGAATACCGAAAATTTTATTGTATTAAAATTTATTTACAATATGCAGCTCACAAGCAACTCGAGATCGAGCGAAACAGTTAGCGGGTGAAATTGGTGCTTCACATTTAAATGTCAACATTGATGTGGTAGTGAAAGCCTTGCTTACCCTATTTGAATCAGTATTCCCTGGCAGGAAACTAAGATACAAGGTGAGTCTTTTATTTGAGCGTTGAAAATACCTCGTATTCTGCGGATATAGTAGCAGTTGGAGATGCTGTTTCTTTAGTGTTTTCTCATTCGGAGTGACCAATTCTCTCGCATTTTCATGTTGGGTTACCATCAGGTTTATATTATTTCATTAAATGTTGTGAACATGCGAGAATGTCTCGATTGTCTAGATTGTGGACTATAGCATGAAAGGCTTCGTAGCTCAGAAGGGTTGAGATTCACCACCTCTTTAGTTCATCCTCAAGAGCGTCTGATTTGACAAGCCAGTCTCGGGTAGAAGTCTATATGTCGTACTGCTCTTATGTTCATAAGATTTGAAGATTTCTCTGGGGGTTTGGTTGCATGTAAAGGTGCATGGTGGAACACATACAGAGAATCTTTCGTTGCAGAATATTCAAGCGCGCATTCGTATGGTGATTGCATTTATGTTAGCCTCTCTTATGCCATGGGTGCGGAGCAAGCCCGGATTTCTGCTTGTACTTGGAAGCGCAAATGTCGATGAAGGTCTTCGAGGCTATCTCACTAAGGTTCCCTATTAAACTCTCTATTGTTATGCCATTTCTTTGCCATGCTCGTTTACTCCGAAAGTAATTTTCTGGTCATGAGATGTTACGGATTCTTAGGGCACAATTGGTTCCTTAAGTCAACCAGTTCTCACAGTTGTTAACTTCGCTTCTATTTGTCTGCATTTGTCGATAATCCGTATGCCACACTATGACACGGGCTCGAAATATGACAAACTTCTGGTGATGTTGAGCAATGCAGTATGATTGCAGTTCGGCTGATATAAACCCTATTGGAGGTATTAGCAAAGGAGACATTCGAGCATTTTTACGTTGGGGTGCCTTGAACCTTGGATACGGAACTTTAGCCGAAGTTGAAGGCGCACCACCGACAGCAGAATTGGAGCCGATCACAGAAAAGTACACACAGGTACGTTAGCCTACCCACTCTTAAGGCTACCACCGCAACATTTCTTAACAGAATTCAAATTCTAAGATGGTAGAAGTTCTAGATTGTATGAAAGTGGGATGATCTTAAGTCTTGCTCAGTAACCCTAATTCGATAAATTTGTGCAATGACGTTTTCATCTCTAACGTGCCGTTACTTGCCCAGACTGATGAGATCGATATGGGCATGACCTATGAGGAGCTGGGCATGTATGGGCGACTGAGAAAGATCTTTCGTTGCGGTCCTGTATCTATGTTCGAGGTAAACCTGGTCGAAACCGTTTTAATTTATTTCTACTCTTTGGTGATCTTAAGCTCAAGTACTTGTCAGGTTTGAAATTACCTCACTGCTTGTCGAAATGCGTACTGTTCTCAAGTTTACTTTTGAACAGGCCTTACGAACGCTTCTGCTTTTCAAGAGCTATCAAGAGTTTGATCGATATCCAAAAAGGTATTTTAACTATTAATTCTACATCTAACTATTGTTAGCGGTGCTTTTGCCCTGCCAGAATTTGTGCATACGGTGGCATGGACGTCTCACACCCGCAGAAGTGGCACAGAAAGTGAAGGACTTTTTCAAGTACTACTCCATTAATCGACACAAGATGACAACCTTGACACCTTCTTACCATGCAGAGGTATGATGCTTTCAAAACTTGCAGCTAAGAATCCAAATGGGTTGAGTTTGTTGATCTGGATTTGGATGCTTGATTTGGATAGAATTATTGGATGGTTGCTCTATTCTACATCGAGGATATCCTTGTATTGGAGCTAGCTTTAAATCAGCAGGTCTCTTCCTCCTCTCGTTGCCTCAATTTTCAATGTGGCTGATAATGCTTCACCTGTATGGTTTTGAATTGCAGAATTATTCTCCCGAGGACAATAGATACGACTTGCGACAGTTCCTTTACAACACCCGCTGGCCATGGCAGTTCCGGCGTATAGATCAGCTTGTGGACAAGTATACAACCAGTATGCCGGAACCACAGACGGAACTTAGGCAGCATATGCAGCCTACTGCAGCTGAAGCTGCTGCCCCCAACGCTGCTGGCCTTGGTGTCCCTGCAGCGTCCTCTGGTAATCCACAGGCTAGTGGGAAATTGCAGAAGTAGTACTGCCCGCCATCCTCCCCCAGCCACAATCTGCCGATAGTGTATCATTGAACGAGTTAAATATAGATATATAAATATATATAGAAGTTCCATTATTGTTAGTTACACCCCTAACTTCTCTTCCTGCGATTGGTTCATATTGGGTTACATTTGTTCAGCTGTGCTGATTAGTACTTGTACCACGTGGATCCAGAATAAGTAGGCAGGTCTTCGTCTGGGTATTGTGCAGGCATCCGTCGTGAGCCTATTCGTGATTCTAAGGGTCTGCCTACGGAGCCGGTCCATGCAAGACGAATTAATACTGAAGCTTATCTATCAGGCTGTGGAGTCAATCTACGAAAAAATGTGACAAAACTTTCATTGCAGAAGTTCAACGCCATCACAAATCGTGACAATTTTGTGAAAATCAGGGCTCCTTCCGCTCAGATTCATGATCCTACAGCAATTCATCATTTGGGGATCAAGATGTGCCCCCCAAGGATGTCAGTAGCAATCTTTTGATTTTTTTCTTTTACAGCCTTCATATTTAGGTGAAACAGAATCGGCCCTCTTCTCGCTTAGACACCTTTAAACTCAAAGGCCAAGTTGTAGAGAGTTAGTGTTAGTATTGAGAACTGTCTTACATTACATGGCAGATATTGAATTGAACTCACTCGCTAATTAACTGTGTATTGAGTTTCTACAGTCAATGTGTATGAAGTCCTCGGGAAGGAAACAAACAATGCCTCCTTTGTTATTTCTTCCTTCAACAATAATCATACATGAGATTCGATCGTATACTAAACTATGAAAACAATTATATTTTCTGTTTAAATTGGAAAACCCAATTGAAGATTAACGAATCATATCTTCAAAGTAGTGGATAATGAGTCGGTGAAGCAAGGATCCCTGGGTTCTGAAAGGTGCACGCTCTATAGCCACATGGCAACGGCCGTTAGTGATAAATTTCAATTGAAAGCGGGACTCGGGCATAAGTGTAATATGATGATTGAACCTACCCAAACAGCTACCGAAACTGGCCTTGTAGCATATATAATCTCGTGCTGTCCCAACACAGGTCATTCGAAAAATACAACCTGTTTAGAAGCAGATATTTAACAAAACTAACGAGTTCGGAGTCGTCAAAAATTGCCTTAGAAATACCAAATTCCAGATTCAAGTTTGTTGAAATGTGTTCATGTTTCTAAAATAGAAACAATTCAAGAAATTGATAAAACTGTGCAGCAATTTATTGTGCACACTGACTGCAGTCATACAGTACGAGTCATGAACAGCAACTTGAAATCAAAAAACAACAAACGATCCTTAACATAAAAAGAAAAAAAAAAAAGTTGTCTACACCTAAATAACCTCATCACGGCACTATCGACAGATGGACAGTATGGATTCCACACTTCGAAGATTTTCTTCAAACGCTTTACAAACCCAACGCCTGGGTAAAGAATAAAAAATTCTCATGATTGGAGAAAATCACTCCAATATCGTTGAATGCCAGCTGTGTAGTTGCCTTCGGCGATCACATCAATTGTCGTACGATGTAAAACTAACTAAAAAAGAATGATCACATACATGACAATTTCTTCCTATCCTGAGAAAGACAAATCCAGGTCCTACTGAAATTACTAAGAGTTACAAGCTTCAATTTGCCGAGTCCACTGAATGCACCACGTTAAGAACCATTCGAGACAGACCACCGAAGCATGTGACCTGCAACAAGACCAAACGCAAGCCGGGCCCTCGCAAGGGGTGTCCTGGATTGGGAAGGTCGTGGACGGTTCTCTGGATAGATGTTGATCGATCCTCTACGTTCCTCACTCTGCACATCAACCAGAGTCATGACTTTAGCATTGTATGCTGGGACAATTTCGCTACGCAGATTTACTCGAGCAATTTCTGGATGAAATCATCAATCAGCTTCACTGCAACTAAACAAAAATATTATACAAAGCACAGGTATACGTATTGCGCAGTATTAAATGTGAATCATGCGAGGCTGTTCAGAGTAGTGAAGGAAGACTACAGCATTTCTGTTGACGACCTATGAAATTTGTATTGAAAATTTAGAAACTTCAGAACTGCATTCTACAATACCGTATAATGTAGAATTGAATTCATGTTCAACAGAATCAGCATTGAATTTACTACGCGCCTCTTAAAATTTTCAAAATGAGTCGCAAAACTATCATATACTGTTTCTACCAAGCGTGGGAATAATAAAGTGCTCTAAAAATCAAAGAATTCGAAAACACCCGATTGTCCAATTTGCATACCCTTTAACAAGTCACCAGCTATTCCCCTATCCTATTCATGACTGCATATATCCACAACTCACCTGGGCGGCATTTGGAACTGCTGAAGGCGTATCCAATGTTACTACTAGAGACATTCTATTCCAGTGAAGACATGCCACGCTCGCCGGAGTCACCATTCTGCACTTCTTCACCTTTATCTTCACCAGGTTCGGGCATCCACTCACCAGTGCTTCCATCCCACGGTCCGAGATAGGGCACCCCTTTATGCACAACTTCTTCAAAGCCAAACACTTATCCGCTATGCACGACAGCTCTGGGTCACCGAATGTCTCGCTCGTGCAGATCGCCAGACGCTCCAGCCCAGGGCACTCTGACGCCACCAGACTCAAGCTCGCCGTCGTCGCGCTCACCCCGATTATTACCAGCTCCTGCAGATGCCTACACTTCCGCGCCACCATCAGCAGACCCTCATCTCCCACGCGACTGCTCTTCATCACGTCTACATGTAGCTTCCTCAACAGCGGGCATCCGCTCGCCACTGCCGACAGCCCTTGATTCGTGCACTCCGTTGGCTTTACCAAGTACAACACCTGCAGATTGCTCCACCGCGCCACCGCTTTTAGCCCTCGATCCGTCACGCACACCTTCTCCATGTGGAACTCCACCGGGCTTGTCGTGTGCTCCGTGATAATCTCCAGCAGAATATCCCAGTTACCAGGCACCCGACTCAGAATCAGAGTGTGCAAACTCTTCGACCCTGCTATCAGCGGCCCCAGCAGCTGCGCGTTCGGCAAATCCTTCACGCACAGCCTCTTGATGCTGCACGGCCCTGGCAGCACGTGCTCCGTAGGACCCGGGTTGCCCATGATGAACCCTCGCAGCCGCTTCACCGTCAGCTCCTCCAGATTCTTACACTGCTGCAGCACCGCGTTGATTCCCCGTGGCCCGAATTGGCACGACCCGCAAGAAAACGTCCGCAACGACCCCGACACAAGCTCCGCAAATTCCTCCAGTCCCCTGTCTGACAGTCCCTTGCACGCCTTCAATTTTACCTTCTGCAGTTGCTGGCACACCCGTCCCACCAACACCAGTGCTCCATCACCGATGCTCACCGTCCGCCGGTCGCACTTGAGCACCAGCTTCGTAATATGCGGAAATCTCTCTAACAGCCCCGGCAGAGCACACCCTAGCTCCGCCGAAGCGTGCAGCGTCAGCCTCTGTCTCGCTTGCCCCTCCACTCTGTACCATCGTTTGCACACCAACGCACATCGATTTCGATCCGCGGTGCACAGTTTCCGGAACACCGAAGCCACGCACTCGTCCGGCGCATACTCAGTCCAGTCGTCTCCCTCCTGTAACTCCTCCGCACTGCTCTGACTCTTCCTCTCCCTCTCTTCCTCCCCTTCCTCTTCGTCCTCCTCCTCCTGCACTCGACTAGGGTTCCCGGAGCAAGCTACTACCGTCGAAGCTCCCTGGCCCATGGTTGCTTGCTCCCTCGCAACCACAACTCTTCCTCCTCCTCTTCCTCCTCACCACCACCACCACCACCGCATCTAATTCAACAGCGTTGCTATCCCCACCCCCTTCACACCACCAACATCATCATCACTACCATATTTCATAGGGCTTGCAAAGACACCATCACCTCCTTTCTTTTCGAACGCTACAAAAGAAGCCATATCCACCCTGCCGCGCTCCGTTCACCACAACGACGTCCTCCACGAAGCGCCGCTGCAATCCTTCCCGTCGCGCAAGGCGTGAATCCTTAGCGTCACAACCTCTCGATCCAGGCTGCAATCGCAGACACCGACGTCGCAATCGACACAGCACGGCAAACTATCATAAGGCTCGAAGGGGGGGGGGGTGTGTGTGAAAAGATAAGGAGGAGCGGCGATAAGGAGAAGGAAATGGAGACTTTGTGTTCGACAGCGAGGTGTGTAAGGTGCCTAAATTTCGTGGAATCCAGCCCCTTCTGCTCCCTTATGCGACTTAATGTTGAGAACGTCTTTCCATATTGAACTTCCTGTTCCCCAATACGGCAAAAGATGGAATTGTCTCTTTCCCCCGCTATTGGATGTAGTCAGTGGAGCGCCCTCTTATTCCGGACCATTTGACCTTCGTTATAGTCTTCATCCACCCGGCATTCTGTCGTTTTCCGTTTTGGAATATGATCATGCTCCCTGTGACCCAATAGCAAGGGAGCTCCCTCTTGACGGATGAATGAAAAGCATGGCGTCTCATTATTCATCTGTATTCAAAATCTCAATGGAAAAGTAATGCCCAACTTTAGAAAAAGCTTCTGTCGTCAGATGCTACTGTATTTTAGATTTTGTGTTATTGTGGATATTGGAATTTGAAATAGCGTGGTTAAGCTCGTCTACCTACTTCTGTACGAATGCTAATGTAAATATGAGTTGATGTGAATGATTTGCAAAAATATGTGAATAAGGCATTTGACTCTAATTATAGTGATAGCAAAACTAAGTTCTCTACCTTTTAGTTATTTGGAACGATAATTATAGAACATAAGACAAAGACTCTTTTGCTACATCAATTCCAATATAGTTTTGGATAGTGATGGTAACATTTAATATATTTGTCCAAATAATTAGGAGTCAAAAAATATTTACGAAAATCCTCAGTAGCATTGTCAACAAAAGAATAGGAAACATATGAATAATTGCATGATACTATATTTTAGAAAAAGGCCTTAACAAAGAATAACATTTTTTTAACAACTTGATAAAATATTCAACTTTGACTTCTAACTTTGACTAAGGTATCCCATTAGGCTTTAATGTACAAAGATATTTTATTAGATGTGAATTCCTATTCATTTATCCATCTTCTATTATAATTGTATTTGTACTAAATAGAGTTGTAAATTTGTAATAAATATTAAAAAAAAAACTTATTCATTGATATCATCAACATTATCATTTTATTTAAATAAAATTAACTAATTCATTAAAGATTTATATGTGCATATCCTTTTAAACTCACAATCCAACACAAATATCTTTGATTAAAACTTTAAAAGTTAAGTTCGTATTTTTCAAATGCAACATGCCTTGGTAAAAACTTTGCATTTTTTTAATAAATCAATTATTCTTAAACTATCTTTAATATGTGACTACAATTTTTTTTTTTTGATAGCTTTTCAATATAGTGATTTCAATATTTCATGCTCTTTTATTAACAACATAGTTAAACACTAACTGCTCCAACCACAAATTCTTCTTTGTTCAATATATATATTGCTTTGTATAGTATAAAGATCTTCTTGCAAATCCATGCATTAACAAGCTTAAGTATTTAACTTTTGTATTAAGCATCTACAAGTTTAAACATCACAGTGCTTAAATTATTATTGAGATGAAAATCAATCTTATACCATCTTGATAGTGCCATATTTATGTATCACAATGTCCTAATATAGCCATCACTGTACACATGATGCATGCCACATCCTAAATTATTAAAAACAAATAAAACCATTCTTTCTTTAGTTGTTTGTTATTGTTATTTTTATTTATTTAAAATGATTCAAAAAGTCTTCCTATGCAAGAAGCAAAAACAAAAACAATAGTATAGACAGCTATTAAAAAACAATCTAAAAATCTGATTTTAACTCAAACTATTTAGAAAACCACTCAGTGTAAAAGAGATTCTGACAGTATGGAAAAATCATTGGACTTACATCATGTGTAACAAATATGTAAACAAATCACGTACCGAGATGGAGGGCGACCTCACGAACTCCACTCGGTGACGAACACAGGAGTTCAAATTTTTCTATACAAAATCAGCTTTTGCTGTGTATGGAGAAGAGGTTTCGGTGCTGCGAGCCATTTCGCAATTCCCTCGGCGTGTCAGTTTCTGTGATGCAGGAAGCAGCATTCACGACGTGTTCGTTGTCGCCGAGTCTGGATCACCGCACAGCAGTAAAATTTTACGAGTGCGTATCTGTGGACTCTTGAGCAGCAGCCTCGAATGACATAAATTAGGTTTTGAATCCGGTGGCAACTTCGTGCTTGCGTCTGGTGTTTCTGCGAGACGCGCTTCGTGATGCTTTCGAGTCGTCGTTCGATATTATAAAACAGCTTCCGCTTGTAAGTTTCGGGATCTTTCCTTCTGCTTTGTTCGGCTCTTGAAAATATTGCCCGCTAATCCTCAGCTGGTAAATTTGAAAAGTTTGCCCACGGCTTGCAGTATGGGGCAGAAATCGCGTGTGTTGATTGGAGGTAAAAGATGGAAATACAATGCCGAAACCCTGAACCCGAGAATGTTTAAGACTCGTGACTATTGAATTGGCTACTGCTGAATTGATGTTACATGTGCAATCCTTTTTTTAACGAGATATTCAAATCTAGTGTGCCTCAAGCCGTATTCATTTTTCTTCACAAAATTTGGGAAACGTGATCTAGGAACTGTTAGCTCGTGCTCAGCGTACAATTTTTTTTATTTATTTTTATTTATTTTTTTCCTGCAGAAATGCTAATGGCATTCGTTGTTTGTGAATAAATACGTTGGATAGGTGATGCAACTTATGTTGAGGGTTGTGCGTTGTGCGTTGTGTGTCTTCCGTTCCGCTCTCCAATTTATGACCAAACGGACTTTTTCTCTCTTTGAACTGAGTATTACAAGAATGCACTATACTTTACTGGTATTTCTGAGTTTGCAAATGTGATTACTTCAAGCATCGCCAAGGCGAGACACTAATTTCGTACAAGCTTGGAGGTCCGGAATCGTGTTGGTGTGTCACTGTCATGTTCGAATCGCGCCATTTTCATTAATGGCAGGTTATGTATATAGTTGAAAGTTGACATTTTTTTTTTTTTTTTTTCTTCTCCTATACTCATTCCGAACTGGATTGTCTCGCGCGACTCTTGTGGTTTTATTCTCAATTTCATGCTATTTTATTTGATGCGTTTGTCAAACTGCAGAACGGAGATGCGTGAAGCATAGATTTTAACACCTTGACGTTTTTAAATTTATCTCTGAATCGGAGCAATGGACCCAGCTCTCTTCTCTGCTGGTAATCTGTTCGCCGGTGACTCGGACTCAGGTAGGATGAGAGATTCACTTCTCTTTCCATTCAATTGATTCCCATTAGATCACGGAATCGCCCTGCCTTCTCCAGGTTTTGGTGAATTTTATTCTCAATCTGAAACAAAGCTTGCTTGATTTGCAGGTATTATTTATTTCAGTGAACTTGATTTTAAATCTGAACCATTGCTTGTGTGGTTTGCAGATGATTCTGCTGATTCAGCTGGTGATAGTGCTTTTGTCGAAAGAGATCATGAATTTCATGGCATGGTACTTACTGATTTTGTGATCATCTGGTTATATCCTTGTATGAAATTGATAAGAATTTGACAGTTCTTATTTGATTGAAACAGAGATGTGGAATTTTCATGAATACCGTTGAAAAAAAATAAGAACCAAGTGTTTTCTCTTCTTAAAGTAGTGTTCATTGATGAGTCCACCTGTCGTATGTCGGATGGGCTGTAAATGGTCAGCCATGTGTGCCTCTCTACATCTTGAGGATCCGTGCGTTTTTTAATGTTGTCTTATACGTGAGAAACGCTTTTCTTTCACGTGAGTGGGTATGCTTGGTTGCATCCACATGCATTTATTGTTCGTGTTCGATGTAATTGAAAACAGACACTGAAGATTCGGGAATTTTCTTTCCACCAAGTTAATGCCAATTTATTGTGGCCTGGAACTCGTATTTTTGCGGAATGGCTGGTCAAGCATTCAACCCTGCTTTCTGGTCGTCGAATTTTGGAACTTGGAAGGTGGCTTCTTTGTCAACGCTCCCCTCCTTTTTTGAGTATATTGTTTTTACTACTGTTTTTATTTTAAAAAATAATGAAGGAGTTACGATTTGACTGTTTTGTATGACTATTGTTTACGTTTTTGGTTGTTTATGTGCAACTTTTCTAGTTTACAAACTGCAATGCTTTGATCTTACAGTGGAACTGGGGCGCTAACCATTTTTTTGAGGAAGACGTACGACCTCGACATCACCACCTCTGACTATGATGATGAGGACATAGAAAGAAATATTCTCCACAACCATAGAGCAAACGACGTATCGGTCTCTCCTCACATTCGCCGTAAGAGTCAAGTTGCTCACTTACCTTGAAGCTTTTCAGGTCATTGTTCTTTATATTTGGCAGGAATTCATTTACAATAGAGATTAATCTTTAGTTATTTTCTTTGTTTGCTTTGGGATTGTGGCAATAGATGTACGTGAGGTTTTGATCGTTCTAAAGTTAATCTCTGATGATTACACGGTGATTGAAGTTCTCAGAAATTTTGTCAATAAGGTCTCGTTACGTTCATAAGTGCTTTTCTTGCTTCTGGCGTTACACTGTAGATTTGCTAGGACTTTGGGTGGTCTTTCTAAGTGCTGATGCTGTATGAAATATATCAGATACATGGGGCGACAAATTTCCAATCAAATGTCCAAATTGGGACTTGATAATTGCGAGTGATATCCTGCTTTGTGAGCCCCGAATTCTGACCTTGTGAATCATTCGTAATCGTAGTTTTGTACTCAAAGTTAGAGCTCATGCTGAAACTATATTAATATTTTCTTCATCGCTGTGGACTCAAATGTTTTGGAGTGGTCAAAGAGGTTGTGGCGTAGCCTTAAGTGCTATGTGCTTTACGAGTATTTTAAAGAAGTGGGGTCATCTTTTGAACGTGACCTTTAATATGAGAATAGAGTTATGTTCTATATATCTCAGGAATTGATAATATTAGCGATAGTAAGTGATCCGCGTTGTTGTTCACTATTACAGATGTAAAGCAGTACGCAAATCTCGCGAAGACCCTGGTCTTTTTACTACAAACATGGAAACCAAAGGCAGTTGGAGTGGAAGACCTATCACCTGATTCAAGTGCAACTACCGATGGCGTTCCACACGCTCGTCACCATCTTGATTCAAACTTGGGAGAAGAAATGCAGAACGATAGAAGGAATAATGTAACCACTGTGCCTTTGTCTCTCCCTAAACCATGCTTCCTTATGAGTTGGAGGAGGCGAATACCCAAAGATGATGAAGACCAATTCTTTCATGGGTGTAGAGCTGCAGGTTTGTGTGTAGCTGATTACGGGGCACGGGTTTACTGCATCTACCCACGTCACGAAGTAGAATAAATTTTCATGCTTTGGTCACTTAGAAGTGTATGAAAGATGTTCATTTCACGTTTCGTCTCACCTTTTGCAGTTTTCCATAACATGTAGGAGCTGTATTTGTGTGGGCTCTTGAGACCTTACAGCTTTAGTAGTGATGGATCATCACATTTCAGGGTATGTCAGTATGATTGAGAGAACGTTTTATGAATGTGATCGTCCCTAACGGTGACATCACCTTCTTGAGATGGTCTACTAAATATCATGACGTGTTTGTTACCTACACTTTTATGTTTTCAGTTCGTCATTAGCAGGAACTATGATGTCTTGACTCAATTTTCTAAAAATCACCGGAAGTGATACTAAGAGTGTCCACTCGAATGCTGAACGTGGGATACGTACGCGATGAGAAGGACGTGGTACTTGGGAAATGTAAGGAAGAGGAAACCCGACTAACCTGTACCTTGTACAAAGTCCACCCACTCTAGTACTTAATTTCTCGTATTAAATAGCATGAGCAGGTACATGCCCTCTATATTATTGTACTCCTGTTCTCGTTTCCGTGCAGCCATACTTATTCTAATATGCCCTGTTATACTTCCATTGATTCTGGGAGAGCATAATACCAGATGCGTAGTTAGCGGAAAGGAAACAGAATCTTTTGCTCCGAATTTTAAAACAGTGTTTCTTAGGGGTCGACCGTGTCCCTTCAAATTTCTTGTTCGAGTGGAAGTCTGGTGTAGACATTGATGACTAGCGGCTCTAACTGATTCTGTGAGATACACTGTATGTGGTCGTAGAATAACTTGGAATCCCCGGCGAGAGTTAGATACATGCGAATATGAACTACTGGTCTTGTTATTAATTCTTAGCAACCGCCAGCATCTTGGTTTTCTTCAGTACAGCACCGTCTTTCAGTAAAGTAGACTCATGCAAGAAAGCGTTGTTACAGTCCTACCTTGCACATTTATTGTTTGTGAAGCAGCTCCTTCTTCCTGGGTTCATTCTTTGTCTTCATGGTTATTATGCAGACAGTTTATCCTGTTGTTCACGGATTGTGTTCTGTTGTGATTTAATGTCCTTTCTTATTCTAAGGTACAATTATGTCAAGTACGGTTGCTAGGTCGCGTTACAATTTAGTCTTCTGTTGAAATTCAGTTGCAGGGTAGTGCTATATTCTTTTAGACTAGCATCATGCTTTAGTGTCATTGGAGGAGCTAGCTCCACCTGCGTCCGTGCACAGTATGAGGCAGATCACAGTGGACAAGTTTACAGTGCTTTTACATGGTGAGTCACTGTACAAGCTGGTTAATATTGACTAATTCAGGAGGCTGCCCAGGAATCCCATCCGTTGCCGTATGCTCTTCTCATGCTTGCATGCTACATAAGGATCTGTCTCTTGCTTCAAGAGAGGACGCTGAACATCATCACTTCAGCAACAATCTCAAGGGAGTACTTGCATAGAGATATAAGTAGGTAACTAATTATGATTTCCTAAACCATCTTATCCAAAGGTTGATGTTTTACTGGACTTGGAACATAATGAGGGTAGTTGTCATGCTTGTTTTTGTGCTTCTTGTACTTAGTGATGGCTCTTGTTACAGTTTGTAAGTCTAGAACACTTTGGAAGTCAACTATTCTTATGCATAAGTTGCCACAGTAAGTTGTTAATGTGGTTGGTTTTTTGTGTATATATATATATATATATATAATACTTAATTTGGAATTTCTTCTTAAGTTGCACTCATTAGCATTTCTTTAGCCAAGTGTTCTAAGAAGCTTTTGAATTTTCTTTAATTTTTGCATTAATAAGTTGCTTTGATTTTTTCAAACAAGTATAAAAAAATGTCTAGATTATATTTTGCAAAATTTAGAAATTCTAAAATTAATCAAATAAAAATTTAAAGCATATATCACATTAAAAGTATATTCAAAAAATATGTTAACATCATCAACACCTTTGGAAGTATATGTTGATTAGAATCACTAAGGAAAAAAAAAAATATAGAATCATTTTTGTAAGAAAGAATTTTTAGATATAAAATCATCATAAATTGGAAAAAAAAAGAAAAGAAAAAGTAGGCAATGTACATTTTTATTATGACAATACAACTTGTACTTTCTGCACAAGTTACAAAGTTTCAAAACTAAGAAGTTTTTAGAAATACCTTTGTTATTTATTTGAAGAAAATGAAAATAATATAAATTTTGATTAAAATACTTGTTGAGATTAGTTTTCTTCAAAAAATCAATATGAGACTAGAAGAACTTTTATTATTACCGAGAAATTCTTGGTCCATTGATAGCAATTGAGATAAAAATCAGAGATGTTAAAATTGTAATAAAAACATTACATTGTCAATTATGGCTTTGTTTTAAGAGTTGCATTAGCTTTATTTTTTCTAAAATTAGATTAGTTTATAAAAAAATTTATAACTTAATAATAATAGAAGAATAAATAAACTAGGAAGAATAAATGCTCTAAATAGTACTTTCTTTACTAAGAATCAATAATATCATAGACAATAATATCCTTTACAATAATACATTAGAATCTTTTTTTATAAGAAATTATTGAAATTTATAGTATATTTCTATTGTAGAACTCTAATTGATATATATCTAATAAACTATATACAATGCTATGGATATTTTGGATATTATAAATAAGTCTAATTTCAATTAAGTCTTTTATAAGCAAAATAATTCTTATAGGCTTTGATAACAAAATAATAGATCTTATTTGAAAAAAAATAAAACAATTATAGAGAAATAGATCATAAATGATATAAAATAATAAACTAATTTACAACCTAAGAAATTAAAGCAAAAATCTTACAAAAAACAATAAATTTAATGAAATTGTGGCATTTTCATGTAAATAATAAGACTAGTTTTCTTTAAGGAAGTTTTGTGCATATCTTATCTTTAAGATATATATATGTATATATATATATATATATATATATATACACACACACATACACAGATATATATATATATATATATATATAAAAGAGCCCATGGATGTTATTTGACCAACTTATTTACAAAAATTTCTATTCACATATTTTTATGAATAGTTTAGTTTTGTAGCTTTGCAAGTTGCATATATAGTGTATGTTTATAATTTTATTAAATATAAAACTAAATATAAAATTGTAGTAAGTTTTTGAAGCCAAATTAATAAATTATTATTTTACTCTAAATTTTATTTTTACTCATAAATATCTTAAATATTCTTTTAAATAAAATTTTATTTATTTGATTATTTATTATATATCATTATTTAGAAATGTATGAAAATTTAAACTTTTTTGCTATTTATAATTACTAAAATAACAAAAAGAAACTACTTAAAATATTTTATAAACTAAAATATTAAAATTCTATTAATCAAAAAAAGAAATAAAACTATTTTTAAAAATCTAAAACAACATTGAGTTGTTTACATGATCAAAATAAAAAAATAAAAAAACTTTTATGAAATAACTAATATCATAAAATAGGATCTTTTTAAATATATATATATATATATATATATATATATATATCTTTTGGAATCATGTATGTCTTAAAATAAAATTGGAAATTATTTAAAAATATAAAAAAGAGATATAAAAGAGAATGCTAAGCAATTTTTATACTTGTATTATTTTTATATATTTTTTTTTGAAAATCTTTTCAAATTATATAGTAAATTTTCTTTAAATTTGATTTCTACCTAATAAAAATCTCTAATTAGATCCTAAATAAATTCTAAATGACTTCTATATAACCTTGTGGTTAATAGATGGAGTTATATATGTCCTTCATTTTTCTTCTTGTTAGTTATTTTTACTATAATTTATTGCATAAATAATCAAATAAATAATATTAAAGATACATAATTAAGTCTTTGTTGCCTATCTAGTATCTTAGATATTGGTATTTAGAGATGATTTTTAAAAAAGTGTTTTATGTAGTCCAAACTAGTTGAAAGATAGATGAAGAAAGGTGAAGAATATAGATGATTATAATATATTTTTTTTATCTATTCTTAAGTAGTAAAGACAACTTTTGTTACTAAAATTTACTCAAATCTTGGAAATGCAAACAAGTCATAGGTGTCTTGTGTGAACCTTGTCTTATTTCTTACTTTGAGCTTATAATGAGCTTCTTTCTTTTTTCTTAAATTAGTAAAAGTTGTTTACAATATGCATTTGATGTCATGAGATGAATACAAGATGCAGTCTTATTTTGTCTCTAGAATCTAGATAAGTGACAAAATACACTCTTCAAAGTAATATGTGGCTTAAATTTATTCTATAATTAAGATTTGATAGCTTATGACAATTGTATTATAAAACTCAAATTGCAAGTATTGATTTAGTTATTTGTGTAAGCAACAATCCTATTATTTATATGTAAAAAGGTTTTTGGATATTTATTTCTTTAAGTTTTAAAAATCTTAAGCAAGAATAGCATACCTACTTTTTATAAGATTATATGATAAAAGCACAAGAAATTTTAATTCATTGTAATTCAACATGAAGTAATAAATTGTTAAGCACCTACAAGACAACTAACATATGATGTGCTAACCAATTACAAACAAAATTGTAGATTTCTTTACTTAACCAATTATTTTAAATTATTTTAAAAAATTAGTAATCTCTTAGAAGTAAGATAGTAGTATTGTTCTTTGCTCCTAATGCAACAATGTAGTTGCTTCGAGACAACAAAAGAGAATTATGACAAGAACTTGTATCTAATTTTAGAAATAGATTTTAAAAAAATGATATTTTTATATATAGGATTGTGTGATTAGGATGTCCAACACTTATTTAATACCTTTCAAACAACTACAACAATTTGATTTTGTAAAATACAACCTTTCAATTTCAAAAGACAAAACTTAATAAATTTTTTAAACTAAAAAGCATTTAAAAAACAATACTAAAATAAGAAATATTGAACAGTGTGTTAACCCCAACATTGCTAAACTTCCCAAGAAGATTAAACTTTGTAACACTACACCAAAATCTAAAAAACAAAATAAAATTCCCCACAGACATTACAATTAGAAATGTGGTTACAAATTGAACATCAACAATGAAATAGAAGGGTTAATCAAGCACCTTCAAATTTAACAACAATATGCTTTAATAAAATGAATACATGTATATTGCAATAGATATGCAGTAATTTTGCACCAATAAGGTTCCATGTTTACAATAACAACAGAGATAACAACATCCTTCAACAATGAATGATTTCTACCTACATTTTGTACTCCTTTAAAAAACTGACAGTGGGCGTTTCCAGGATTCAGGCAAGTCCTTAAGAGGAGGGCGGTGAAGGGAAGGGAAGGGTCCGTTGTAACCACGTGCACTCCACTCTTCTTCCGTTGTCTCAAGCTTTGTAACTCAAGCGTGCGTTGCTCAAGTTGTAGCTGAATCTGTTTCCACAGTTTATTGCTTCTGATTGAATCCCAAGACTTGCTCACAACTTCTTCTGTTTTTTATCTATCGTCTGCCAAAATGTCATTTTGTTTTGAGAGGTCGGAACCCAAATAGGCATTTTTAGTGCGGATTGTTGTCAGTAACTCTCTTCTTGAGGCTTGTTTTCATGAGGACAATGTAGACTATTGCTGCCTCTCGTGGCATTGGCATTGGGATAATGGATGAATCACAGCACTGCGGTCTGGTTGTGTGTTTTGGCTCACAGCACTCCTTTTGCATTCAACTCAATTAGAATGAAGAGTGTTGTGAAATAGTTTCTTCGTGGGCGAGACCGTGATTTTGGATGTAGGGAAGGTCGCTGTGAGGGTAATGTTCTCGAGTTGTCATCTCACTGACCATCGTGCCTGAATCTGTCGGTGATTTGATTGCTCTCTGCCTTGGAATGTGGGTTCTCTGACGACTCGAATGCCTGGTTCTGTGTCGTGTCTGGGTGCAGATCGCCAAGAAAATCAAGTGTCGCAAATTCTACGACCTCTCGAAACAATGACTGGATTGGGAAAGCTCAGTTCTGAGTGTGTGACTCTTGCATGGACAAATGCATCTATCGCCACGAGACTAATGCAGAAAGGAGCACACAGTTCGACTCGCGAAGAATTGTAATTTCTGAACTCGTTGCATCCTAGTACCCTAGCTAAACTCTTCATGAAGCATTTCAACAACTTGACATGTAGATGACCCAAATATCTGAGTCGACAGAGAATTCTCTGTTATTATACTTCGAAACATGTATTGCAGATTCGCAATTGTTAGTGGTGTTAGGGTTTTATAAGTGGACGTGATCGCAAATTTTGCACTGTCCTGGTTGTCTGCATAATCTGACCTCAACTAATTCTGGTCTCAGATTTTGCTACCAACATTTTATTTCGCCAACTCTCTCACGTATACGCCTAGCAGCGAGCGAAACGCCGGGGACCCACTTGGGACCACATTGCTTGTACGGCTTACACAAAACCAATGGTGAGTGGTGAATCCCCCAATGGTTGGCATTTTCATTCCATAGCTAGCGGTTGGTGCCTGCACGCCTGTTGCCAATTTGGCCAACAAGCATAACAGTCAGGGGGAGTTGCCAGAGGATCCCAAATCACCAGAAAATCTGTTAAGAATCTGTTTAAAAAGATCTCTCAGAGGCTCCAAACATATCTGCACGGGCTTTGGAAAGCCTCACTTGTTTGTGCTGATCCCTATACTACAGAACACGAGAGTAAATTTCCTCCAAGGAAAAGCTTAGACTATTGCAGGTCCAGTAGGTTCGGACATATCTAGGGAGTTGCGCTGTGCTTGGACTCTTCGCCCTGTTTGTCTGTGCAGCCATGTTGACAGCAGCTGCCATTAACAAGCTCCTATTCCATGCCTGGTGACACCTCTCATGCGATCACGTTGTTCGATGAGCAAACATTGTTAACGGAAAATATACTTGATTTTATCTTTGCAAGTTCTTCGATTGTATCAAGATATGGTGGGGAAATTGTGAAGCTGTACAGGTCTGTCTTTCGGTAATACTTGTCAGGTTTTAGTTCAGTTATGAAACTCAACAGGAACATAGCCCGCTTATTGTTCAACTCAATTGGAATTTGATCGAAATCGTTCGACCGTCCGACTCAGTGACTGCGGAAGCCGACGATTAAAATATCAAAGTTCCTCTTTTTTCTGCAGACACGCATAAAATAGTTTTGATTATAGAATAATATGCTCTCCGTCAGCCATGGACCTCCATTCTAGATTGCAACAACGATTTATTACACTATTCTTGAAAGGGGAGGCAGCGAGTTAGAGTTTGCACGATGGGACTGATGTTGAGATGCTTTAGTTACCCTCTTCCCCAGCTGAGTAGACGGGGTAACATGGGAGTCCCCACATTGAAGGATAGCTCAGAGAAATGGACAACTGTTAAGCCAGTCTGCCGCACAGAAGTTTAAATTCTTCCGACAGAAATGAAACAACTATATCGTCATTACTGGAAACTACCTATAAAGTCAGGTATTAGAAACACCTAGAAGCTATCTATACATCTTATTATTCTCGTCTTTGTGATACAGTGAGCTTCGGCGTATCATTTATCAAGACCATCTTATTAAGCCGTTTTTCAATAGAAGGCAAAAAAAAAAAAAAAAAAGAAGAAAAAGAAGAAAAAAGAAAAACCTGAATATTAACATCTGAATTAGCTGCTCATGTTGTTATTACTGAACCCTTCTCTGTGTTACCCTTCTCTACTTGTGGTCGAGGATGACGCTTTTCTCCACTCTTGGTGTCGCTTGAGCCACCAATGGCTTAAGACGGGAGCAAACAACTCCCGGAGCCTCTTCCACATCGATGTCCTCGCTTCTGATGCCAGGTGGGGGAGACCAACTGAAGCATTGCAGTAGGTTACCGAGCATGAGCATCACAGTGGGGAAGGCGAATTTTTGTCCTGGGCACGCTCTTCGGCCCGCGGAGAATGGTATGCTCTCGCAATTCTGAACCATCACTTGCATTGATGGCAAGGTTTTGAACCTCTTCGGCTGGAACTCATGTGGGTTTGTATAAACCTTGGGATCTCGATGTATGGCGTGTATATTTACATAGGCTGTTGTTTTTGCAGGGATTCGGCACCCACCTAGAGTGCATTCTTGGCTGCTGTAGTGGGGGATGGCCAAGGGAGTTGGTGGGTGAAGCCGCAAGGTTTCTCTTACCACGCATTCTAAGAATGGCAGTTTGTCACAATCGGACATCTCCACTAGCCTGTCTCGACCCACCGCTGCATCCAATTCAGCTTGCACCTCTTGCAAATAGTGGGGATGTCGGAGTAGCTCGGTCATGCCCCACTCCACGGCAGTGGACACGCTGTCGCTGCCTCCCACAATCAGGTCCTGCATCACCACAATCCGGATGCAACTGAGGTTTAGGAAATAGTCTTACGATTTTTCTTCTTCATCCTCTAGATACTCGTCTCAGATTCTCAACCTTCAACTTCATTCGAAACCAGCATGGGCTATATATAATCCGGCAAGTGAAACCAAAAATTAGATACATGCTTCGAAAACTGGCTCAACCCACTGCGACGAGCACAGTACCCTTTCTTTGCTGTACTTGTCTGTAAATATGCAGAATCTATAATCTCTTGCCTAGCAGAACAATGCCGGAAAGATTCCTAACTGAACTCTAACTCTGGCTCCTACTCCAATTTAAGAAGTCTGCTAAAATTCAACCATAGTAATTTTATGCTTCTAAAAATTTTGACCAAAAAAGTATATATCCAGTGACAACGCTAGAGCCATTTGATGCACCTCCAGGTGACTTAAACGCTACTTGAATGCCAAGAAAGAACCGACCAAGACCGTTTACAATGTATTTGGAACGCTGCTGGTGGGAACCTAGGACCAACTTACAGGAGGATTTGCTCAAAGCTAAGGAGAGGAAGGAAAATCTTACAATAGCAACAGCCATGATATTCTCATCGGACAAAGTGCTGTATTTGGCCACCAAAGCAGCGATGAAGTCTACCCGTCCGTCCTCCTGCTTGGAGAACCCTTCCGCACTACGGTGCATCTTCCGGTACTGATGAATGATCGGGAGAAGGAGACCTTCTTGATGCGGTTTCAAGCGCTGCAAGTCTCCTTCCACTCCTGCAAGTTCAAACCAATGCAAAGTTGAGACCACCGCTAGTGTTTTGGCGTGGCGGTGCATCCAGCACATTGTGTGTGTAGCCGGGGTTACGACATAATTGACACTATAGTGGTACAGGTGAAGAGGGATCTGAGTTTTTGTTAACCTTGTAGATCCAACCATTTTAGCGCGGGTATGTAGTCGCCAACGTTGAACAGTCCCACTAGTCTTGTTGCAGATTTGACAAAGAACTTGAAGTTCTCAACTTCTCGTGGCGTGGCATTCACCGTCTCGGAGTCTCCAAACAGGCTCTGACTGAAAATGATTCGCCCCATCAAGTTCAGATTCGCTTTGAACACCATGGAGGTTATATTGATGAGTCCGTCGGTCGCATGGGGACGGTCACCAAGTCTTTCACTCTCTGAACGACGCAAAACGTCGGCCATTAGGAACCGAATTTCCTCCATCCTCACCGGCGCTAGCTTCTTCACGTTGGTCGAGGAGAGCAGCTCAGCGCTGTAGATAAGTCGCATCTCTGTGAATTTTTCTCCGCTGGAAAACACCACGCTACTGTAGTCGTATCCGAAGTGTTTGCCAGTGGCCAGCCGCGGCCTGGATGAGAAATTATTGTCTTGTCTCTTGAAGAACTCCTTGGCTGTTGTAGAGTCGGATATGACGACAGTTGGACGCGAACCCATTCGCAGGAACATGAGTGCACCATACTTGGCAGCTAAAGCGGCAAACCTTCGACACGCAGGAATGTTTCTAGGCCCCAACGAGTAGAGCGATCCCACAACTGGCCATCCAGTTGGCCCTGGGGGCAGATCTTTCTCACCAAACCAGCATCTTCTCATCACTCCCACCAGAAACAGCAATGCTGCCACCAAACAAACCAAAGTCGATCCTGTAACTGGAACGATCTTCGACTCCATGTTGTCAATCCTTCCGAAGATCCACAATTGTCAGTGGTGTATCTGAAACAGTTCTAAACACTCTTCTCACACTTCTGTGGAGTGATTAAAGCGTACTTGGAGGATTCTGTTGAAATGCTACTAATGGCAGAAGAGAGGTGCGAGTGAGTGTTGCGTTTAACAAAAAGAGGGAAGATGAAAGCGCTTGAAAGTATATTTATTACAAGACTCTAATAATCGTCGTTCACTATGAATCTAAGGGAAATGAAGACCTCTGAGGTAATCCTTGACGCTCAAGGCGGCTAGTTCTAGGGAACAGTTTGGATGGCCAATCTGGCAAGGTACGACCCAATTGATGCACCAGACCAGATCAACCCAGTCGGTGCGCGTACACGCTCTCTGAAACAAATGGGCTCTGTGGTTGAGTAACAGAATCATCACCAGCGCTCACACTAGTCCACGATCAGGTAACGAACTCTCTGGACACAAGTGGGAGGAATGTGTGAGCCGAACTGCCAAAGCTTCTTCACACGAGGACGCTCTTCAGTGCAGCCTGCGAACTAGGCTAATGACGACCCGAGCTTGACGCATTCTAGCGTGTCTTGATGAGCGTGTCGACGAGCAGCAGCAGTTACAAAAAGCAATGACCCCTCAGCTGCCTCGTACGAATCATGCTTAGCTCTTGTGATTGCTACAATAACGGATGCGAGCCTCGTCGACTGTGATTGTGTCATCACCTTCAACGCTTGCTAGCTTTTATGCCAACTCCACCTGGTCTGGTCTGTCGTCAATACCGACTTCAACCGCAAGTAAAGCATACTCTCTCGGTCAGGATTCCCACCTCTTCCTGTTCAAACGATTTTAATTCCTGCGTTAAGCTTGCACGATGGCTCTCATTATTCAAAGTCGTCCCCAATTCCGGGGATCTTTCTAGGCTGCTCCACAGTCCGGATTTCTCATGCAGGGAGGGTTCTATTTCTGGAACCATCGTCTATCTCCACGTATATGTGCACATCTTTTGATGTTCCCCGGTTTGGTCTACAAATCGACTCACATGTAATACTCCCTGAGTTTCGTGAGCAGTGATTAAAATACAGCATTCCTCTGGACTGAATACTGTCCGCAACAGGCGCAGTATCCCCGAGTGTATAGTTCAACGAGGTCCAAGCCTGGTCGCCAGTGCAAGCCAATTTAGGCGAATCTAGAATGGCGTAAAACTGGCTCCGCAGCATCCGGCTTTTGGGATAACTTGGCTTGTACTAATCAAATGCACTCGATGATGATCTAACTTATCCCTCGATCGATTCTGTGAAGGCACCCGGAGAATTGGGATCAGTCAAAGTAGCCAGTAAGGAAGGCCTCTTACTTGGTGCACCTACAACTACTAACGAACTTTCCCTCTATTGTAAAACCACTTTCTTTCTCTCCTCCGAGTCCATCCGCCTAGTCTCGTTCGCCTAGACTTTGTTTTCTGACCGCCCCCATTGCTTGTCGTTCTCTCACCGTGGCAACCATGTTGAATATTCCATTATTTTTCAACTTCTTTTATATGTATATATGTATGTATGTTTATATATATATAGTACAGCCTTTATCTTATAACCAATGGTCCCTGGTGTCATCAAAACCCCAAGGTCATAATTCCCCTCAAGATCCCAGTCCAAGCATGCTCTGTTTCGTGCTCATATCCCTTTACCATGTGACCGCCCAATCTCATGTACCAACCACTATTTTCTCAGTTTTTAATGCTTCCTCAACCCACTCCAGACAGGTGGACAAACAGCGCAATTTTAAAAAACTGTTTTAGTGTAGGGACCTGAAACTGGCGAAATTTGGGGACTCCATTCAAATTTTCTGATCAGATTAATATCTCTTTCTATGACTATATATATATATATATATATATATATTCTTTCATTCTTCATTCTTCCGTGATGCAGTTTTATTTCTGTGAAGGATTTGATCATCACCGCTCCATGCCATTGCTTCTGCAACTGAGTCTCGGTTGCCACACCTTTGACTTTTGTTCGTCTGCTCTCCATATTGAATAGGACCTAAAGTCCCTCGTGTAGGGAATCCTCGAGGATAATGCAAAGCCAACCACAGACAAAGTCATGCACTCGCCTCACCATGGAAAAAAATAAATGCATGTAACTGCAGGAGGATTGGATTCTTTTTTACCAACTATCTCATAGCGTTGTCTACGGGCATGATCATGATCATCGTCGTCGTCGACAACGACGTAGTAGTATCAGTAGTAACAGTAATCGTAGTAATAGCTCTGCAGTGATCATAGTAACTCTCCACCACCTTCTTCGCTTGCTCTTGACTCGTGTCTTCCACGCATCATCCCCGCCTTCCAAAGCTGAGTGAGCTAGAGGTTGTGGGATCGTGATTCGCGACAGCATCTTGAGAGGAAATAATAAGAATAAGAATAAGAAGCAGCAGCAGTAGCAGCAGAAGTGGGGGAAATACGTGAATTCCTCTAGGGGATTGCTCGGGTGGAGAGCCGGAGAATGCCCGACCAACACCCGTGAAACCATGCAACACGGACCGACCACGAAGCATGGAAGGGAGTAAGCCAGTTTTTATTATTATTGGGGGAGGTCATTGGGTTGGAAGTTTCAAACTTTGTGGGGGAGAACTCCAGAGCCTCGGAAGCCGCACATGCAAAATCACACACATGCTGTTCCTTCCATGATGCAGGTTGCGACAAGGAAAGAGGTTGGGTTTCGTTGCTGGTGTAAGATTCCTCCGGGAATCTGTCTTGAAATTGCTCCGACAAGCCACCACAAGCTTACAAGTTGCGAGAAGGGTCTTGTTTGCGAGAAGAAATAATGGGGGAAGAAGCAGGAGAAGAAGGAAAAACAACAACACTTGGATTTGGCTCCTCCACAGACTGACAAACTGTATCCCTCTCTTTCAGATTCCCCGGTCCGTGTTCCCTCCCATGAATCGTTCAGACAACTCAAATATCATTGATGTCAGCCAATTGGTTTCTTTTTGTGTTTTGTTTAGTGTCTTTTTTTACAATATTTTTGGATATGCCGATTGCTTAAATCCCATGCTAGTTTTCATCACTTCGAATTGTGAATGACCGGAAATTAGATATCTGCATTAAAGTAAACAACACAAAGTAGAATCTATTGTGAAACTCTACGCTGCGGGATCAGCCAAACTAATTGTTTATGCCATCGTTTGACGACGTGAAATAAACTAAAAAAAACTAATGATTCCTACTCTCTACTTATTTTTCTAAGGAAAAAAACAAAAAAAAAACACGAATATAATCAGAATAGAATATTTTATATACATATATATATATATAGATATATGTTTGTTTGTTTGTGTGTTCGTGTGTGCGAGAGCCCATGAATTCAAGCATCCAATGATGTCAAAAGAAGCTCTGAAGGAGATTGTGCGATGGTGGGCGGAAGTCTCCAGTTGCGTGCTCGAAGAAGCAAAAACTTCCGTCCACTGACTCGTCCGTCCGCCCGTCCAGCTGTTCGTCCACTGCTCCGTCAGTTGGTCTGTCAGTCTATCAGTCAGTCAGTCGGTCGGTCGGTCGGTCGGTCGGTCCGTCCGTCCGTGGGGGAGGGGGATGTCGCACAAGAGCAGGCAGCAGACAGAAAAGAGCGTGGGCAAGCGCAGACAACGAGAACCAGGGAACCAGCAGCACAGAACGACAAAACTGGACGAGCGCGTTGGCCCCCGTTGGAGAGACACTGTTCTGGATGTGCTCTGCCAGCGAACAAACGAATATCATCCTCGTTCCATATATGGATAAATTCCATCCCGGTGGTGCTTCCCTGCAGGTCGTGTTCATAATAATCATAAGAAAACACAAATATCATTTCCTCTTTTTATTCTTTAGGTATGTTATTTTTTTTATTTATTAAATAAATATAGTGCAAAGAAAAATCTAAAATAAAGAAGCAATTTTGTTAGGTGAGTGTAGTCCCATACAAGATTTGTATAATTTGCACATTTTGATTGGGTGGTAGGGATAAAATATAATTGTACATCTCAATGAAAACATATTATACACCAATTTGAATGGTAAATCGTTGGTTGCAAGGGAGGAGACAAACAATTTTGTGGACATATATTGATTCCAATTTGCTCTATATATATTATTTATTGCAATATGGTTATCAAAACTTTATTGGTTGATTCCATTTGGGTAATTTTTTAAAAGTAGTACAATGTGAAGGTAGCAGCAAAATAATAAAATGATCACTTAGGATTCAATTCAAAATCAAAAAAAAAAAAAAAAAAAAAAAAAAAAAAAATCTAAAACTACTTTCAAAGTAGAAATGCCACTCACACTTTGTTTAAAATTGATTGTATAAAACAAAATATGCTTTTAGGTTAGGTTATTATTTAAAATATTAAAATCAATTCATTTAACATTATAAATTTGAGTTACCAAGATGTACAAGTAAACTTTATATGAAGCACTTTTGATTTACTTAGTTGGATCTATAGGTGTCCTTAGATGTGCCATGTGTTTATAAAAAAAAATTTGGAGAAGTTTATTACATCTAAAAAGCCAATATAGATGCATGGCCTTTAAGTATCAAGGTTCTTAAATAACTTCCACATGGCTTTCTTACTAGCTAGTATATATAGAAATAAGATTAAAACCATCGTTAATGCTTTTCTTGTGCTTCACTCTTAGTTCAAGATTCTTTAGTTTCTATGTACTTGACAATAGGTGTTCTAGTACTTCCTTATCTTTGAATATATGTCTCTTTTTTATTTTATTATTTATTTTTTGTTGTACATGATTATATAGATTTGTGTCTTTTAACATACATACATATACAGATATATATATATATATATATATATTTATAAAATCACATATTAAAAATCAAAATCAAAATCATGATACTTCACATATTTTTACTTACTTTTATTTACCTAAATGATAAAAGTAATTATGATACATAATTATACAATTAAAAAAATAACTATTTTTTTGAAATAATATATATTTAAAGACATATTATTAATTTATAATCATTATTATTTTTTAGATTGGTATCATTAGTGCTTAAGAGGCACCAATATTTAAGAGATAATATTCTTTTATCCAAAATTGTGTCTATTTTGAAACACAGTTTTTTATTTTTTTATTTTTATTTATTTTTTTAATAATTTGGTTTTGAAACTAATTTTATATACCTAAATAATACCTCAAAAACCATAAAAAAACATTGGTTAAAACATGGTAAAATGACTTAGTTTGAACTGACATTATTTTGGATACATTTAGGTGGAGGAATTTTGGATAAAAGGAATGTATTTTTTTAACCAATTTTGGACCTTCTAATTATGTTATAGAATATATGAAAAATTTGACTGTTGCAGAAGTAGAAGCATAGTTTTCAATTTTCTTTTATAATTTAAATTTGATTTAACCTAATTGCTAAATAGTTTGATGTTTTGTATCCATAGACATTCTAATAGAATATTGTGTTTAAAAATGTAATCCACCAGCATAAAATTTGTTGTTAACCATCATAAAAACTAATGTATAAAATATGTTATGTACACATAATGATCTCTTTGATAATATTTAAAGGTTGTACCACCAATCCATCCATCCTTTTTAAATTAAGAGAGTTAAAAAAAATTAAAATTAAAAAAGCATAAAATCTTAGGTATTTACATTAGTGTTGAGTAATTACATTAATGTTAAATTGGTTGTCTGATATAATCTTGTGTATAACCTTTTTGTCAATCTCATGGTGATAATTATCATGTCTTGGTCAAAGGCAATTAATATACCAGCAATAGTGCTGTTGTGTAAGACCTTAACATCATTCAGTTTTCTATAAGGAGATGATTAATAAAGAGATAAAAAAAATAGAAACACGAATTTAAAGGAAAGAAAAAAAAAAGAAAAAAAGAAAAAAAAAGTGAGTTTTTGTTAAAAAAGAACATTTCATATTGTTGGACAAATTTGGTAGTACATCAAATCACCCTTTAATCTGAATATAAATCCCCACAATTCAAACCAACCAAATATGATTGGGTTTTACATTTTTATTATGAAGTCACTTACCACCAAATTTTTTAACATATGAAAAATTTAACTCATTGATTTAAACACATCTAGGATTTGAAAGTTGGAATGCGGATTTATACTTTGTTTTTATTTTACCAAAGAGATAAAATACTTAGAAATCTTGCAATTTCAAGCATATATATCAGTCATTATATAAAATACAGCATAAAATATATACAAATGTATCACATGCAAAGAAGAGTTGTATAAATCAATCCAATAGAAATTAATTGGTATAATCAGATGTATCAAAACCATTACAATTGTTATCAAATGCAGTATTAGAAGAAAATTATTGTTTGGTGGAAAAATTCACTAATAAAAAATTTAAACAACATATATACATGTAGTTATTTTACTATGAATGCAATAGTCTTTGTAAGAATTTCTGGTATTATATTGAGTTGTAAAAACAGGCTTTTTGAAAAATATTCTTAACAAACTATGTTAGAATCCCTACAAACGTACCTAATTCCTTAAAAATAAAAATAAAAATATTATTCATTAATACTGATTTAAAATTTACAAGCAGTTTTTTAACTTTTTTACAATAAAATATTTTTATCATTATTATTTTGGATTTCTTGAAAATGGGTATAACATTCTATTTATTTAGTAGAACAAAATTGTTCTGAAAATAAAAATTGACTATTTAAAAAATATCTACTTTCTAAATATTTTTTAAAATGTTTTAATTTATTTTGTATCATTCAAGTTTGAGTAATTTATTGGTTTTACCAACAAGACTGATGGTATTGAGCAGCTTTCTAATATTGATAATTAGATAGATGTCATTTTGATATACAGTTACTATTACTTGTGAATTTTAAGGAAAAAAAAAGGTTCTTTCAGACACTTTTAAATTTGGTAAGTATCTGAATCATATTGTTCAATATTTCTTTTAGCAATAAGTAATAAGAATAAATAAGTAATAATTATTTGGCAACAAATATAAATTTGGTTTTTGTAAAGTTTATAATTTTATGAATAATTTATGAATAATTAAAAGTTTTTTTTTTTTTTTTTTTTTTTTTTTGAGAATATTTATTTTGTCTTTAATTTATACTGTAATTTGATTCTTATAATTGTTTTGGTTTAAAAATGATAATTTTATATCCCACTTTAAATTAGATTTAAATTAGATTGAGTAGAGTTAATTAAACAAGATCTTAATTAATATGGTGAATTGTATGAGGTAATAAGAATAAAATCAAAGCGGGCTTTTGAAATAAAGTTATTGATACATAAAATATAAAAAAATATTAACAAATATTTAAAATAAAAAAAATTAGTTGAAATTTAAATATTTAAGAAAAGAATCACTTTAATATAAATCATCAAATAAGATTTGTAATTTTATTTCAAAAAAAGAGTAATAATAAAATAATTACTTATTTACGTCAAGAGAATTGCTTGTTTTTTAGAAGAAAAATCTCCTACAAGTACCATTCACATATATAAGTTGTGTATGAGCAACTTCAAGGACTCATTCTTATATTACTACCAACATTGAGATAGATACAAAAAAAATATGAACAATATAAAATTTGGTCTTTAATAGCTATTAAAAATATTTAATTTATCTCTAAATTTGTGAATGTATAATATATTCAACTTAGCACTAGTAGTTAAGAAATATAGAAAATAGCCTAAAATTTTGACAAATTTTATATAGGTCTATTTAATAGTAATTAAACAAAATTTATAATAAATATTTTCTAATATTATTGTGTAACTTAATTTAAATATTTTTCTTAGAACATTTACTATTTGACATTTAAGTAAAGCCCTAAAAATTTAACTAATTTATTATAGAATTGGTAAGATTTTTCATCCAAAAAAATAACAATTGAAATGTAATAAAATTTCTATAATTCATCAAATAGACTAATTTTAAAATATTTTTTTTGTTATTTTAAGTAATTCTAAATAAATTTACATATGTCATCTTATATCAAAAAAAATTAATTTTCTTGATTGAATAATGTAAAGAATTTGAAAAATAACCAATCACTGAAAACCTAACATTTAGATGTGTTATACAAAGAGAAAAAAATAAAATAATAACTGTGATTAAAAATAATTCCCTTCTTAAATTAACTAGAAACTACAATTAATATTTAGTATTTTACATAAAATTTCTGATTTCTAAAACACATTGAATTTGATTTTTTAGAAATTTTTTAGAAAGTATAAAATTGTTGTATGTAAATTCACATTTATGTATATGGAGTTCTTACAAACATTAAACAATGTGTCTATTTTTATAAATCTGTTTCAAATATAATTGTGATTGTTTTACAATTGTTTCAAAAAAAGTTATACTTTGATGTAGTTATTTTTTTGTAATTTTTCTAATAATCTTTCATATAATAAAACTATTTTATGTTTAAAGTTAGTTTTATCTAGGATAACTTTAAAAGATATCTAAGGTTGTTTTATATTTTAGGTTTATATTTACAAAGTATATAAAAAAATATATTATAAATATATTTTTTAAAGCATGTTTAAATAGCCAATTTGAATTTTTACTTGTTTGAATAAGAATTTCCATGTTGTCATAATTGCACACTTGCATTTTAAAAATACAATGCTATGATTGATCTTAAATTAATATTTTTTGGTAAATTTATTAACTTAATAAAAAAAATATAGATTAATTTTATATTCTTATTGTATAGATGATAATAAAATAAAAATCTCGTATTTGTGTTTATATATATATATATATATATATATATATATTTAAAATATTATTTTATATTTCTAATATAAAAATATAGATAAAAATCTTATACATAACTAAAGAAAAATAATATATATATATATATATATATATACATATTTAAAAAACTTAATAATTAAGTATATTTTATTTTAAAATAAATTTAAAAAATATCTATATAGACAATGGAATAGTAAAAAAAAGCTGATACTTTTTTAAAAAGTTATATTAAATATCAATATTTCACTAAAATATGATAAAATAAAATCATTAATCTATAGTCATTTAAAAAAAATATAACAAACTTAAGGGTCTTAATGATAAGTTATTATTTGAATATGTAGCACAATAGTCCCTGCATTTATTTTCTAAGATTAAATAGCCAAAACCTAAAAGATACCTCTAGATAAATAAGGTCTTTAGATATATCTTATTTTTTAAGAAGTAGTTGTTTACTTCTTTTCTATCAAGGACTACTTTGATCATCTTTTTTTAATAATATTTTTAATATCATCAATTAAAAAATGACTTTTATCTTGTTATTCTTTTTGGCATATTAATAAAAAAACTAGACTAATAATAATAGATCAGAGACTAAAAAAATCTTTTATAATATATGTAAAACACCAAGTTTAATATAATTTAGTACAATAGTATATCAAGAGATTTTAATAAGGATAATGAAATTAGAAGTTAAAATTAGTAAAATAATTTGGAAGGTTTTTTTTAATTTAAAAATTAATAAAATCTTATTTCTAAATATTTTTTTAATAACAAATTCCAATTAAGTTAGATCATACAAGAGTTTTTAAGCTACATAAGACCATACTTTTCTTCATAACGTATCCTTAGCATGTATCAAAGCAAAAGCATTATACTTATAAAGTATATCAATAATAATAATAATAATATTGATATTAAAACATAAGTGGGACTAATATTTTGTAAATCATGAATTTATTATATTTTTTAATAATTGATTATTGATTACTTTGTAATACAAGTGTGTATTATTGTATTGATTTTTTTGTTAAATATATAATAAGATATTATTTATATTATTTCACAATATGTATTGTAATAAAATTTATTCAAATATACATATAATTCTATAGTAACCAATATTCTTAGTGATAATATAAACTTAATAAAATAAATATTTTTACATGTTATATATATATATATATATATATATATATAAAAGCTAAGATATGATTTTGATACTTTTAGTTAAGGTAATTATTTATTTTAAAAAAAATACTGGAAATACTATATAAAATATATTATACATGTTTAATTTATAAATTTCTTCTAATACACAATTTTTTAAATTCTATTTTTACTTCTAAAATTATTATATTTGAACTTAAATTTTTATATTTTAGTATCTATTATCTATATTAATTTTTATCAAAATATTAATTATATATTTATTTTCTAGCCAATCTAAGAATGGATTTTGCATATAAGTACTCCATTACTTATATCCATTATTTATATTAGATACATTATCATCTATATTTGTAAGTGAGATATAACACAAAGTTAAGATGATTTAATATGTAGAAGTAGAACATAAATAAATATATTTTGTTCAACCAATTTTTCAATAAAAGTTTCTAACATATGCCCTTAAAAGTCTATAATTTTTTTTAATAAGTAATAATAAAACTATATATTATTGAGTATCCTTATTGTTATTTTCTAAGTTTTTTTTTTCTTTAAATTTTCTATAATTTAATTATGTTATTATTTGTATATATATTAAAAAGAAATATAGAAGAATATTTATATAATGATATTCTTTATTTAGAAGATAATTTTTATTATTTTCTTCTATTAGTTATTAATTTGAACATTTTTTATAGAAATACCAAATAGCTTTACATAAATTAATAACTTCAATCTATATTGCAAGGTTATTTATTTATTTATACTACTATCTATACTAATTAAATTTTTAAAAAGAAAGCTTTTGATTTGATCTTTTTTTTCTTCCTTAGATACTTCTATTTTCTAATAAAAATTCACATATAGAAGTTTTATCAAAATATTAGAATATTTTTAAATTACTTTTTCTATCTTTTTATTATTTTTTATCTTCTATTAAAAAATAAGAATTAAAAATTTATTTAAGAAAATCAATTATTTTAGATCTATCTATGATGACTTTATTAAATATTCAATCTAAAAACAAGGATCTAAAAAATATCCTACTACAATGTTAACACAGAGATATAAATAAATTTCTAATAACTTAACGAAATTATAAATATTAAAAAAATAAAGAGAAGTTTAAAAAGATTAAAAAGATTTACAAGGTTTTAAAGAGGCAAATTAAAAAAAAAAAAAAAAAAAAAAAAAAAATACAACCAAATGGGTGCCTAAAGTACTTATATATAGAAGTCAATAGGCTTATTAGAATAGCTCCACTAGACTTATTTCACACCTTACATGTAAAAGTCAATAGGCATGTTACCATAAGTGCACTAGACTTATTTCTCATCTTACAATAGGCTTGTTATGATAGATGCACTAGACTTATTTTACATCATTGTATGGTGTTGTGTAAAAAAAAGTTCCTTAGTTAATAATCCATTGAGGCTTTAAGATTTTCCTCAGCAACTTGTTTATGTGAATTGGATCCCACATTATACACATTGTATTCTAGCACCACATGGTACAAAAAAAAAAAAACAAAAACAAAAGTAAGGAAAAAAAGAAGAAGAAAGAAGCACACTCTAGTTTTACATACCTTTTAGCCACAGCCAATGAGGTGCCCTCAATGGCCCACATAGCAATGTCCGAGGACAAAAGGAAAGGTTAAGAGGGGGGCAGGAAAAAAACAAAAAATAGGTGGATCCAATTTCCAAGCAATCTCAGTGCAATGGTGAAATTATGTTGTATTTGATGGTGTCACGTTGGGTTTTGCGGCAAAGCTGCTGTAATGGGGGAAAGTCGGTGCCTGAAGGGGAGGTTTGGGGGGGGGGGTGTGTGTGTGTGTGTGTGGTGGAAACCACTCCCCCACTCAAGAGACGTGGCATTTCACCTACAATTGGACCAACAACATGTTGAGAGAGCTTTTCATAATTCCTGGTCCAGATGCACACGCCTCTGTTTCCTCAGCCTTTTTGGTATATAGCACACAAATCAGATGCGAATTGAAATTGTTCTCTCTTTTTCCTCTCTTTTCCTGTCTTTCTCCTGGGGCAATATTTTTTGGCTCACATTTTGTCATGTCTGAAATGCGACAACTGCATGCCGTCAAACACTTGCAGGATTTTGTGTGGCCCTGCACTGGTTGTTGGTCATAGCTGGATGGTAACGCATCACCACAACTTCTCCTCATGAAGAGACAATAAAAGATGGTGGACTTTGGGCACAGATGATAGTCCCATGCAGGTTCAATGCTGTGACTATCAGTGCAGGTTATCAGCCCATCCACCTGGGACTGGCCCCATGGCAATACTGGTCTTGCCATTCTGAGCAAGCAACTAATAGGCTCCCACCAAGCTTGGCATGCTGGAGTTCAGTTTTGAAGTTTTCACACTGGGATGCTCTTGGCATCATAGGTTAGGGGAAAGCAGCTGGTGGGATGGTAGGGTTGTGGCTCAGATTCATGCATGGGAGTGAGGGCTTAAAGTGACAGACTAATTTGCAATGTCATGTTGCCCACAAACACAAAATTGAAGGTCTGTAGCTTCATCACACAGATCAATTGGAGTTTGAAGTTTTACTTGGCGGTTGTAGCATTCAAGATAGGATATAGGTACGATGTTATACGGTTCGTTTGAAAAAAATAAGAAACTCTAGAACCAAATTGATGCGATCCTGCATTTTCGAACCTGAAAATACCAAAAAGTACAATAATAACATAGCTATCTGAATGGTAATGTGTGCACTCACTCATGTTTCCCTATTTTGACCTGAACTAGTCCAAGAACAAATTTGATGAACGCGAGTTGAGGATCCTCTTCCTGCTAGCACAGCATGGGTTTAAACAATAAGGCTAAACCTGGCAAGTGAACGGTTTCGCATGGCGTGGAGGATGCCCTGTTAGCCTGTGAGTCGAGAGGAATGCCACACTTACAGCATTTCGAAGGGTCGAAGAAACGCAGCAAGTGGGAATAGAGCTCAAGGAATTAGACCAGACAATCTAGAGTAACCGAGGCTGCACAGTTCGTCCAGTGGGCCATCGCAATGCTGCTCCGTCCCAGTCGGTCGCATGAACTTTGCACACAGCAAATCGAAATCGCTAGAGAGGAGAAATTGACTGTTACTTTGTAAAAAAGGGATGGTAACAAGGGGCCACTGGCGATACGATTCAGCCACCGAGGCACCGAGATCCTGCAGTGACATAAATATCTGGGTTACGCTGTCACTCTCAATGCTACGGCCCACTTACGAACGTACTCCTACAGTGGGGACTTTAAGTTCTCTGGCATTCTTGAGCAAGTCACGACCACCTCTTGAAATGAAGCCATTCAGAAAATTACGTCATCATAGCCTCAAACAAAGCATCTGTGCATCCACTACTGTGACAAGATGCTCTCCTCATTCCATGCGCGACTAATATTGGAGACACAGCACATGAAGAGTAACGATTCACTAAAAGCACATCATTGAGTCGACACTGTTACAAAACGGAGCTTTCAGAGATCTAAGCCATTTTCTAAGCAGTAAACTTCTCAACCTGCGCCGAACGAGTGTTTTAAAGAAACGGTGGTCATGGATTACCGTGGATTCGCTGCGTAAACTATAGTAAATGGTGTGTACCACGACAAACTTCAAACTGGACCCATCCTGCTTGTTGTAACGACATATAATGCTATTGACAAACACTTCAATCCTCAACGACCATATGTGAGGCTCGAATTAACAGGAGTCTCAAAGCAACCAGCCAAAAAATATACGAGTCGCTAGAACATAGAAACTGCTTTTTGCCATGTAAAGGAAATACTCTGAAGCTCAATGACAATCAGATTCTTGCTTTAAGAAGAGAATATCGCATGTTAAACCTGTTTCGTGTCAAAAACCATACCCAGGATACCTTCCTGAAGCTGGTACCTTCAATTGGGTAAAGGAAATATGCATCACATCTATAATCACCTTCATTACAGAGAGTAGTTGCTCGCACATTCTATCCTGCTGAAGACATACAAAGTCTGCCTGTACCTTAGCTTTGGTCTATACAAATTCTGGCCAGTTCCAACTCAAATGAAAGTAGTCCGTCCACCCCGCCGGTTTTGCTTGTCATAAGCTACGTTGAATTTGTCCACCAACTCATTGATAGTACTGCATACAACAGTAACAATTCATTCTATAAGTCGACATATGACAATCAAAAAACGAACATTACCAGAACTGAATTGGACAACATCCAATCCACTGAAAAAAGTATAAATTTCGTTCGAAGTGAAAGCTTCAAATAAATTTCGACAACAGTGACTACCATTGCAAAGATTGCAGCGGATGATGTACCTGGAGCATTTGGTAATCGTGGCTAAATAAGTCATCAGCAACGTATCATTGTACTCCTGCCAAGGTGCACACAAAGAGCGAGTGTTCGTTGGTAACCTTGAGGAGATAAATTGTGCAACCAAAAGAAGTGTAAGCATAGAAAAACAAACTCTTAGGTTATCATTTCCGAATCTCGACTCAACTACTGACCAGCAAAGGATTTGTTTGATTCCTAGACAGTCGGATACCCACCATGAGAAAGTCATCGTGGAACTTCGGCGAGTCCAAAGCTGGTAACTTCCGTACTAAGCTTGAAATTTGACGTAGAAGAGAATGCTCGTACTCAGCATCCCCTATTCAGAAACACTTCATTAAGTGAGATATTATAGCGGTCATCACTGCCATTCATAGATTACCACCTCCAATTACGTTCATTTCAATAGTATCACACTCGCAAAACGGAATTTTAGACATCACAGACTAAGAGGAGGAAGATCTTTGCAGTGTACCTTTCTGAACAGAAACAAGATGATGATATAAAACTCGAATCCTGCTATTCAGCATCTTAATGGCGCTATGCATTCCGGTCAAATTAGCAGCAACTGCAATAACGACAAGGAAACCCACATATACAGAACCCTCAGCACCGTAATTTGTGAGGCGGTGACATTCACCAATATCATTACGACAAAAAAAACATGTCAAGTGTAGGTACTTCAACATATGAAGTGGACAATGACGGTCATGCAGAGTTGATCGATCATACTTTAAATAATTAACGTAAACCCGCTGATCGCCTTCAGATTAATAATTATAACTATAAAAAATTCAAAATAATATAATAAAAATGCATTAATTTGCTTAATAGGATATAGAAAACAAGCAAGGTTACTGAGAGGGATTATACGTTGAGTTGCAGCAGAGCTCCCGTCAGAAGGCTTTATATGAGCCACGTGATCCACTGATATTCTCTCAGCTTCAACCGTCTGGTAAAACATACAGACATCCCATGCTCAAAACATATGTGAAAAACGAGGCTAACAGATAACTGATGGACAGAGAAAAGCCGTACCTCAATAGTATAACTTGCATTAACAAAAATGAGGGAAGGAACTTCATCAATCACGTGTAATTCTGCAAGGCCATGCCAAAGAAAGAAAGGCCAAGCCGAAGTTAGATTAAATTAAATGAAATTGAATGAATAAAACAATCGAACGTAAAGAATTGAGAAGGGATTGTCAATAATGCGTGAACATCCCCTATGCTGGGTGTAAAAACATCTCGCACTGAAAATTCCAAACTAAATCTTTAGAGAGATAGGTTCCCCCATATCGTACGTTTGAAAGCAGCCACAAGTTGCTATGTAATCAGATATTCTAGCCAAAAAATCTTCGCTAAATTGGTATTGCAAACGCATGTATGCTCACAGCGCAGAATAACTCACCGCTTTCGAAAATACTGATAGGGAGATCTTTCTGTGCGTGGTTGATAGTAGGATTCAGCAGTACATATACTGGACTCTCATTAATGTCCATGAACTGGCATACAGAGAGAAAACACATCAGGTTCCTTGACCTAGTGAAGATACTTACAGGGATAATACTTGCAATGGGGACTACATAGTTCCTCAATACTTGTCTTCGCCAATACTAACACAACATGACAACACGAGCACAACTCGAATCCATCAGATAAAGGACGATACAGTGATCAGTGAAAGACATTGTCACTGAAGAAACGATTAGGAATACATGAAATTCTCATTTCATTTACTTGCATAGATTTCTTGAGACTCCCAAACTCTTACAGCTTTATGAATATGCATGTCCGAGTCCAGGACATCACTACCAGTTGAGTACCAGCCCAGTATGTCATACTTGGGGAAGACCTTCTTGTCTGTTGGCACCAAATCAAACATTAAAGCTTCCAACCAACTAGTTCATTTAAAAACATTAGAATTGGATGTTCAAATTGGAGGCGTACAAAAGTCCGCCCTAATGATTTTGAACATGTCCAGAGCATACAACATAACTATTCAGTGTAAGTTCGTTGTAGAATTGGCTGATTCATGGGATGCGTTTTTATTTTGCGTGAGAGGTTACTTAAAAGAGGCTGTAATAACGGATACTGTTTACCGAAACCAACTAACAGCGAGTACAAGGCCTACAATTTATACAGCACAGGGTGTTCGTAAGTTCTGTTTCTATAATGTATACCTTTGGACCAGACGCAGGTCAAAAGAAGTAGATTAAAATTTTTAAGTGTGCAGCAACACAAGTTTCTCCAAAACAAATGAGAATGTCCAAACCAAGCATAACATGAAACATAGGACTGGGAACTTTGGAGAAGATAATTAAAAAAAAAAGTAAACATAAAATATTCAACTCACATTGCAGATGCTTATCTTCGAGAAATTCGCGACACAGTTTCCCTGCTACCGGATCGTAAAGAAGCTCAAAACTATTGAAAATCTCAACGATACGCCCCATTTGCACCCCTAACACACAGCCATACACACGGGGTGGACAACTAGCACCCCCATTCTGCGCCTTAATCCGGGTGTGATGATCGGAGATGTTAACAATCACCAGAGGATGCAACTTGAAGGTCAATCCACTGCTTGACGACATCTCTCACTCTCTCTTGCTCTTTCACTCTGAGCACGGGTCTCCAGGCCTTGCGTCTCGCCTTGAACTAAAAGGGCGGTGGATTGACGATTCAATCTGCAATCTAAGCTCCAATTCACATTCATAGACAAATGTCACGAACCGTAGTCCACCAAAAATCCTCCACGCAATTCTCCGGTACCTACCTCCACGTTACCACGAAGAATTAAGCCAAACCCTAAATTCTCAAATTACGCCAACGTGAAAGACGAAACGCGTGACTAAATTTAGCCTATCCACCTCTTTGTTGATGTTCAGTTGTCGCAAGAGTCAGAAATCGCGGATGCGAAAATCCATACACAAGAGTCAGAAATCGCGGATGCGAAAATCCTCGCAAGCTTAACTTAGTTCAGCGAACTCTCTTCAAGCCCCGAGTTCGTTGTCGCAGAAACCTAGATCCTACGATCTAACAATATCTTCAGATGATAATAGTTATTTATTGAAAAGGTAGATCTCCGTGCTTCTATGTTCGCAGACGGTAGTTATATGACCTAATTCTTCCTTTGAGCACCAAAGGGGTGGTGTGTGTTTTGGGAAGATTTTATTCCTAGAATCTACGAATAAATGTGATCAAATTTGCCTTCCCGCCGCCGGACAGAGAAGAGAGGTTGAAGGGCATCCGGAGCTGTATATTGAAGCTCGGAAGGATTCGTCGACTGCTGTCGATTCAAGTTTCATGATTCGGAAGTTTATCAGGAGTCGTTAGGAACGTTGGTTTGGTTTTTGAGGCGGTAGGTTTCGAGTAGTGCAGAATTTCACGTTGCGGAGGATGTAGGATTAGGAGTTTGAAGAGCAGAGGCGCAGGTTCCCTTGACGGTGGTGGTGGTGGTTTTCGGAGGACCAGCGAGGATTGAGATGGGGAAGTTGGGCAAGAAGGGCTCTGGAGAAGGTGAGAGCAAGTTGAAAAAGAGGAAGAGGCCCGCCGGTGCTAGGGGATCCCGGGATGCAGTGTGGGGAAATTCTCTCGCCTGGAAAAATGTCACTCCGAATGATTCATTGTCGATCCTTGTTGGCAGCGACGAGGGAGGTGCGCTCGTGTCACCGTTACTGATTCTTGATTGCCTGTTTGCCTTGTTTGGAGATGCGTTGAAGCGTTCAGAATTGACATCCCGTGGTGGTATTATGTCAGGGTTTAGCATACAATGGATTCGGTTTGGGTTTAGGGTTTTTCACGTGTTGCCTGGGGCTGAGGTAGTGCTTGGAGGAGATTCTTGGGGCGTGGTTGGTTTTTTGTTTTGGTTATTTTCGTGCTGCATCAATGGCGAGCTTATTATGCTCCTTCACAGTTGAATCCTCGTTCAAGTTTTGGAGGCAACGTTGTGGTTCGGCTTTTAGTTCCGATTAGGTTGCGGTTATTAGTTTTTAAAGCGCTGAGTTTTACCGACGCGCAATTATTAATTACGGCTGATTTCTGGTCAATGGTCAGGTTTTTCTAAGGTTTATGCATAATTGCATTTGTGGTATGAATACAGGGTTTATGTCACTTGAAGAGATTGATGGGGATGTATTTGCCGGTACGACTGAGGAGGGTGGTCTGCTCGGTGCCATCCCAGAAGCCAATGAAAAGCCCGAAAAAGAAATTAAGAAAATAATTAAGAAGAAATCAGATTCTAAGAAAGCTGTCGAGTCAAGTGAGCTTGTTGAGGGGCTTACCTCGCCATCTGAACGAGATGATGCAACTGTTCCATCTGATGGGAGCACTCCAGGATCTTTGTCCCGATCCAGTACCGAGAATGAGAAAAGGAACCAAAAGAAGAAGAAAAAAAAAGAGAAAAAACTTAAAGTAGGTAAGAATGCAACGGTTGACGGTTCCTCAAATGTAGAGAACTCTGAGACAAAAGAAAATAACTCCAAAGTAGACGTGACACCGTCTAAGAAGAAGTCTAAAGTAGACAGTAAGTCGTTGTTTGTAATGGGACCTGTAATCAATACTGTTGCGGGAGACACTGACGGGAGCGCGCCCAAGGATGTTAGAGAGGATGTAACTGACATTGAAACTAAGAACTCCAAGGACAGTACTCCCGTAACTAAAGGCACACTCACGAACATCAAAGAGGATGGCTCAGGAAAGAAAGTCAAGCTTGGTTCCAAAGCGAGGAGACTTCTTCGGTTGCAAAAGCAGCAAAAGCAGCAGGAACAGAACGGTGCCAATCATTTCCTGGATTTTTTTTAGCTTCAATTTTCATTTTCATTTAAAGTTTTCTTTTGTGTTCCTGGCATGTATATGGATTCTTGTTCATATTCAGAAACCTCAAATCTGAAGGCTTTATCAATTGTACTTTTTCAAAAAAGTAGCATAAACTAATAACTTGGGCTATTGAACATTGTCATTTGAGGGTATTGGACTTGGGAAGATTAGCCGCTGCATGCATTAGACTTTCATTAACCTCTTATTGACACTAGCTATGGTTGTTATCAGGGGTCGACGAAAAACAGGGTCACGTAAATGAGGATAAAATTTCTGAAGCGGATATGCGTAAACGTGAAGATATGGAAATAGAGAGGTTAGAAAATTCACCTTCTAGTGAAGCCGATGAGATAGAGGAAATCGACATGTCGGCATGGGCTCAACTAAGGCTTAATCCTCTTCTAATGAGGGCTTTAATGAAGTTAAAATTTTCGAAGCCAACTCATATTCAGGAGAAATGCATTGCTGCCGCTGCTTATCAGGGAAAGGTGTGTTGCCCGTTTTTAAATATTGCGTGAATTTGTCTATGCGCCTGTCAGTATCCCCTCATGGAAAGCAGTTGGGTCTGAGATTGATTATGCTTTCTTTCCACGTTCTGCATCCTAATTTTATGCGATTTTTTGCATGAGCTTAGATTTACACTTTGATATGGATGTTCAGGATGTCATTGGTGCTGCTGAGACAGGATCGGGAAAGACTCTTGCATTTGGCCTTCCAATACTACAACGGCTTCTGGATGATCATGAAAAGATTCAAAGGAAATCAGGTTTTGACAAGGCTAGCAAGAAACAATCTGGAGGTCCCTTGCGTGCTCTTATCGTTACTCCTACAAGAGAACTTGCATTGCAGGTGCGCACTTATCAAAAGCCATTCTGTACGATTAAAACACTTTTTCGGGTGCTTACTGTTTCCAAGGTTTCTGGAAGCAAATGTTTCCGGAATAGAAGTCGACGGTGGTTGTGCTAGGTTTGTTGGGTTGGATTTTTGAACTGCTGCCGGTATCAGCTGGAAACTTCATTGTATCTTTCGATCTGAAAGTTTATTAATCTCAATAATGTTATCCTAGAACAAAAATCCGTTTATCAAATAGTATTTCTAGGTCGTTTTTCTTTTTCTAGTTGCTTAAGTGGCGTTAATTCTGATTTGCGGCCTTGTGGCAGGTGTGCGATCATCTGAGAGCAGCGGCTCAATTCACAAATTTCAATGTTGTGCCCATAGTTGGGGGAATGGCCCTTCAAAAGCAACAGCGACTTCTGAGGTACCAGCCACAGATTGTGGTCGGGACACCTGGACGTTTATGGGAGCTTATGAGTGCCGGTGAATCACATCTTCTTGATGTAAGTTTTCATTTTGTATGATTATCAGTTAGTTTGGGAGGATATCAGGATAAAGACATACAGAGGCAATCGTCATTGTTTTCCCTTGCTAACATAGTATCATTAATAATTGTCCACCTGTTTAGCTATGATCCATGAGCAGGTGGAGCTAGTTCACTTGTAGTATGTCGCAATACAGATATTCAATGCTGGAATGTTGTGTAGATGCAAAGAAATTAGACGCTTAGGAATTTTTGTATTAGTATTTGGTGCAGAATTGGTCTTGTACAAACCTTTTTGGTGTATGGCCTGCGAGTACAGTCGTAAAAGAGAATGATGTTTGGTCATAGGTTTTCAACTGATTTACTCATGACACTTGCTGTAGTCTTTTTATATGATGTTTTCATTTTTGAACCTAAGTGCTCTTTCGCTTCACATAACGAGTCTCTTAGTTGAGTATGAGGGGAAGAGAAAGGTTTTGTAGCCCTTCGGCGCTTGTCTTGCAGTGTTAACCATGTTTGTTACCTCGTGGGATGCAGCTGGCACAACTATCATTCTTTGTCCTGGATGAGGCCGATCGTATGGTAGAAAGAGGCCATTTCAAGGAACTTCAGTCGATAATGGATATGCTTCCAAAGACTGGACGTGAACCTGCTGCAGATAATGAAAAGCCACTTCAACGACGTAAAAGGAGAAGAGAAACCCCCAAAGAAAACGAGGAAGAGCAAGGAGATGTTGCTGAAGAAGACGAAAATGTTGAGGTGTATCCAGACTCTGATGATGATAATGTTGAAGAAACCAATAGCGAAAATGTAGATGGAGATGAAGATGAAGGTGATGGAGATGGAGATGGAGATGAAGAAGAAGATGTGGATGGTGAGCAAGGAGATAAAGATCAGCAATTATCGGCAGAAGACACAACTATGGAGGAAGATTTTCCCGAAACAATTGTTGTAGAACCAGTGAAGAAGCGGCAAACGTTAGTATTTTCGGCTACATTGTCACTTCCCCCTGGTTTTAAGAAGAAGCTAAAGAGGGGCTTTTTTAATGACAAGAGTACATCAAAGAAGAACGAGTATTCAGTGGCATCTCTTATACAAAGGGCGGCAATGAGAGACAATGCAGTGATAATTGATCTCACTACCAAAGACATCCTTGCAAGAAAGCTTGAAGAATCGGTGATAGAGTAAGATGCCACTTTTATGATATTGTTGTGATATTTTGAGTTTTTTTTAATTGACGTTTTTAACAGGAACACGGAACTTTTGAGCTAGTTGATAGTGTAATTGGCATGGCATTTTTCTCCTAGCTTCTCGTTGTTGAACATCCTGCGGTTATGAAATAAAATATTTGCTGCAGCTCTGTCATTGATGTCTTTAAGTTCTGTGAAGGTGTCGCGATGAAGAGAAGGATGCGTATCTCTATTACATATTGAAGGTACATGGTTGTGGACGAACTTTGGTGTTCTGCACGTCCATTGCAGCTCTTCGGCATGTAACTGCGATTCTTAGACTTTTACAAGTTTCTGTCTGGCCGCTGCATGCTCAAATGCAACAGAAGCAGCGACTCAAGGTAACAAATCTTCCCTCATTTCCTTCGTTTTAAAATCCTACTTTTAAATTGATTGAAACAGAACTTGCAGGTTGACTTCATGCAAGCAGTACTTGTTTCGTGGTTCACATCAATGCATTTGCAAGTAGTTATCAGTTTTATTGAAGCACACCTATTTTGTTTGCACATCTGATATTTTTGCTGCTTTTCCATTACTAATGAGAAATTTGGTGCACTCAACCAGGCAATGGATAGATTCAAAGCCGCTGATGATTGCGTGATGGTAGCAACAGATGTTGCTGCTCGAGGTCTCGATGTGACTGGTATTCGAACTGTGATTCATTATCAACTGCCTCACTCGGCTGAGGTAAATTTGTGCTTCTAGTGTTCCATATATGTCTGCTACTGTTAACTGCTGAGGCAAGTTTTTCCTGCACAGGGTTATCTATCATAGCAATTACTACATAACGTTGCAAACATATTAGTAGTATTTTTCTATTCATTGTTTTGTTGTCATTATTTAATTAAGTCTGAAATGACGAGTAAGTGGGTCGTGTTACATTTTTAGTTATTTACGCGTTATTACTACATCTGCAGATGTATGTTCACAGAAGTGGGAGAACCGCCCGTGCAGATACTGATGGTTGCAGTATTGCTATTATTTCTCCATCAGATCGTGCAAAGTACAACACCCTGTGTCGCAACCTCGATAAGGTATGCGTACAGTATGTTTTGATCCCTACTCTCTACGAACCGTTATATGTTAGTACGAATTATTACAGTTCTAAATGCTTAAGTGTACAATGCTAGTAATTTCTGCACTTTTTCTACCCTTGTAACAATACCTAGTATGGGTGTTAGGTAGCCCTCATCTCTGATTTTATTCTTACATCGAAATAAATGATTACCTCTAGAGTCCTGGTCTGGATTCTCGGACGCATCTAGCACAAATTTCTGCGTTGTTGGATGCCACCAGAGTTTGATTGCTCTTTGTGGATGATTTGGGTGCAGGCAAATGGATTGCCATCTTTTCCGATAGATGTCACCTATATTCCAGCAGTTTTGAAGCGAGTCAGTTTAGCATTCCAGGTTGACAGAGTGCTGCGCAAACATCAGCAGGTATATTATTGGCTTTGAGTTTGAATTCAGTATGCAGAATATGCATTGCAGAGTCATTGCAGTGCTAGGTAGGTTTATCAGGCTGCCCTGAAGCCTCTTCATCCAGTTTGCACTGTAATTCACTTTGAGAAAGAGAAAGAGAAGGTTTGTGCAATTTGGAGACCTGAAGATCATGACTTCACGCTTTATGAAAGCTAAATTACGTGTTGGTTCACTTGGCAGTTCAAAGCGAAACAGTCATGGGTCAAACGCAATGCCGAGGCTCTTGAGCTTGATGTTGAAAATAGCGATGATGATGACGAGGCCTCAGTTAAGATGCCTGTGGAGAAGCGAGAGTTAATGAAAGTTCAAGCTTTGCAGCAGGTTAACACTATTTACAAACTATTTTTTTGACTTTCTTTGTAATTTCGTATCAATTCCAATAATCTGGTAGTAAGTGGAGGTTACTGGGAATTGACTTTCTTTTGACGTATCTAACAGGAGCTGCAGATGCTTTTAAAACAACCCCTGGAACCGAAGGCGTTTTCCCGGCGATACGTTACGGGGGTATGTGTCCGTCCTGTGCCCCCTCCCTCATCCAACTTCTTTTTGGAGCCTTCGTGTCATCCATTTTGTGTCATTCCCCCCATTCATGTTCTTGTAAGTGAATTCGTCATATTTATTGCATGTTTGTAAGTGGCTTCTTGTTCTGACATGTTTCTGTCGGATTGAGCAGTCCGGAGTCACCCCAGTGCTTGCGAAACAATTGAAGGAGTACACGGCCTCTAAGTTAGCCACAAAGACGACCAAGAAAGGTAGCAAGACACCTGTCAGTACTGTAAACAGTGCATCCTTCAAAAGTAGGCTTCTTGTGATTGGACAAGAGCCAGTTGAACCTTTGGATGCCCTTCGTAGGTCAGCTCTACTACAGACTTCGTCAAAACCCATTCCTGTTACCACTCCTAAGTTGAAAGGATTTCCCAGCGATTCCAAGGCCAAAGGCAGTTCCAGTGGTCCCAAGTCCAAGCGGCGCAGAAGATGAGATACATCTACTCATTATCCCCGCTCAACCAAATTTTGACACCATAGCTATTTAACCCTGTTCTTCTAACTATTTGTTTCATGACCTTGGACTTTCAACAAAAATTCCTTGCCTCTCGTGATTCCACCATGCTGACACATCAAAAACAATTTATCTATCAGGTTCAGTGTCGTCTTCATTGTTACATGGCATTTGGCGTTCTGTAAAGCAATTTTCACTATTTCAATGTTGGATTCTAGAGTTTGGTTGGAATTTGGTTAGAATTTGCAATGATCAGCGTGCCATTGGCAATTACCACTTGGACTTCGAGGCTATTGTCTATGACAAGACCTATTCTCCTGAAGGAGCATCCTATGTATCGCCTAGAGCGTGCACTTTGTGGTAGAGCTCTACATGGCTCTCTGAACCAAGTTGCCATACTAATCTTGCATTGTACTCTGCGTTGTTTAAATGTGCAGTTCGTTCTTTTAGTGGTGGCCAAGCACGTGGGCATATCTGATGCTGTACCGGTCTAGATCATTTAACTACGTCTACATTTGTGAAGAAATAATTAGTGTAATTTGCAAGAACTTAAAACAATAGTCATACAATTTTATCCTCTCTAGATATCAGGACGTTAAAATTAAGATACCTTAAGCTTGATAACTAGTACCTGTTCTTCTGTTGCTGCTTGCGAAAGAATGGTCACAATTAACCAAGCGTATTTCAGTATAAATATCATCCTCAAACTCATGGGTATACATCATTTGCTTCCTCGTCGGGATGTTTTCTTACAGGTGATCGTGATTTTTGTGATTGTGGCAATTCCCAAAAGTCCAATGAATACTTGTTGTGGAGGTTGGATACTTTGAAGAAGATACATTGAAAAGAGTAATTTGTTTAGCTGCAAATGTAACCTGAATTAAACAACTTTTTTCAGAGTCCATTGTTTGTGTAATCTGAAGAAATGCTTTTTCTTCAACTTGCATGACGCATTGATCACATGTTACCACTATGTTTAGTTTTTTTTCGTCTTTAATTGTTTGTTTGTTTTTACCAAGTAATTATGGCTTTATTATTTGCAGAATTTGTGCAGATCACAACTACTTTTGAATTAGTCTTTAATAAGGTATGGTGGTTTTTCAACACACCAATTACAATTGTCAATTAACACGAAAAGCTAGGTAATGACCACATAGTGGCTTTTCCTTGTATGAAGTGGTTGCAATAAAGGATATTTTTTAAAAATGTCAAGAAATTAGAGGTGTTTGTCTTTTATCCATTTTACAAGCTTTGATTTTAAAATGTGTAGACAATAATGAAAATTGTACTTTTGATCAGAATGTCTTGTTACAAACCATACAAGAACCAAATTTGTTTTGTACATAAAACAAAAATTAAGTAATGAATTTAATTAATTAAAGTAGCATATGTTAATAACCCAATAATACTTAAAACAAATTCTTTCAAATTATTAATTAAAAATGAATACAAAAATTAAATGCATAATATCAACTTGGAGTTTGTATTGATATCTTGTTAATTTGCAATAATAACATATTTACGTCTAATTACACATAGTATTATCTGCCACACAATACAAGTTTTAATAAGTTTTTATTAATCTTTAACTTGTTTATAAATCTAAATTGCTTCATGTATGCCTTTGATTCTTCTTTACAATGGATAAATTTAATGCATTAAATATTTTTAATATATTAGACTTATATTTGCTCACAAATATAATTTTAAACATCAAAATTTTACAAAATATGGTGAGTAGAATTTACTTTAGAAATTCTTTATTTGATGTAACTAGTTAAGCTTACAATGAATGCATAGAGGACAAATAATAAAAGATGTGTCTTCTATTGGAATAAAAGAAAGCTTATCACTAATATCTTAGAACTTATACTTTTAAATATACAAAAGTCTTGTAAAGACTATGTACATAGAAAGTACAAGATACTTTATAACCTTCATTGGTAATTGTTATAAGACAAAATGGTCTAATGTATTTAAAACAAAAAATATAGTATTTTTCCTAAATTAATATTTTTAAGGCACTTGTAGAAGGATAATTAGTATATTAAACTAAAATATTAAGATTTAACAATAGAAGTATGTTCATATTAAACAAGTATAGGTACTTTAAAAAAATGTACGTTATTAGATACTTAGCATTAATGTATCATCTTCTAAAAATAAAATAGGATAGAAAAAATAGTAATAGAAAATCAATAAAAATGATAAGTAGTATATTGCATGATAGAAGTATCAACCTTGAGTTTTAGAAAAAAAAAAATTAAAAATTAAAAAAAAAAAAATTATAATAAATTTATTAATATTTTAATAATATTTAGCAATGTACATATTTTTTTATAATTATAGTATATTCTAGTATTTAGTTATGAGATGGAATAACCATCTCTAATTTGTAGATTTATCAAAGCAAAGTTCTTTTTAACTTTATTATTTTATATATTTACCACATGTATTAAATTTATAAAGATATTTTTAAAAATAAATTCTATTATGGATTTGGCTTCTAAAGCTTTAAATAAGTATTTATAAGAATGTGACAATCTTTGAAGTACAATATCATTACATCTTTCTTACAAAATTTACCTCTATATAAGAAAATTGATTAATAAGTAATTTGAACTTATTAATAAGATCCAACATATCATATTCCTTTGGTACTTTAGCAATAAAGATCTTGCATCACATAAAGAGGATGTTAAATAAGCTCTTATAATTAAAGACATTTCAAAATATCCTGTATGTATTTTTTAGTCTTTTGTAAAGTTGAATATGTATAAGGTACCTATCCACAAGATTAAAGGCAATGATGGGTTTGTCCTTTGAATTCCACATTGGTATGCTTTAGGAACCTTTACATCAAATCTTTTATGTGATAGATTCTTAAAACCTTTTACAATCTCCTATAACTCTATTTTTAAAAATACCATTTTTATTTTTAAATTCAATAAGTGGAGATTCTTTTTATTGAACTTTTTAATGGCTTTAACACCTTTGCATTAACAAATGGCCATAATAATGACAAACTTTATGGTTACCATTTTAAATAAAAATTAAAAGATTGATTTGGTTACCATTTTGGTATAAGAGAAAACTCTAAAATAAATTTAAATACATACTACAAGTATACTTTAATGCTTTTAAAAATCAATATATCACTAAATAAATTTTGGAACTTTTATTTCTTTCTTGTTAGTAACAATTCCATATTAAAAAAAATTCATTTAATGCTCTAAACAAAAATTAGTACTTCTCCAAAAACAAATGACATTGAACACAATCCAAATGACTTTTATACCACTTGGTTTTTTGTTACCCTTCACAACACTCATTATTGAATGAAGCTCCAGGTAAACATCAACTCTTTATAAGAAGATGGGCTATTTATTTTTAAAAATTACTTTTTCTTATTTGCTTCAGCACTTCTTCTTAAATCAACTTTGAATTAATGCTCTTGGTCCATATCTATACCTTCCAGAACAAAATGACATTTAATTAAATAGAAACTAGATTTAAAATTCAAATATGAATTAAAATGAATATAATTTCTTTTTAAGGGTGATTTAAGTTATTTGCAGCAATGATAGTTTATTTGAAATAACCTTAAAAACAACTCAAGACATTAATAAATACATCCAGAGAAATTGTTTTTAAAAAAAACATGCAGATTTATTACACTCTATATTTTTAAACTATATTTTAAATTATATATTTAATCAATTGAATACATAATTTTACTAAAAATAAACTAAAAATAAACTAAAAATAAAATTTTATATGACATTATATATAAATTTTAAATGATTTTAAAAAATTAATTTAATCAACAATCAAAAAAAAAAGATAAATTACAATTTGGTCAAATTTTAAATAAGCACACTACTTAGCACAAGTTTCACAAAACAGATGTGATTTCTCAGAGATATATATATATATATATATATATATATATTCACTTTTTTAGAGAATTTTTTATCAGAAAGATAGGTTGTATTACAAATATAGATTCTTTTAATTTTTTGGAACCATCTTTACTCTTTTGGATCATTGTACAACATTCTATAATTCTTTATTAATATTTTTAAAAACTTCAAGTAAAAAATTTAATTCAAAATTCTAGTTAAATTTCTTTTTAAGAAACTCCCATAGCATTCTATTTAGCAAGACTTGCTAAAAATATTCATTAATATTTTTAGTAGCTAAAAACAATTGCACCAAACTCTTGTTTATTGTTGGCGATAGAAAACTTAGATAATCATTATATTTTACATACAAAATATTAATAAGCAGCTTGATCATGGAATAATACCAAAGAATTTTGTTTGTTATACAAAGGTATATAAAAAGTACATTACCACAATAGGTGAAAGTAAGCACAAACAAAGATTATAACCAACAACCATTGAAGTTTGAAGTAAAAACTTGGCATGAGCAAAAGCAAATTGAAGTATAACAAAACCTACTTGAACACACATATCCATAAAAGGGCTACAGAAACTGTCAATGCATGTGTTCCCTTCTCTACCACATTGTTTTCAACAACAGATACAAAAGGATTCACAATTCACATTGAATGTGATGCATTTATTGTTAAATTTACCAACTGTGTTCACGTGCATGGAAAAAAACAAGTAGTAGGCCCATGAACTAAGAAGGCAGGTGCTTTGTTAGGATGCTTGATTGCTTATACACTACACCTGCCTTCACAAGTAGGAATTTATGTGTAGCTTCCTTTGTAGACAACACAATTCTTTTGAATAGTCTGTGGATTTGTGCACAAACTTTAATTTATGTATAAATGTACCTCATCTTTTTTTAACGTAACTTATTTTTCCACAATGCAAGATATCAACTTAGTGTTTCAATCAATTAATGTTTATCAATAGGATCAACTAAAATTGAATATTGTGGTCTAGAATTAAAAGCTGTTTCATACCTAGAAATCTATTTTGAAAGGCCATGGTTCAAAAGCCTTATCAAGGATCTTTGCTTGGTGGAGAAAAGTCCTTTTTTAAGCCTTGTTTTTAGATATCATATAAAGTGAGAAGAAGGCACATTTTATAATATTAAGATTTAGCATCTCAACATATTAAAAATAATCAAAGATATGATATTGTCCAATTTATTTGACAATGATGTCAAACTTCAATACTTGCTTATATCAAAAGTAGTCAAAGATATGAGATTGCATAATTCATTTGGCAATGATGTCAAGTTTGAATACCTAATTAAATAAAAGATAGTCAAAGATGTAAGATTATCCAATTCTTTTTGCAATAATACCAAGCTTTTGTATCAACTCATATTTATCGTAGCAAAGTTATAAATTTATTCTATTTATTTGATAATGATATCAAAGTAAAAAATATTATTGATATAAAAATAATCAATGTTGTGAAGTTGTCCAAATTATTTGGCAATAATATTAAGCTACAATAATTACGTATAATATAAGAAATCAAAGATGTGAAGTTGATTATTTTATTTGATAAAGATGTTAAACTTTAGATAATGAAAGATTTGACTTTGTTCAATTTTTTGGATATAATATTAAGCTTCTATAATTATTCATATCAAAAGATATAAAAGATGTGAAGTTGCTCAATTCATTTGGCAATGATATCAACCTTGAGTACCAACTTATATCAAAGGTAGTCAAAGATGCGAGATTGTTCAATTCTTTTGAGAATAATGTCAACCTTGAACACTCACTTATATCAAAATTAGTCAAAGATATAAGGTTATTCAATTCTTTTGGCAATGATGTCAATTTTGAGCACTCACTTATATCAAAATTAGTCAAAGATGTAAAATTGTCCAATTTATGTGGCAATGATGTCAATCTTGAGCACATGCTTATATTAAAATTAGTCAAAGATGTAATGTTGTCTAATTCATTTGACAATGATGTCAAGCTTAAGTACTTATTTATATCAAAACTAGTCAAAGATGTGAGGTTGAATAATTTATTTGGCAATGATGCCAAGCTTGAATACTACCTCATATTGCAGGTAGTCAAAGATGTGAGGTTATCTAATTCATTTGGCAATGATATTAAATTCAAACATTCTTTCATATTAAAGGTAATTAAAGATGTGATTTTAATCAATTCATATAGCAATGATATTAACCTTGTTTTCTTTTTCATATTAAAGATTGTCAAAGATATGAGTGTGCTTAATTTATTTAACAATGATGTCAATCTTAAGTATCAACTTATATTCAAAGTAGTCAAAGATGTGAGATTGCTTAATTCATTTGGCAATGATGTCAACCTTGAGCACTTACTTATATCAAAAGTAATCAAAGATGTAAGATTGCCTAATTCATTTGGTAATGATGTCAAGCTTAAATACTCTCTTATATCAAAACAAGACAAAGATAAGAAGTTGTCTAATTCATATGACATTGATGTCAAGGTTGAGCTCCTCCTCATATTAAAGGTATTTAAAGATGTGAGATTGTTCAATTTATTTGACAATGATATTAATCTTGAGCACCCACTTATATTCAAAGTAGTCAAAGATGTGAGGTTGTTCAATTCATTTAGCAATAATATCAACCTTGAATACTTGGTAATGTCAAAATAAGACAAAGATGTGAGATTGCCCAATTTATGTGGCAATGATGTCAACCTTAAGTACCCCAAAATAACAAAAGTAGTTAAAGATGCAAAGTTGGCTAATTCATTTGGCAATGATGTCAACTTTAAGTACCATTTTAAATTAAAAATAGTCAAAGATGTGAAATTGCTCAATTTGTTTGGCAATGATGTCAAGCTTGGATATTTGCTTATATTAAAATTAGTCAAAGATGTGAGGTTGCCTAATTCATTTGGCAATAATATCAAACTTGAGCACCCTATTATATTAAAGGTAATCAAAGATGTGAAGTCGTCCAATTCATCTAGCAATAATTTCAAGCTTAAGCACCCACTTATATTAGGATTTTTCAAAGAGAGAGGACTTCCTATTGATATTGATAATAATACCAATAAGTTACAATCTTTTAAATTAAATATTTTTAAAGAAGTCATATACTCTATTTTATTTGGTAACATAATCAAGTTTAAGCATCCTTCTAAGTCAAGTTCCAATAATGTAGTAATTTTAAAGAATGAATTTGGAAATTTTTTTATAAAATAATAATTTTTTAATTACAAGATATTTAAACTCTTAAACTTTTTTCAAACATCTTTATCATATAGCATTTTCAAAGCTTTGTTTAATAATTTTTCTTTTAATTTATATCTACAAAATGTGTCGAACAAAAAAAATATTTTATCAATACAAAAAATAGGCTTAGTATCTTTATAACAATCTTTGGTATAGAAACACAAATATTACAACTTAAAAATTGAAGTGATGAAAAAAAAGCACTTCTTATTTCACTAAGGAAGTTGTTGTTTAGATTGTTATAAAATAATCCTTCTAACTATAAATCAATACAATTAAATATATAAAAGATTAGAATTTCTACTTTAGTAATATATATAATATATATTCAAATTTAATTATAATATAAGACTAATTAATTCAAATAATAAATTTACATCAACATATATCTAAAAAATATATATAATAAAAGATTGTGTATAAATATAAAACACAACCAATCTAATCAATTCAATACATATTTATGATAGTTTTTATTACAAGTCTTACCAATAGTAATCTATTCTATATTTATTAAAATTCTATATATTAATAACTATTAAATTGTGATGCTCTAAAATATAATATATTTGCCACACTAATTCCAACCAAACACTTATATTTTATTTTATTCAATCTTTTACAAATATTTGCAAACTTTGATCCCTACAAAGAATTTAAGCTCCAACATTCTTTGATAAGTTCAATCAAATCATCACAATTTGAAAGTAAGCTTGGTCTTTTATCTTTTTTAATTCTTTTTAATATCTCTTTTATTGTAAAAATATCAAAAAATAAATATATTTTTAAAGGTATCTTAAAATATATTATTACAAATGAATAAACATCTACTTCAAAAAGACACATTGTCATTATTTGAAATTTGTTTTTTAATACCTTTAGAATCGTATATTGACAACTACCATAAGCAATATTATTCTCTATAGTTTTTAGATTGCTTCCAACTTCAATCTTAGACATTCCAAAATCAATCACTTTCACAATAGGATGTTGAACAATCTTGTCCATAATTTTTGTCTCCATAATATTAACCAAAATATTCTTAGGCTTTAGATCACGATATGCAATGTGCATGTCATGCAAGTAACACATTTCTTTTGTAATTTGATGCATAATATCAATATATATATATATATATATATATATATATATATATATATATATATTTACTCCTTTTTTTTGCAATAAGTCACTTAAATTTATTTGCATCAATTCCATTCCTATATACAAATAATCTTTTTTAACTATTATTATAGAAGATTCATCACTTTCATTAGTATTACTTATCATTGCAAAATAATATATTATTAAGTTGGAATGGTATAAATTGGCTAAAATACTCATCTCTCTATTATGATATTCATTATATCTAATATCCATCTTTTTAGTTGTATACAAAAGTTCCAACTACTTTGATTTATTAACTTGTCATAAGATCTACATTCTTCCTTTACAGATTCCATAATAATAATACTTATCATGTCTGTAGATGGTTTCAAATCATCTAATTCTCCAACTTCTATACAATGCAAGTCTATTAATCTTTATAATAAATTCTTTACTAATCCATAATATTCTAAATCCTCTTCTCCATTTGCATAGATCAACCTATCATGTAGAAAATTTTATCACCTTCTGCTTCATCATATGTTACAACATCAAAAGAAACAAATGTATTATCTTCAAATTTATTGAAATAATGCTTTGAAAGCATATCACTTACTACATCACAACATTTCAAATTCCAAAGTAATTCTCTAAAAGTTTCTTTATTATTCAATTGAAAGATTGCTTCTTCACACCAATTTGGTTTTCCATAATTTTCTCCTAAAAAATAAGATTTATTCAATATAAAAAATAACTCACTTAATAAAAGCTAAAACTCCAATCCATCATTGCTACAAGTTATTAGGTGGTCAAAAACCTTTGTAACATGTTCAATTTTCTTACATAAATTTGTACATTGGTTTCTATTCAATAAGTCTTTTTTCTTCAATAAAATCTTAAATGCTCCAACAAAGACTTCAAATCCTTTCTAAGTATCTCTACAAATACCTTGCATATTTGATATTTTATCATATTGGTCCATGATACTTGAAGATCTTAACATGAAAAAACCATATAAATTGTTCTTAACCATAAATATATATTACTTAATTAATTCCAAAAGATATACTATAATGAATTAATAGCAATTAATTTAGAGGTATTTCATGTGGATTGAATTTGATACTTATGCATATTGGGGTATTATCCACCAAAATGTTTGTTCTATTGTACATCCATTATTTCTTATCCATAAATCTATTATTATTACTTTCAACTCTTCCATCACTTCAATCCTACTCCTTAAACCTTTGTCAAATTATATGTTTATTGGTTTGCACCTCCATTCTTTCTCTCTTAATTTGTTTAATTGATCCATCCTTAAATTTTTAGATCTTAATCTTCTTTGCTTTATAGTTTTTTATTAATTTTTTATTTTATTTTTATCACCTTCATGATAAAAGGCAATAGGAAAGGATTACAATAACCAAATTTATGTAAGAAATAAAATAAAAATAAAATAAATAGATCTAAAATTATCAAATTATTAAATAAATTGAATTTTTGATTAGAATCGTTTTAAATTATCCTCATATAAACTTAGAATAATTCTAATCAGATTTCACTTTTATTGAAAGTCTAAAAGTTTTAAATCCAACAAAAAGTTCTTATTTTTATCTTATTTTTTCAATAACCAAAGAAAAAATTGGATCTTTTCAAAATTGGAAAAAATTTCTTCTAACAATAATAAAGAATAGTAGCTTAAATTCTAACTTGTTCAAGTTTTGGTTAATCTTTTAGATTTATAAATCTTGTGAATTGTTAGATCATACTATGTTTTAGGCTAACACACCTATCCACTTAGGTTTCTAAAAATTTAAATAATAAAGCCAAGTCTCTAAAAATAAAATATAGATCAAGTCTAAATTAAGAATATAAAATATAATTTTTTTTTAAAATATCATTTTATTATGTATAAAATATTGGATTACATGTATATAATATAATCTAATATTGTTGTATCATTAGAAGTATCATTTGTTATACTTGGATTATATAGATTATATTTTAATATACATGTAATCTAAATTCTTAATTATACTATTAGAATTATAAGTATTAAAATAAAAAGGTAAGCCAACTCAAAACTATTAAAAAAAATTCAAAATCTTTTAGCATATCCTTGTAATATTAAATCTTAAATCCTAAATCTTATTTAAAAATATAGACTTTCATATTAGTTATTTTATACCTAGTATAAACACACATCATTTAAAACTAGATATTCTATGTTTAATATGAAAGAAAATACTTCAAATTAATTATTTTGAGTTCATAGTGTCAACAAGTCTAAATTTAAAATTAGCTTTTTAAAAATAATAATATAAAAAAGGTTAATATATTCATTATAAAACATCATAACTCTTAAAATAAAAACATATTTAAATTCCTAACTAAACCATTAGAAATGCAAGTATTAAAAATAAGAAGGTAGATCAACTTAAGATTATAAAATAAACATGTCAAATTATTTTAGCATATTTTTGCATCTCTAAATCTTAATTCTAAATCCTAAATAAATTCTTATGTAAAATATATATTCTATTTGTAAATATTAAAAAAGTTTAAATATATATATATATATATATATATATATATATATATATATAATAGAAATAAATTAGATTAATATTTTTAGGATTCTAAATATATTATTAAAATTGGAAGTATTAAAATTAGTGGAATTTATTAATGAAATAATTTAAAATTAAAATTTTTTTAAAAAAATTATCAAAAAAATCAATAAGTAAAAGCCTCTATATTTAAAAGTCTAAAAATTAGTAGAGCATTCTAAGTCCACTACTAGATTTATAAATCCAAAAATAAGGGATTGATCTAATAAAAAATTAAAAATACTTTATATTTATAATATTAACTCAAGAATTAAATAAGTCAAATCCTTAATAGATATCAATTTCTTTGAAGTTTTTTAGAAAATATATTTTCTATCTAATATATTTTTATCTACTTCTACTTACTTCTATTTACTTAAGTAATATAGGCATCTCTAATATGAGCATCAAATATATGTCTATCAAAGAAAGAAGGTAAAAAATAATAAAAAAGATCAAGAAAATATTTCAAACATATAATAGATAGTATTTCTAGTTATTGGAATTACTAATCTTACCAAAGCAAGAATTATTGGATCCCAAAGCCCAAGTACAATTGGATGGCAAAATGTTCAAGTTCTTATTCACATATATATATATATATATATATATACTGCATTTGACATTACATTTATTGAACAAACCAACTTAGAAGCTAACACCTTCTATTTGATTAAATCTTTTATCTACTATTAGGTAGTAGTTGCATCCAATTGCTAAAAATTTAACTTTCTTATAATTAGACTCAGTTCTATTAGCTAAATTAATTAAAGTTTAAAAGCCAATATAATAGAAGAGCTTTTATATTAGGAATTATAAAATTGAAATGTTAAAATAATCACAATGTTTACTACATCTTGTCCCCTAAGTATAAAGTGCTGCTAATAATTTTCTATTTGAAAACAATGTTGATTTTTTCTTATATGCACTAACATCTTCATTTTACTAGATATGTAGATATTGAAGGCTGCAACAAATAAAGTAATTTAACTCAAAGTTTAGTGAGTTATTAGTATAGAAATAATTAGTTTTGTGATCATTGAATTAAATAGTTAAAATATGTTTTAAATCAAAAGACAAAATGAATATTAAACTAATAAATATTATAAAAAATAAGTTAAAATACTAAAAACAATTGATTACTTATAATATATATATATATATATATATATATATATTATTTGATCTAATAAATAATCGTATTGTGTACTTATGATGTCTGTAATTTAATAATAGGTGAGTAGTAGATTAAATGGATTATTTCTTGCTTTGTTGTATATATGTTTATATATATATATTTGTATAAATCATGATACCTTTTACATTATTTTAGATTTTGTTGAAATTTATTGATTTAGATTTATATAGTTTTATTTTGTTTATTTATATTTATAATGTTAGGTTATGATACAAATTTTATGTTTAATAATAGATTTAGTTATATTTTGACATTATGCTTTTGTTTGCAAAACCAATAGTTTGTAAAACTAATATATATATATATATATATATAAATCAAATTTGATTTAAAGTTTTTTTCTTTTAATTTTGATTTGTGTTATTTTAATCATAAATAATGTTATGATCAACATTTAATGTGCCATGCATGCATTATTGTGTGCATTTGGCATATTAAAATATTTCATTCAATTTATTTAGTTTTCTTTTCTTTTCTTTTCTTTCTTCTTCTGTGCATTGCCACAAACAACTCATTGTTTCAGTGTTCACAATTTTCAGGTGTCATCTTATTATATATCATAGGTTTTTAATCAAAACTATTTCCATCTTCAAATCAAAAAATTTATACTTACAAAAAAATAAACTATTAAATTACTTATTTTAGAACTGTAGTTGTAATGACCAATTCTATGCTTGCCACACATATCAAATTTTGGAATATTTCAATAACCATAATACCATACTGCAAAATATCTTGCAATTAATTAGCAAATATATCCATGTTTTAAGCTAGTATTTTACAAGTAATCAAGATCAACTTAAAAGAGTCTTTTTTATCCTTAATTTAGTATTTTTTTAGTTTTGAATGTAAAGGTTGATTTAAAAATAAAAATAAAAATAAAAAGTTTTGTAAATAAGTTAATCCAAGTAAATGATTTAGATGTTTATAAAGCCCTTCAAAAACATTTGATATTAGTATAAAAAACTTGATCTAAAGTTTAAAAATAAAAACAAAACCAAACACATCTTTAAGTTCTACTGTTATTTCCATTTATATTATTCAAGAATTACTATGTAACCACTTAATTTTTTAAAATTTTTAAAATTTAATTTGATTACTTTTAAAATTATCTTATTAACTATATTCAAACATACCAATTCAAATGTTGAGTTTTGGAGAGGTTGAAATATGCAATCAAGCGTTAAATTGCTAAGCATCGTTGGTGTTATTATTTCTGTGTGTACAGGTTGTAGAAAGCAATAATTGGGCTTCAAAATGAAAAGAAGACTACCCGGACTTTCACAACTCATCAAAGGACGCCGCATAAAACTTGTATTCAGATCAAAAGAAAGGGGGAGCTAATCTAAGAAATCCTGAAAAACAACACCAAAACTAGAAGGAGGGCAGCTTGACTGGAAGGGGCAGCTTTGCTGGGGGCAGGGCAGGGCATGGCAGCGCCACACGGGCAGCTTTGGCCAACTCGGCGTACGGATAAACCCAGGAGCTCAGTCTCGCTCATGATTGGATTGGCCTCAAACCAAAACTGTACAGAGTACATCTTGAAATCGGATGAGTTACGGCATCCAATCGGTCCAGATTTCATCGATGGCTCATCTGGAGCTTCGAGTGGCATGGCTTGCCCAGAGTTCCTCGACTCGCCCTCGCCAGAAGTTTTGTGCTCTCTTGCTTCTCTGCAAGCTCTGTTCTGGGACGCAGCTGAGTTTCGTGTGAGTAGCGCAACAACGACAGTCGCCATTGGAGGTTTCCTTGCTCAGCTCACCACTTTTTGCAATAGAGCATGTTGTTTACACCAGCTAGGTTCAGAGGGGTGGTCTGCTGCGGATGTGGTGGATTGAGCGGATTGCAGCGTGAGTGCAACAGTTGGAGGGTTGCAGCGAAAAGACCTCGACGTGGTCTAAAGTAATAAGGTGCGCATGAAGAGTAGCGGCACTGGAGTGCACGTGTCGGTGAGGGTTTGCGGGGAGGATTGATGTGCAGGTTCACAGTGTGAGGATGGTGGTGATGGGTTATGGAGAAGTTGTTTCACTTGCGTCTTCATGAGGTTGCTTGTTTTGGTGGCTACATGGTCAAGATTGTAGAGGGCGATAGAGGGCGCGTCTGAGTGGTGGTTGAGAGTTTTGGGTGCTTTTGTGATCGTCGTGACGAGAAGCAGAGGCGGGTAGTTTTCATGCTGTGGGTTTATGGAGTAACTGCACAAATGACGATTTAGAATGTCCAACTTTCTAAATGGAAGTCACGTTGTAAAATCAACTTTTGTAGAATGGCTCCTGCAAGAGGTATTCAAGCTTTTGCAGTGGCATGTTTTTATCATCTATGAAGAGTGGAATATTGAGACAGTTATAAACACTTTTCTAGATTGGTAGACGAACAAGCTTAAGTGGGCAGGTGTGCCCAGCGGCCTGAGTCCCTCTGCCTATTTAGCCAATGGATGGGATTAGGATTGATAGATTACATGGGAAAATAAAATCATGAAAGTAGAATGTGGAAAACAATATCATAAATTAATAAGTGAAAATATAAACATGTTGAAATTATAAAACCGAACTATATGTTAATGAAATCAGAAAATTATAAATTGCAAATGTAATTTTGTAGGTTCTACATTAGGATTAACACTAATAGTTTTAGAATCTAGAATTAGATAATGTTAATGTTTTATAAAATTGTAGAATATTAATTAGCAATTGTCAAATAGAATTAAATTGAGTTGAATTGTGTTATTAAAGTGAGTTGTGAATTTTGGCCTATTTATTTAGTTATCATAGAGATGCACTAATTGTAAGATCTGTTCTATAATTGAGTGTAAATTGTTATACTTAGTGTCTTGGATGTTTGTATTTTAATATAAGTGAATGTCATCCAAATTATATTAATCATACAAATACTAAAATTAAAGATATTACATATGTTTGATACATGTTACATATTATTATTTACACTTGATTATAGAGCACTTTGTTTATTGATAGATGTGATTGTAGACTATATAAATGTTATGTCATAATATATTAATACTTCTTTGTTGTAATATTAAGAAGATTTGCAATTAGAACTTATAAAACTTTAAATAATATATTGGTATATCAATGTAAGTAAAAGAATATTGTTATTGTATAATATGTTTTGGAGTAAGATAAGTTTGATATAAATTTTTTATACAAATTATTATAAGTGAATGTATTTTGTTTGAGTTTAGTTTATTTTATATTAGAGTAGAATTTTTATTATCTTATATAATTTTTGAGTGGTTGTTATAAGTATAAAAACTACGATAATCTAAAAGACTATCCATTTGAATTTCTTATTTTGTTTTGAGCATTCTATAAGTGTTTTTTGACTTTGAGAATAGAAGATAAAGATTATAACAAGAAGCTTGAAGATAATACAATAGACCAAGATATTAAAGACTATTTGGTGAGTATTCATAGGAATGTTGTTATTGAAGTCTTAATTTATGATTTTAAATAATAATTATTTAAAGTTTATGTTATTGCAAATCATAATAGTATTGTTTTATTGTATCTATAAAAGTCTATATCAATAAATAATAGAAAAAAATAAATAATAAAAAAGTTAATAGATATTATTAATTATGATACAAGAGTAGTAACTTTAAATATTAGTTTGTGATATATTATGGCCAATCTTTTAGAATTATTCATAATATATTTAACAAAGATTTAGAATTTTTTAGTTGGTTTTGGATCCAATTAGATTTAAATATCTTGAAGCAAGATGATAGCCATGTTTAAGGAATTGGCACTAAAACAAAAATATTTGATGATATTGGAGATATTTGGAGACAATGTGACAACATCAAAAATAATATTTGGAGAAATGAAGAGTTTTTTGAAGATAAAAGATATATTAAATAAAAATCAATATTAGAATTTTTATAAAAATCTTAATAAGATTATAGAAGTATTTCAATACCTACTAACTTGTACAAATGATGGTTTGAAGTGTAAACTTATATATATTGAATTATTTATTGTAGTAAATAAATCCTATTTATTGACAAAAAAATTATAGATAATCTAATTGGTATAAAGCAACCATCTATCAATCGAAGAATAAAGAGATTTTTAGAAAATTACATTTAGAAGTGAACTGTAGTTATGATGTAGCAAATAATATATCTTTATGATAATATTTTATCAAATTTAGAGATATTATATTTTTTATTTTTTATATTGCAACCTTTAATGAAATAGAAGGTGATGATATAAGCTGCCATAAGAGATTGATCTTTGCAATTCAAGATATTTATTGTCAATACTTCAAATTAGTCAAGCATTAATTCTAAAAATTAGAAGATTTATGCCGCATAGTAGGTGGAAAATTAGATATTATGAAACTTTTAATTGACATGAAAAATTTAGAAATATTGGTAAGCATTGGAAAATGAGGTTTTACACAACTTTATGAATCAAAGTGGTGAAGACTTTGTTGTACAACTAAAATAATGGATGTCAGTTATAATACTTTTTTTTTATCAAAGAAGTGAGCATTTTAGCTAGCCTAAACCATCTCAACCTTATCAAATATTTTTTTTCTATGAAATATATTGCTAATGAGAATTGAAAAATATGTGAAAAAAAACAAAAAGAAAAAAAAATTATATTTGAGAAGAAAATTGATACAAAAAAGCTTGAATGACATTGAAAGAAAATAAATCAATATCAAATATTTTTCTTATTGATATCATTTATCAAATTACTAAAGAAGTATGTTATTTTTATGATATAAAAACTACACATTAAGATCTAAAACTTAATAATATTTTGATTAATATTACAAAATAAAAAATAAAAAATAAAAAATTTAATATGTTATTATAAAATTAATTAATTTTAGCATATCTAAAATCAATGTTAGAAAAAATGCATAAGCTTCTACAAATCAATATACTTATGATAGTTTTCCATACATGGCTCCAAAAGTATTGAAAAATATATTTAATTCAATATATATATTTTTTTAAAACAGATGTTTTTTTCATTTGCAATGATATATTTTAAGATTCTTATCAAAAAAACTCTATTTGATAATATTTCTATTAGAAGAGAGATATTAAAGAAAATAAAAAAAAGATGAAAGATAAAAGCTACCTATGTAATTTGGTGAAATGATAAAGCTTATTCAAGAATGTTGGAACTTAAATCCTTCACTACATCCAAGCTTTGCAAATATTTGTAAAAGACTCATCATGATAAAGATGGAAGAAGGTATAATCAAAGAAGTATATACTAGTGCATAAAATATATATATATATATATTAATAAAAATATATATATAAAGAAAATAAATAATAAAATGCCATTAGTAATACTTCTACTAATATTTATATTGAGTATGTATTAAATTTATTTTATTAATCTAATATCTTATAGTGATGGTTAGATAAAAAAATATATAAATTACATATATATAAAACTAGATTAAAATAAAAGAATCTATTTTGTGATATCACTTAATTTAATGATTTGATTTTGATATGCAGGTTGATATTTTTGAAGAAAAAATATTAGATAGAAATCAATGTTTATTTTAAATAAGATAATTATGTATTAAAAAAAATAAAGATAATATGTCTTTTTGGCATGGATAGAATAGGCAAGACCTCATTAGTAAAAGCCATACTTAATGATGCAAAGTACATGTATGATGTTGCATGCTTTGTTGAAAATATTTAAAATGGTGGTGACAATTGCACAACCTCTTGCAATATATTAAAACAATTTTAAATTTAAAAAATACTAAGTGATTGAAAAAAAAAAATATAAGAAATATTAAATGTGTGTTTTATCAAAAAAAATTCATATTGATCTTTGATGATGTAAAGAATTAAAGTCAAATTGAAGGTATTATTTCTATAGATGTTTTGTATGCTAATACATTAATTGTAATAACACAAGATTAGAAGTTGTATACAAACCATGATTCTAATTTAAAGTTTTTTATTACTTATTCTTACAAAGACTAAGGGAAGTTGTCTAATAAATTTGTTGAGGTCGGTAAAAAAAATTGTAAAATAGCCTGTAAGTTTAAAAGTTATAGATGTATTTTTAAGAGAAAAAAAGATGTTGAGATGTTGAAAGCAAGCTTCATAAAGTTTGAAAATAAAAAAATAATAATTAAATGGAGATAGAAAAAATAGTGATTATAAGATTTCAAATATTTTAAGAATAATATTTGATGACTTGAAAGTTGAAGAAAAGAAAATTTTCTTAGATATATGTTATTTGTTTTTATAATATTTTATATTTATAAGGTATGTTAAAAAAAAGATTATCATAAATATGGATAAACTATCATAAATAAGGTCAAAGAATTATACAAGATTACAAAAAAGTAATGGAATACATGAATTTTATTACAAGGCAATGCAATACAAGAACAAAAAGAAGACTAGAAGGTCCAAATTAAACTACAAGTCATACATTGTTGAAACTAAAGAGCCCCTCAGTCTCAACACCAATATATTAGGAATTAAGAAGCTTCCAAGTAGCTTCTTTTAAAAGACTTTGCCTTCAAGTCATCATAGGATACTTTTTGAACAACTTTCTTATTACTTCAATATAAAACAATCTTAAGAATCTTCTAGAGCTATCAAAAATCTTTTAAAATATTTTTTAGATGGATGTCTGTGAAATCATCTCTTTTTTTAGCTCTAAATTGGTTAAAAAGAAATAAAGCCACTATTATTTAAAAACAAAAAAAAATCAAAGATGTGTCTTATAGTCTTTATAACATATTTCAACTATCTTTCTTAAGTTAAAAGTTTCATTGGTCCTTGTAATCAACAATAATATTCAACATCTATTATTTGGAGCTAAACTTATACTTTTATATCTTTATTATAAAAACATCCTTTAAATATAATTTTTTGACTATCTTCATAGGCATGTTTAATTTCAATGATGATTATTACTAATTGGTTATTAAATATACTTCAATATCTTTATGTTTTAAATTTTTTTTTTTTTAAGGTTGATATTATGAACTACTTGGTTGAGACTAGAAGGTCCAAATCAGCATAACTTGTAAGGTATCATCTTCTTAGCTATCTATAGCTGATACACTAAGCAAAAATAAATCATAAATTTTAAATAGAACGGAATGGCATTGAATATACTATTCATATTGTATGTAGGAACTAATCTCAAAACTTTTGTAGTTGCTTTCTATCTTTTTTATAAAGAATTCAAAAAAATTTAAAAGTATCATATTCAAGTTTTTTAATTTAGATAACATAGCAATATTACTAGGAATTAGCACATGTGCTACCACTTTGGATTTAGAGAGATATTATTGATAAAATTCATGTACCTTTTGAGGTGCATTGATTAAGTTATGAGTAGGCTCCTATATACAATCATTAATGGTGTAGCCACACCAATATACAAAATACTCTAAATGTCCTTGTCTTATCTTTGAATCAAGCATTTCTTCCACCTCAAATTCTTCACAATTATCTATTTCAATACAAGGTGTATTCTTCTTGATATGTTTGATTCATTATAAGGATTAAAAATATATATATATATATATATAAAATAGGATGTATCTTCATAGATGCTTGTAGTTCCAAATAGTAAGTAATATGGTTAATTTGTTTTTGAATAAAAAATGGCTTCAACTTCCAATAGTTTAATTTGTTATAAGATCAATTGGTTTTAATATTGCGTTTAAAGAGCCATACTTTGTCACCTACATTAAAGACATATTATTTTTTTCAAAGCCTATGCAATATTGCCTTATATTATTTTCGAACTTATATAATATAATATCATTTGATAATACATAATATTGATAGATATTATTAATGAAGAGTTTGATTGTTTCTTCACTTATGATTGTTTTCTAGCAAAGAATAAAATGTGCCATTTTGATAAATCAATCAACAATCATAAATATGGTATCAAAAAAATTAGATGGTAAAAGATCTATAATAAAATTTATGGAAATAGAAGACTAAGATTGTCTTAGAATACGTAGTAGTTGAAAAAGTCTATATAGGCAATGTAAAGGTTCTTTGATCTAGAATATATGTCGCATGAAAGTACAAATTTTTTGAGGATCTTTTATATCTAAGGCCACCAAAAATCTTAAGAAAGCAATTCCAATGTCTTATTAAATTCAAAATATCCAGCTGCAAGAAAGTCATAGTATGTTGGTTCTTCTGGAATATATTAATGTTCTTCAAAGTAAAGAAGGTTGTCTTTAAACTTAAATTTTCTAAGATCATCTCAAATATTGTTAGAACATTATTTAACATCAAAGATAAGAAGATCTATAACTATTGTTGTATAAATTTGATCAAAAAATAAAAAATCTATTAGAATTGATATAGCTCTAGCCGCTTAGATCTTTACTTCTGGATAAAGGTTTAGTATATATTGAAGACAAGTCTTTTACTATATCTGACTTTCATATAAGTTATTACCTCGCACTGTCCAGAGGATGTAAATAAAGCTTCTAAACCTGTGCACATCATAACCTATGTTGAAGTCTAGATCTTTGTAGTCTTTTTAAGTGCTGATATCTAGTTTAGTAGCCACCGATACGACCTTTAGTAAAAGAAGAAGAAACATGTTATCTCTGTGTTAAAAGAAAAAGAAATCTTATATTTTTCTTTCTCAGATCTGGTAACAATAAGTGCATGGTACGTGCGTTTTTAATACTAAGGGGTTTGTATTATGTGGTTGTACTTGTTAGTCTCTGCTCTATATAACTATAAGACTCTTTTCTTAATGTTTAGTAGACAGTATTCTACTTAAAAAAAAAAAAAATCTACTCAAGTTTTAAGAGTATTGTTGGTTGTTGGCCATATGCTGCTTTTTTTCTCTTTAATACAAAGTATAAATACCTAGATAAAACATCTGATAATCAATGATGTTAATACATGGTGTTGATACATGATGTTAAAATCAAAACAAGATAAGATATATATTAACAAGCTTGGTGACAATTTAAAATATAAGCCGGCATTAAATATTTAAAGTTTTCATGATCTATATAGACAATCATTAAATGTGAAGCGCCTTCAAGCAAATGGCACTATTCTTAAAAAGAGTCTATGATGGCAATAAATTCTTTTTCATAGATTTTATAATTAATTTTTATAATTAAAATGTTTTTAGAATAAATTTTTATAATTAATTTTTTTAGAATAAAATGCAACTAGATGAAGTCTTTCTTAGTCCTTTGGTTGTGATAAAACTAATCTTAAAGTAAAGGTTGAGGTGTTGATTTCCATAAAAAATGGTTTGATAAAATATAAATGAATCAAAATGGATGTTGTAGTGAAGGTTGTTTTTAAGCTCTAAAAAGCTCTTTTTGCTTTTGAATTCTATTTAAGTTTATCTTTATATATTAGCTGTATAAATAGACTTACTATTTGTAAATAATTTTTAATAAAAATCTTATAGAATTTTACGAATTTAAAAAAATATTGAACATCATATATCAATTATAGAGTTGTCCAATCACTAATGGCCTTAATTTTCTTTGGATCCATTAATAAGTTTTTTTTTAAAAATAAGATAACTAAAAAATTCCACCTATGGCTCACAAAATATATATTTTTTATATTTGATATATAATCCAATATTTCAATGTTTTTATAAGACAATGCAAATATGACATTCATACTCTTTTAGTATTTTTGAATAAATCAAGACGTTGTTTAAATAATTATTAAAGAATTCACAAAATATATTATTCATCAAATATTGGAAGATTGTTGGAGCATTTGTGAGTCCAAATGGCATGATATTGTATTCAAAATGTTCATACTTTGTATGAAATATAATCTTCTTTTTTTCTCCTTCTTTAATGCATGCCAAATTATAAGTTCTTTAAAGATCTATTTCTATATAAATCTTTGCTTGTCCTAAGTGATTGAAAAGTCTAGATATTAATGGTAATAGATAGCAATTTTTTTATTGTCACTTTGTTAAAGCCACAATAGCTAGCACACATTTGTAAGGATCTATTTTTCTGACAAAAAGTATTAAAGTACCAATATGAAATTTTGAATGTTGTATAAAGTTTTTTATTAGATTTTCATTGATTCATTCTTTCAATGCAATAAGCTCATTTTGTAATAAATTATAGATAAGATCAAATAGTAGTTGTATCTTATCTTAAAGATCAATACCATAGTCATATGAACAATGCTTTGATGAGGTGTCTACATTCTTTTTTTAATATAATTTTAAAATCCTTATTATATTTATGAATAGTTGTTGATATAGTCACTACTTCAAATATTGGAGTTGCATAAATAATAATAAAAAAAAACTTCTTTTCTATCTTTATAACTACTCTTATTCTAATAAATAAAAATTATATAGCTTCAAACTTATGAGGTTCATGAGATCCTATAACATGTTTTGGTGTATAGCCATAGTATATCTAAAGAACATTTGTCTTATCAACATTGAAATAATCAATTGTTACACCTCATAGTTTAATTGATTGCTTCAATAAGACTTTGAGGATCATACATAGATAATAATAGATCTTTTATATCATCTTATAATCTCCAATAAAACTAATTTATCAATGCATCTTTATCTTAATTGATATTATATGCTAAATTGAAGCATAAATAAATATAAAACATGTTTTCTATCAAAAGACTCAAATTGTAGTAGTGGCATAATAAATCTTATCATGTTTGTCAAATGCTCTCACAAACGTTGCCAACAATGTTTTGAAGTTATGTAATATAAAAAAATTCTTCTCAAACAATAGAACAAACTAAGATAAAGCTTGATCTAAGAATAAGGTTCCAATTAAACCAACACAAGATACTTCTATAGAATATTGCTAAGGTTAGAATAAAGTAGTAAATCATATTTGATTTATAAAGCTACAAAATTTTGAAGAAATTCCATAGAAGTTGGAAGGATTAATTTACAATGGTTAAAATAATATTATATTAAAAAATATTAGAAATACTTGTCTTCACACTTTGCAATTTCTAAGCTTTGACATTGTTGCAATATCATTAAGAAAAGTTAATGAAATAATAAAAATATTTTTAATATTATTCAAAAAATATGATAAGTTAAAAAAAAATAACTTTTTTTTTAAAGTCAATTGATAAAACATCTCAAATACTAAGTAAAAAATATATTTGGATAAAATATAAGAATTTAAATATCTTGCAATTGAAAAATTATCATTTTATAATAATCCTTCCAAGTTGTATTTTTAAGATCATTACATTATTAGAACTTGATTTAAAAGAGTATAAAAATTTGATTATATTACCAAATAAATTTAAAAAATCTTATATCTTTAATTGTATGTAGTCTATATTTGTGCTCAAACTTGACATCATTGCCAAATGAATTAGAGAGCCTTACATCTTTGACTAAACTTGGTCTATATTAGTGTTCAAGCTTAAAATTTTTGCCCAATGAAATTGGCAACTTTACATCTTTAACTAAACTATACCTATTTATATATTCAAATTTGATATCATAGTCAAATGAATTAAGCAACTTAATATCTTTGACTAAACTTAATCTCTTCAAATACTTAAGCTTGGTATCATTGTAAATTGAACTTAACAACTTTACATCTTTGATTGAAATTAATCTATGTAGATGTTTAAGTTTAACATCATTACAAAATAAATTAAACAATCTTAAATCTTTAATCAAACTTGATCTATTTGGATACTTAAGATTAAAATTATTATCAAATAAATTAAACAATTTTACTTCTTTAATTAAATTGGATCTATATGGGTGCTTAAATTTTAAATTATTATCAAACATATTAAGCAACTTATATCTTTAACTAAGCTAAATCTATCTAAATACTCACTTTTGACATCACTTCTAAATGAATTGGATAATATTATATTTTTTATTCAACTTAATCTATTTAGATGCTCAAGCTTACATCAATGACTTTATTGATTTTATATAAGTGCCTAAGCTTAATATCATTATCAAATAAATTAGATAATTTTACTTCATTGACTATACTTAAAATCATACAATGTCTAAAAGATGTATAATTTGACATGGACATAAACATCACAAATTTAAATACACCTAAGATTTTTGTAGACTTAAACTTGTAATCCTTGCCAATTAGATTAAGCAACCTTATATCTTTAACTTTATTTGTTATTAATGAATACTCAAGCTTAACATCATTGCTAAAAGAATTAAGTAACTTTATACCTTTGATTATACTTAATCTATCTAAGTGTTCAAACTTAAAATCATTGCCAATTGAATTGGCAATCTTATATCTTTCATTATATTTTATTTATCTAAGTGCTCAAGCTTAGCATCATTACCAAATAAATTGGACAATCTTACATCTTTGATTAAACTTGATCTATCTTGGTGCTTAAGCTTGACATCATTGCCAAATGAATTAGACAATCTTACATATTTTGTCTAAATTTTATCTATTTGAAAGTTTAAATTTAATATTATTTCCAAATAAATTAGGCAACCTTACAAATTTGACTAAATTTAAATTTGCATGGATACTTAAACTTAATATTATTGCCAAATAAATTAGACAATCTTACGTTAATGACTTTTGTTTTATATAAGTACTTAAGCTTAATATTATTGCCGAATGAATTAGGCAATCTTACATTAATGACTTTATTAGTTTTACATAAATATTTAAGTTTGATATTATTAAAAAAAGAATTAGGCAACTTTACTTTGTTGACTACACTTAAAATCACACAAAGTTTAGAAGATAGATATTTTGACATAAACAAGGACGTTATAAATCTGAATACATTTAAAAATTTTGTAGACTCAAACTTTAAATCCTTATCAAATAGATTAGACAACCTTAAATCATTGACTTTATTTATTAATAATAGGTACTCAAGTTTGATATCATTGCCAAATGAATTGAATAATCTTACATCTTTATTTATATTTGATCTATCTAAGTGCTTGAGCTTAAAATCATTATCAATTGAATTGGACAACATTATATCTTTGATTAAATTTTATATAAAAAGGTCTTTAGGCTTAATATTGTTTAAATAGAAAAACAAATTTAATAATAATAATAATAATAATAATAACAAAAATTTTAATAGATAACTCTAACATTGATATTTTCTAATATTCTTGTTTTTTTTAAAAAATGACTCATTAAAAATATAAGTATTTTTTATATATAATATATTAATATTATAAAAAAATAATAAATTTACAAGCATGATGGAAAAAATATATTAAATAAAAAATAATAACTTATAAAATTACTAATAAATAAGTAAAAATTAAATCATTTATAAATGATGAGAAATTATGTGATTTTAAAAAAAAATTATGTTATTTGAATAATAAACCAAGTTTTTTATTCTAAAGAGTAATAGTCAAAGGATGAAGCATTAATAATATAATATCTTTATATATGTTTGTATATATATAAAAGTAAAAAATAATTATAAAATTAAAGCTTGGTTTTTAATTAATTATATAAAAAACAAGATTATAAGTTTATGACTTAGGAACAACCTTCATTCCAACAAATATTATCAATTAAGCAAGGAATATTAGTTAAGGGGTTTAAATCATGCAAGGTACCTCTATATATATATATATATATATATATTTTAAATTTCTTTTATATTTATATATATATATATATATAATCTAAATAGACTTGATGTTTTTAGACCAATTTTATTAAAACCTTGAGATAATATTTTTAATTTTTTAGTAATAAAGTTATTTTGAGAAGATTCTAAAATAAATAAAAACAAAAATTCTATTGATTTCAAAAGGTCTAATAGTATTTATCATTTTGAACCATTTGAAATCAATAGGATTCATGTTTTTAATTTTTTTTTAATTATTTATAGATTTAAATAAAAAATGCCCCAACAAACATTTTCACTAATATATAGTAAATTTATTAAATAAAAAAAATCTTTGACATTGCATATATTAACTATTGTAACTACTATATATTTTATTTTTTTAAATCACTATATTATATTTTTATAAACTTTTATAAATTTTCTTATTGTCCAACAATCATTTTAACATTCTTCTTACAACTAATTAAATAATTAATTCAAAACTAAATCATGGCTATTAAGATCTTTAATAATTTCTTTTAAATTATAAAATTATATTTTTAATAATTTTTTTATAAATAATTCATTCAATTGTCTTTCCAATGTTCAATCTAATAATTTCTTAAAATCACAACCACTATAGAAAAAAAGAAAATAAAGTATATTTTTACAAGTTATTTATTTATTTTTATTTGCAATATTAATAAAAGGTTGGTACTCCTCTGATACAAAAACTCAAATGGTAAAGCAAATTTAAAATGAAATAATGAATATTTTATAATAGTCATTTTTTCAAAAAAATTTAAGTACATCTTGTGTTTCCATGTCTAATATGTATTCAAGAAAACCGAATGATGAAAGACCCTACCAATCATCAAGATATGACAGTCTATTTAGGTACATAATAATGATAAATTTTAAAGGAAAACATTAAAATTTCATTTACTAGTTAGAAACAGTCATACAGACCTTGATTGATTTATATTCATTGGTCAAATAATAGAGCTTAGCATCTGTGCAGAGAATGAATACAACTGCGCGATTACTAATAGCAAAGTTATAAGCATTGGTTGAGTGCACTGCAAGTGACACCAACCTTTTGCTACATTGGCCTTGTCATAGAGGCACCTCACCGACAAAAACAGTCCGAGGAGACGGTGTTTCTCGTCATCATTGGACTTTATCCAGAACAAGGTTGTGCCAAAGGTGAGGTTTTTCAGAGAGTATTTTAGCCACATTTCCTCGTGTACACTAGTCGGTAACCCACAAAACGGTGTCGGTTGCGGGAACTCCAATGATCCAACTCACCGACACAATCAACAACCATTCTAAAGGAAGCAGAAGCTTGGTGAATCTCCAAAAGAATTGCCACGCCTCGTTTCGAGGACCGGCACTGTGGGCATGGTGATGGTAATAAAAGAAAATGGCGAGCGCCAGCCCTGTACAATTCCTAGATGAGCTTTGTTCTAGTTTATACGGAGTAAGCATTCTCTCCCTGGCATTGCTATTGGTACATACAAGGCAACTCCCTTGGTCTTCTCCAGACCAACTAGAAACAGTGACAAGCCTTGCAGGACACGAGGAAAAACAATATGTAGACTTCAACTCCACGCATAATAGTGAGCTCAGAGAATCACAAGATTGATGAGATGAAATCTTTGCCACACACAATCTAGGAGGCTGATACTACTGACATTGATCGAGTGTAGCCGTTGCTCAAGCGACTGGCAGAAGAAGAGGATCCTGTTAGAGCCAAAGAGCCACGCGGAATCGGGTGCTGTAAGAACAGTAACAATACGCAGCTCAAGCTGTTCAATTGTCTTGTGAAAAGTCCGGCTCCGAAGGCTTGGGGATGTTGGAGATTCGCGCAAGCTCTGCAGCATGCATGCTTCGAAGCCGTTGCACTCCGCGCATGGCATTCTTCGCGAACCTCCCGGCGAGGATCGTCGCCCCCAGACTGATCTTGTCTGTGGGTTCCCCTTGCAGGGCCAAGTATTGATCCTCCTCTTTGCGACGAAGCTCCGCCAATCGTCGCCGTTGGTATCTTCGCCACGCCGCTTGGATGAAGCAGGCTCCCCATGTACGCCAGTGATTAGAATAATACCTGAAAAGGAACAATTGAAAGACTTACAGTCGAGCATTTAAGCAACATTTGTCAACATCGGGCAACCATGTCAATGTTAAACATGTTGCACCCTTTTCAAAGGTGGTACGGTTTACAAACCTGAAAGTGTGTTGCAGTTGTTTGCTGTGGAGTCGTCGGAACTGGCTGGCAATAAACTTCAAGTCATCTGAAGACAAAGAGAAAGCTTCCACCTCCTTCAATGCCTTCACGCTGTGCGTGGAGGTTGGGAGATGGCTTTGGGGTTTGGGATCCAAGGCCCAGGTGAGTAGCTCCTCACCACAGAAATCTCCACTAGAGAGGACTGCTTTGTTGTAAAATCCAGTTTGACCTCCGTTCGTAGTCTGACTTTCCAGTTCACCGCGAATAACGAAAAACATTTCGTTGACTGGATCACCCTCTCGGAGGATGTGTGTGCCCTCGGTGCAAAGTGCGGGCCTCAGGCGCTCGCACATAGCGTCGAGCAAACTCTCGTCCATCTGATCGCAGAATGGCACCTACAACACGGGGGAAAAAAGCAGCCTTCGGATTAATAACAAACAGATATCTACAGCTTCAAATGACAAGACAGTTTTTCGTACACACATAAGCGATGGAAATCGAAAACCACAGCAACTTAATCCAACTTACATTGCGAACAAGTCGCAAACAGAGATGGCGTTTGATGTCTCGGCGTAAGTCAGAAGGGAGACTCTGTACAAGCGTTTCTTCGTCCACTCCCCGAGTGGCCACCCACTTATACTGATCATAGCGACGGACCCTCTGCACTATATCATGGGGAAGGTTGCGATGACGCATCCATTGCTCTGTATCTCGACGTTTCACTCGCATTTCCTCCAGCCTAAGTGTCAGCGATTGCAAGTATGTCTGAAAATTCCAACACCATTTTTATAATCAAATCCTTATGCCCGAAACTCAAAATTGGTTGAAATTGGTCCACACAATGAAGTAAAATATGTCCCCAAGAATAAATGATGAACACTCTACATGCTCCATACGGTTATAGAGAGGAACCCACCTGCATGTTGCCGATCAAGAAAGCAAATAGGAATAAGCCGACGATGATAATTACTATGGTAAAGATGATTTCCCCTACAAATGTACTCACTTCTAAGGTCTGAGCCAACGAACTGCAAAGCAAATACCATCCCATGCGTCAGCCTACATGAATAATAACGTACTAACCTAGATTCTCAAATCAACACGAAGGGATCCTTGCAGATTTTTGCTTGCTGTGAGCTAGAGCTACTGACCTAGAGAAAACGGAGTAAACTAATCCAATCTTGCTAATCAAGCGACTCTTCAAAGCATGCCATCTGCTTGATTGGTTTCGATATAAGCTTAGCAGGGAAAGCCAAAACAAGGAAAAGAATGAATGTACCTAAGAGCTAACAAGCCCTGCCACAAGCAGAAGAAATAGGTCTGGGAGAAAGCAAGGTCGCTTGACGAGATGGTATTGACTATGGCATTGTTGTAGATCCCATAATTGAACTTGTCTATACTTGAATTCGGAGGCGCTGCATTGTAATTGCAAAATACATTCGAATCAGTGGTGAAATTTCCATACCAAGCATTCGTTGCCGCGACTTGCCAGGCGCAATCAAAAATTTCACTGCCACACAAAGCCTTGTCAGGCGCATTGCGAAGGCACACATTAGTCCAACAGGTGTCTTGCCGCTCCACGGATAGCAGGTACCAAGTTGCACCTAGGATCTACAAATTCAAGGGCCCACAGATGCCAGGGATTAGTAATGTTCCAGTGAATTCAAACTTTTTTTTTGCCCTCTGCGACATCACACGACAGAAAACACACACTGATGAATCAAAGTTCCTTCGGTAAGGATTTTACGTGGCTTGCGAGCATGTACAGAATCAAGTTGAATGCGGCCCCAGCCCACGCAGTCTCCAGAAGCACGCCAGTGGAGTTGATCATTTTCGACAGAAGAGGGAAGATACGCAACATGCGAGGCACGTACTGAAACACCACAATGTACCGCAAAGCATCTTTTGTATTTACGTTCAGCGAAGTAGCACCATCCACGTGTGGAACCACGAGCCAAATAACAACCTGCAATAGCACCATCACACTGTTCAATGACCCACTGTCACAAGTGGTAAAAGTCAGATACGAGTTAAAATTTAAAATGGCACATGTAAACCAGAGAAAGTAGGGGACACAGACCTGAGGAATTGGCAACACCGCAACAAAGTCGATCCAAAAATCGAATTTCAGATATCGGATGGCAATTTCACGGGGATTGGTCACAAGTTCGCCACGTCCAAACACGCGAGTTGAGGGTCGAACAAACGCCGTTCGGAAACGGAGCAACATGTGAACCACGTAGAAAAAATCTGTGATGGTTCGGAAGACAGTAACCGACGCTTGCAGGTCTCTCGATATTCTGATACAACTTTTACTGTAGTCCACCTTGGGAAGGTAAAAGAAGAGAGGATCAACGAAAATGGCCACCAAACAAGAGATAAGGAAGAACGTGTTCCATTTGTATAACGAAGGGCTTGAAGGGTCCAAGGTTTTCCACCGCAAATCTTTGGGCATATCCCCATCATATTCCTGAGACGAGCTCTTAAACTTCAAAGACTGGCCAAGCTTGAAGAATCCCTTCGAGCTTCGCTGCCATCCCCGTCGCGCTGTCGCCGGACCGGAGCTGTCAATGCTAAACGATGATTGAAGTGGCGTCTTGGGATCCGAACCTATAGATACTTGAGATTCTAATGGCCGAAACCTCACGAACTTCTTAGCCTCGCCGTTCATGGTGACTACCTTAGAGCTGCCAAGCATGAACACCCTTACAGTACAACAGTTCCAGCTTGACGCCGCAGTATCCTGGTTAAGCTGCAAAGACACTACCTCCACTGTACTGCCATAGCATCTGACCCGTTATCCCCCATGAATCCCAGGTTGACATAGTTCTCAACCGACTGAATACGCTATTGCTCTTCCGAAACCCAGTTTTCAGGCCTCCCTAGAAACGCATACGCCTTGAAAAGTACGCAGAATGTTCAGATACAAGCTCTGCGTGCAAGAAACGAAGAACAGGCGGCAGCCTCCATCAGTCAAATATCGAATCGTTAAAAACATGGTACAGCATTAGAATCCATTCTATTCCCAGAATTCCCCATGACACATGAGCCGTTTTCAAGGGGGAAGGGTAGCAAGTTCAAGTTCTTGGATTGAACTTGGATTCACATTCCCTACTTCAAACCTAGAACTCTCACTTTAGAAAAAAGTCGGCACTGGTAGTGGCATAAAAAAAAGCTTTGACCGAAGTCGCACACTCGAACCGCAAACCGCAGAAAGAAGTCTAGATTCTTATACTCCCACGAGAGAAATCCATTCCGAGCTCAAAACTGTAGAGCACCCTGAAAAGAGCCACGGACTAAGCAAGATGCGCGCTTTCTCATCACGCAGAGAGATCCACAGTCCAACAAATCGAAGCACCAGACAATAGCCACATCGAAGGGATCCACTAATTGCCCAAGTATTTCAAGCACCCTCCACAATCACGCGGTGAAACGAATCCCGTGGGGTCCATTGCGCGCACCACAAAGCAGCGCGCAATCCCGTCGGATAAACCCCTACGACACAGCGCGACAGAAACATAAACCCAGCCGAAATCCGCCACCCCCTTCATTACCTGCGCCAACACCGCGACCGAACTCCACTCCGTTCCCCACTTCCCCACCAGATCGCCGAAAAACAAGCAAACACACTCAGTCACGAATTCCCCGTCGACTCTTCTCCCATCCACCCCAAGGTTCTCGATCCCCATAAGCCTAACCCTGCTGCTGCTGCTGGCTGGTCACAGTCTCCCTATCCACGCGAACACTGATCTGACAAACCGGCGAAAACAAGCGACCATCTACGACGGCGACTAGAAGAAAAGGCTGTCAACAACCACCATAGCCAGGGGGGTGCAGAACAGAATGAGCCTGGCTCCGAAGCTGCGCTAATGATGGCGAGGCAACGCCGCAAGTTGGCGAGGGGCGTGAAAAATCCCCCGGAGACAATTTCTCCACACCATCGCCTGGGCAAAGCCTGGCCCCGCGGCATCATCTCGCCACCATCGTCCCCACCTCCATCCCCCTTGCCCGAATCAGTGGATGGATGGATGGTGATGAATGTACCCCTTTGCCTTTCTGGGTGGGTGTGCCGTCTATTTCTGTCCGAGGGGACGGGATTCTCGCTTTCCTGTGGGTACGGTTTCATCCGCGAGGATATCTCCCACATGCGGACACTTGCGTGCGTCCCCTCAAGTTCGTATCTTTTCATCTACTTTCATCCCGTGTCTGACGTGGTTGCTTCAGTCAATTGGATGGAGCGCCCGCGTGTGAATATGGTACAAATTGGAGGTTAAGCAACAGTCATGCTGGGAATAACTCATAAGCAAAAAATTAAAATTAAAACTAAATATCGATTGTTGGATAAAAATTGTCAAAAGTGGTACCAATAATTACTATCCCTGCAATAATCAAATAAATTAGTAATTTAATAATAATAGTAATAGTAATAACAGTAAAGAACGAATTGACTTGATGAAGTAGGATTACAAAGTAGCCAAAGGAATATTTATAACACGGTGCATATTGGGACAATGAAGCTTGACGGAATCTTTCACGGATCTGAACAGTCTACAAACTAATTCCCTAAGTCGTCGCTTCAGAGGTGGCGACACGGTGGAATGCTGACATGGCAGCAGGGAAGGGTTGGTAGCGCCTCCTCCTTTGGCTTCTGGTGTCCCCGTGTGGAATATTCTCCATTAACTCGTAAAGATTCCTTGCCAGGTCTGAAGTTGGCTGCGTACCTCATGCTGCTGCGAGGAAGGTGCCCAGTTATTAGTCTGTAATTCATGTTTCTTTTGCAAATGAAATGAGCATTTTCCTGATTAACCTTTATAGGTATACATATAATGTCAAGTTGAAATTTTTATGGAAATAAAATTCAAGCAAATGTACAGAAAATAGATGATTAGTTGTTTCAGATTACTGTAATATATCAAAAACATTTTAAAGCACTGTTGTTGCACTCTTTAGATGATATGATCACCATGAAATAAAACAGATATTGTATCAAAAGAAAAAGAAAAAACTGTATTTTTAGGTAATGCGAGAAGTCGTAGAACATAGATGTTATTTAGAACAATCATCACAAAATATTTTTAATAAATTTAAATTATGAAATAATATTTAAAAGAATAAAATGAAACATTATTATTTATTTATATATATATATATGTCTAAAATATTTGTCTCAATGAAAACTCTTTCTAAACTCCATCTTCTACTATTTATAAAAAATATAAAAAAATAAAAAAATATTGGTTTTCACACCAAAACAACTCCTACGATCCAATTGGATTAAAACAGGGGGCAAAAAGAAAAAAAAGAAATATATATACATTATCCAACTCATTAAATTGACCAATTTAGTCCATTGATTTATAGATTTTTTCATGTGTGTTTGTGTATATATATATATATATATATATATATACATGGACATAGATTTGGAGATGATTTAAGCAAGAAATTCACTTTTAACTAATAGGATACATCGTGTTTGAATTTAGCCTACAACCCAACACCTTATACATATTAAATTAACTAACAACCTGTGAAAGATATGCATGATTTTTTAAGTAGACATGGATTCTATTTGAATAAAATACAACAAAATTATTGATTATTACAATAAAAACTACTTTAACGAATATAACAAAGTTGATTATTTTACAAAAGATGTTATTCATTGTTCTTAATTTACAGTTAATATATTTTTGAGTCTAAAGAGAAACAATATTGTAGTAAAATATAACTATACCTTGCTATATATATTTTTATTGGTTTTTGGTTTTATAATGATATGCCCTGTCACAGATTTTGGGCCTTATTCAATTGTTCAAAAAATACAGTTAAAAAGTGAATAAATAATCATTAAAAGTTTTCACTTTGTTAATATCATAACAATCAGTGTACATTTATAAAGTCCTGATTAATTTCTGTTTCAAAAACAATAAAAACTCCAGCAAGAAAATATTGTTGTCATATAATAATAATAATAATAAGATATCAAGATTCTTTAGGATAATTTATTATAGCTTCAAAAAGACAAAAAAAAAAAAGAAGAAGAAGAAGAAGAAGAAGAAGCTACGAATAAGTCCAAAATTTGTTTTTCTCCTTGTTTAAGATCAATTCCACAGTTGTAAGATTTGTTTTTAAAAAATGTCTCGTTTGTTCCAAATGAATTATATATATATATACATATATATATATATATATATATATATATACATATAGTGAGAATGTAGTTGGTGCAATCATATTTTTTACATTTTATAAATAAAATTTCTTTTGTAACCTTGAATATAAATTAAACAGAAAACTTAAAATGTTTTCAGAAACCCTGTGGAAGAAAAAACTATTGTTAAAAATTTTAGGCTAAAAAGACATTATGGAGTAGAAAAATGAGAACGTATTTTTAGAATCTATTTTCCCTTTTGAAAGCCCTTTATCCCACTTTAAAACATAAAAAGTATTTCAAATACCAAAAAACAGAGAGGTCATATTGCATAAATTATGTGCAATTCTTTTGTTATAAGGTGGACTTTATAAAATATCTCAACAAATCCTATCTCAACAATGATACCTTGTAAATTTTTTAAAGAAACTATTGATTTTTAAAACGATTATTTACAACTTTTTCCTTTTAGTTTTGTTAGTTAATGTATTTATACATTTATATATGTTGAGTTGTTTAGTCATAGTCATAGATTTTCATACAGAGTATGAAAACTTTACATAATGGCTTGTTTAGATTTATGTATATTGTTGCTTGTTAGTCATTAAAATTATTTTTTAGCTTCAACGTTTCTTTTGTGTTGATTACAACTCTCTAAGTAGCTCACCTTGGAGAAGTTTTTGTACTTTTGAAATACATCTAAGTTTTTCTTAGATTAATTGTTTGCCCCCTAGATACTTTAATTTTATTAATTTTGATTATTTTACATTACAAAAATAATAATCACTATGATATTCCATGAGTAATCCACACTTGACAATTTTGACATTTCATATAATCAACCAACCATGATAACTGTAAATAATCGCTCACAATGTAAAATATGAAAGGCAAGAATTTTTTGTTCTCTTCATCCACACCATCCATTAGAAAATAAACCAGAAGACTTGCATATCAGCACAACAATTCTATTCATTCATAAATATTCATACATCCGCAAGTTCCTATAGTAACTTGAGTAAGTGCATATATATATATATATATGAAGGAACACAAAATTTTGAAATACACTTTTTATTCTATGAAAGCCTATTCGATGTAGTCGTTCAAAATTCAAAATCATTGTAAGAAAATTAAACACTAGTTCAATTAATGATACAAGACTTGAATGCCCTCAACAAGAACAAGAGAAAGAGGGAGAACAAGGATCAGCAACTGGAATTGTGAAACAACACCAGGTGCAGAAAAAACACACATCCAGAGATGCATGCTCGGACTTATCGGTCCCCACCATGCCAGATGCAGAGCCCCTCTAAATTTATTACACAATTGTTGCATTGCTTCCAGTGACAACTAAGGAATCAAGCACCGAAAAAGAAACAAAAACAAAACAAAAGAAGAAGAAGAAGTAGAAGAAGCAAAGATAACAGAGTTCGAAAGAAGTGGATCTTCGGCATTTCACAAAATTTCCACCTGCACATGATGTAATCGCTAGGTACCAGAATGCCGGAGTACGTGAGCAGGAGCTTCAGGAAATCATTATCTGGTGGGGTCATCACCATCGACATCTTTGAGAAGATGCTGAGTAGAGGTTGCATCGTCTTTCGGCGCATGGTTAGCTTGCATGGGAAGCGTGGAGGAACACACTCTCATAAACGCATCCTCGGCCTGTTTCTGCCAATTAGTGCAGCTGGTCATGATCGAGAGACTCGAAGTTTGGGTGATTATGCCGAGAATCATGCCGAACCAGAGACCTCGGCCTTTGTAGTTGTACACAAAAGCAATGATGATCGCAGACGGTAATCCCACGATGTAGTAAGCGCCGAGGTTGGCAGCTGCACCGAAGGCCTGCCACCCACATCCACGAGCCACTCCTGACAGCACTCCTTGGATCGAGTCCATGATGTGCATGAAAGCAAGCAATGGCACACACCGAGCTACATATTCAATAACCTCAGGCTCATTTGTGAATGCCATGCCCCACACGTTCCGTCCCTTGTACAGAATGGTTCCCATAAACAAGCCCTCGGTGACGCCCATGGTGACTGCAATCACCACCGCCCCTTTCGCAGCTTGAGGTCGCCCAGCGCCCAGCTCATTGCCCACACGGGTGCTGACAGCAGCTCCGATGCCGAACGGAATCATGTAAAGCAGAGCAAGGCTTGTGAGGCAGATGGAGAGAGTGGAGGTCTCGAGCTGTGGGTTTGCTAGAAGCCCTGACAGAAGCACAATCCCCTCGAAGGACCAATACTCGAGGCAGATCATGACGGCAGATGGGATGGCGAGCCTCACAAAGGTCCAGAGGTCGTTGATTGCTTCCCGAGAGAATGTCGTCCACGATCTCTTGCATGTGGAAGAGAATCTCACATACAAACCCAGGAAGAGGACATTGACCCAAATCGATATTCCGGTCGCAATTGCAGCACCACGGTATTCCAACCCAGACTTGAAAATCAAAAAATAACATAAAGGGATGTGTAAAAGCGTAGTGGCGCCGGAGAAAAGTGCCATGGGTACCACGAGACTTTGCGTCTGGAGAAACTTCACCAATGGTTGGAGAGTCGCGATTCCGAACGCGGTAGGCAACATGTACCTTGCGTATACCCCCGCCAGCAAGGAGATTTCGGTGTTTTGACCTAAGTAGATGAGCAGAGAGTCCATGTGCCACCAAACCAGTGAAATTGGTATGCACATCAGGTACAAGACAAACCACGCGCGCTGCATAAAGATGCCGAGCATGTGATACTGTTTGGCTCCGTATGCTTGGCCGCAGAGTGTTTCGAGTGCCGCGGCCATGCCCATGATAAAGCTGTTGCCCGTCACGCCAGCGAATGAACTAGCTATTGATGCACTGGCCAGCTCCAGTTCTCCCAAATGCCCCACAAACATGACAGAAATCACAATCAACAAGTATTGCATGAGTGCCACGAAAACCATGGGCCCGGCAATTCGAACTTGCTTCTGTATCTCCCCCCATATCCATTCCGGCGTGCACGAAACGGTCTCGTCACGTCTGCTCACGGATCTTGTGACGCCATTCGCGAAGGTGAATATGTGATGCTGTTGTTGAGTCGGCGGCTCCGTGACCTGGTTTTGTATCAACGGCTCATGCAACGGGCGATTGGGGTCGTCCATGGCTGAAGATTTTTTAGTTCAATAAACACCGATCCTTCGCTAAAAAGTCTGAAACAAACAGCAACACAAGCCCGGCAACGTCAACACATCATTCGTCTCGAACCTGAGCACGATCCACAGGTAAAGGCACCAGCAATTCATCTCAAATTTCTAAAGGACGAATTGGCGAGAACGAAAGACTCAACACACCCATCTTAAGCAGTACACCAAATTAGTATCTTCCACCAAATTCATCACCACCAGAGACTTCTTCCAAGCTCGGCGAAACGAATTGCATGTCACACAAAGATAAGACTCTATCTGCAAGTAAAAAATAAAAAAATCTACAGTAACCACAACGAACTCAATTATCACACACTAGAGAATGTTGCCACACTAAAAGCTCTGCCGACGAAGCATCTTTAAAAACTTCAAAATCACAAATAGCAACTTACGCAAAGGATCGGTTTCAGCACACGGACACTCAATCTAAGTGTCTCCTTTGGCTGTGAGATCACATTGCTCCACAAACACCAGCACGGACCAAGACACCCAATGGAGCTCCTTCACATGGATCTCGCTCAAACCCAACCACAAAACCAGGATGAAGACACAGATTCTTGACAGAAAGACAACAAAAAGGGGAATTTAAAGGGGGACTACTCGCAAGGCTGGGGAGCGATGCGGCGGCCCATAGGATACAGCCACCACCCATAGTCCACCACGCAGAAGCTTGGGTTGCAAGGCAGGGGGGAGTGATTTAAAGTGGGCTCCAATTTGTCTGTTTAAGAGCAGACTTTCGCCGAAGCACCAGCCTCTATTCCCCTCACGGGTACACAGCTTTTCCGAAAACCGCCTGTGGTCTCTTCCGAATACCTCCAAAAATCCATTCAACGTCAGCGAATGGAATCTCGTTATTATTCTGTCAATACCGTCCTCCTCGGCGCCAGGCCCCTGCTTCCGCTGTCCTCATCCGCACAACCAGAGCTTTATAAAAAGTTAAGGAATTTTGCTATGTTTGCAGTCTGAGCGGTGTCTGTGGCAACCATGAATTCATGTCAGTGCATGGCAATGAACGTGATCTTGCATCAGCAACAGAACTCATGCAATTTATGCTCTCCACCCTCCTTGCTTAATTTCCTCATTGTGCACAAGGTTGTCTACAGTTTGTAAAGCGCCTCTCCACTTTCTACTTTTATTTCTCACTGTCGTGTGTCAGATTTCATGTGAATCCCACCTTCGTTTTTGTCAGGTTTCGTATGAAATTGATTTGTATGGGCTGTGCCAGAATAGGTTGTTTGTGAGTAACAGTGTGGAGATGTAGAAATAGTTTGTGGGAATTGTTCATGGAAACGCGCAAGTTGGTTTGGATTGGCCTGACAGTACCAAAGATTGGCGTTTTGCGTTCAAAGAATGTAAACTAGTATTAGAAATGTTGGCTGTTTGAATCCAATAGAATATAAAGTGGTTCTGAAAAGGCTGGTGGTTTGAATCCTGGATATGAAATCTTAATTGTGGTTGAAGATTCTTTCTAATTTAATATGTTGGTAATAAAAAGAAGAAATAGTGTGTTTGATGTTCTTTGTTTCTTGTTTGTCATTGGTTGTAATTTTTTTGGTAGTTTGTTAAAAAACAAAATTAGATAGTTTTGATGTTTGAAAGGCTTCAATGCATGTGGACATGGTATGATATATTGAAGTGAATATTGTGTGTATTGAACAAATGTGCAATGTGGGAATGGATATGCTAAAATATATGGTAATTATGAATAAAAGAAAATAAAAATCATTTTTTTATGATATACAAGTTAGCACATTAACAAAAATGATGGTTGCTTTGATTATATCCTTTGATGTGATATTTATTCAATTTTTTAATCTTAAAATATTGTAGTATCTATTTTATTATTCTAGGTTATATCTATGATTTTAATTTTAATTTTATTATTTTTTAAAAGACAAAGAAATGCAAGAACAATTTTTTTAGTGAATTATCTTTTTTTTAAAAAGAAGCAAACAAACAAACAGTTAATCACCAAATAAAATAGCTCACTATCCACCTCCTTTAAATTGTATTTTATATAGATTTGTCTAGTGCAAACTCATTGAAAAGATAATGCAATAATCATAAATTATGATTGCTTAAATATATAGTGTCTACTATATTTTTAAATTTAAAATAAATATCAATGTAAAAAAATACACCTTTTTATTCTTAAATATCAATATTTTAAAATTATTTTGTTGTAATTGTAATATAGACCAAAAGCAATCTAAAATAATATAAATTTAAAGATTCAAAGATTTTTAATTCTTACAAAATATAATAATATCAACTTCTTGTTAATTAATAATATATATATATATATATATATATATATATATTAAAGGTTATGAATCATTAGAGGTGGCATGTTAATGGTAGGATAGAAATCACTTGTTTTTGTCATAGTGGCCACATGGCCTCTATTAATTATCTTTTTTAATTAATAAAAATAAATGAAATTCAATTAATTATTAGAAATCAAGGGTTATTAATTATGCTTCATAGAATGGAGTTGGTTCTCAAAATTTTGATTAATTATTGGAGATTATTAGTTTTTAGGAGATTAATTATTAGGAAGAGCACTATATATATATATATATATAGAAAGAGACTTATTTATTTTTTGAAAAAATAGGTATTATAAATTATAAGAAAAATTTCAAGAATTAGAATGAATTTATCAAAAACATTTTATTAATGTTAGAATTATTCAATATTGCTTGAAATTGAGAATTTCAGCTTGAATAAATGTGTTTATAACTTAAATAGTAACTTTGACCACGGTATTTTTCAAATTATTATGTAATTGTTTAAAGTTTGATCAATATTTTTTTATATTTCTGTTGGATAAGGTTTGATAACATTTTGAAACATAATGCATCTCAACATATAATAAATAAATGTATATTGGTCAATAAATTAATATTTTAAAAATGTTTACACTAGTGTTGTGTATGAGTGTGTGTGTATATATATATATATATATAACAAAATAATACATACCAAAATCTAAATAAATTGTATATTTAAAAAATGATTTAGTATAATGCTAAATTACTTATTTACATAAGACTGTATACCACATTTTTATCCATAAGAAAATCTTCTTGAATTTTTTGATTCCATCTCTTTGTATTGTTCTTTACATTTTAATATTATAATTGTTATTATTTTCTTTCTGGAATACCCCTTCTTGTTTGAAAACACATTTACTATTGTTCTTGAAGTCCTTATTTCATGTGATAGTTTTATTCGACTTCTTTACCTTGTTTGCAACTTCTATGCTAGTTAACCACTTATTAATTTTGAATCCTCTATTTCTTGTTTTCAATTAATATTATTTTCTTATTTAATATTTGACATTTGTAAATATCACTTTTTTACAAAGTACAATATTATAATACAAAGTCACTTTGGCATTCCAAAGTAGGAGACGACCTTTCAAATGTTCATTGATTATTAAATCTTTTATCTTGGCACTCCAATTTACTCAACTTTTCATGAATCTGTGGAAGAACAAATGGAAGAATGACTGGTGTTCGAGAAGGTATTGTCAAGTATTGGTGGATAATTTTAAAAAAACACATATGCGACAAATACATGCCATGCAGAATTCATTGAAAATATAAGTTATTCTAACTAACCAATGTTGCTGTGTATCTTTTGCAATACAAAACCATTCGTAAGAATAAAAATTCCAACAAAATATCATAAAATATCATTAAAAAACATAAGTACAAATTATGTGATCTTAAGTTTGTACATGCATATGCTAAAAATTATTTACGTTAATTATTAAAAAAGAGAAAATATAAATAGAACATGAGAGATAAAAGTTAATGTTTAGAATGCATTTAAAGTTAGTATGAATACTCTCTTTCCCCCAAGGAACTAGAGGATGACGTGGAAGTGAGGGAAGAGGACGAGAAAGGGATGAGAAACGGATGAGAGAGGGATTAGGAACGAACGAGAAAGGGACGAGAAAGGGACGAAAGAATTTCGCCGTCGTCATCGTCGCCGCAACGCATTCATCCAGCGCCATCGCCATAGCCATGGCGAGTAGCAGCGAAGCGAGGAGAGGGCCAGGCCTCGCCATGAATGCCCAGCTCACACGCCGTTGCTTGTTGATCGCGGGCGGGACGACTCTTCGGATTCTGTCGCCTACCGCTCTTCCTGCTTCCAGTGAGCGCCGCATCCGCCATTCCCTTTCTCCTTTTGAGTTTGCTGGCAGAATTGCGTGACGTGTGAATTGACGAGTGGTCGTTTCGAGGATTGTGTCGTGAATTCTGTCTGTGACGTAGTATTGGGTTTGCAGTCTTGTTTTTTGTTCGTTCTGTATTGTGTTTCAGGAATTTTGGGTTGTTTGATTGTTTTAGGGTTTAGGGTTTTGTGGGTTTGGATGATATTCGAGGCATTTTTGTTTTTGTTTTTGTTTTCTTTTGCTCATGGGGACATTTCCGTGACCAGTTCTCTTCGGGGTGCAGATTAATGTCGGCACCTCTGTTAAAGGTTTAGGAATGAGTATGGCTAGAACGAGAGACTGAACTAGGGTTACTATGGCGTTGAGCTCAGGCTCACAGATTGTTCTTCCATATTCTCAATCCTCTTCTGGCATCCCATGGGGATGTTTCCTTCCGAGGCATCACGCACGTCATTCTCAGGCCATTCGGAAGCTGCAATTGCTGCCGGACTTGATTCTGCACGCCTCTTCTTGTAGTATTCGTAGAGGTGGCAGGCAAAGAGCGCTGTCGAAATCAATTAGAGGCAAGAGTGCGGAGAACTCTGCACAGTATGAAGACACTAGGATTGATACTGAAGCCGGGCAAAGCTCGAATTATGCTGCAACTAGGACATATCGAAAAGCCATGGCTTCCTTGAGGGTGACCGGGAATGTCCTTCCGTTGCAAGTGAATGCAGCCTTGGCGGCCGATGGAGGCAGGGCTGCTGTGCAAGAGCTTAAGCAGGGTAAAGCTATGCTGGTGATAGAGGCTTACAATCCAGGTCAACTCTCCGAGGGCAGTACAGTCTCCACGAAGTTACAAGCGCCCACACTGGCAGTAATCGAGAGAGCCAAGTTGATGGCGGAGAAGGACGCGCAGTTCTTACGAGGTGGGCGGGCGTTTGCCGTCGCGTTCCAAACTGTGAGACTGTTGAAGCTGTCAAAATTTGAGCTCTGTTTCTACCAACCCGGGACCATGAAAGCCACAGATAGGGGAGAAATAGCGGCGTTTTTGGAGGTGTCAGATGCGAGTTGTCTCTCGGAGATAGCGAAGGGTGTTTGTTCATATGCATTGGCCTGTGTTAAGGACAATGCCGAGCAAAGAGCGAAAGTTGAGGGATTCGGTTCGATTCCGTTCCAAAAACGGCCTGAGGGGAATAAAACTACTGTTGAAACTTCAACCGTACAAATCTCCACTCTTACAGAAGCGGAGGTGTTGGCCCATGTGGAAAGGATAGTTCAAGACAAGAAGTTGGTGGGAACAAGTATGGGGTTGCGGCGGCATCGATCATGGTGGAATAGGCCGCTCGCTACTGAAGCTGTTGTAAAGATTGGCGTGGACGCCCAACTCGTAGATGAGTTTTTGCCAGCTCATAAACTGCAATTCAATCTACCTTCCAACAATTTTGAAGCTGTGGGCTTGCAAAAGACGAGCGATACTGTGTGTTCAATTAACCTGACGCATGCGCAGATGATGGATTTGGCAGATGTGTTGGACTTATATAGCGGAGATCCATACACTGGCTCAGGGGAGAGCGTCTCAATGAGCTTAGACATTCCACGACGCTCTTGGGCTAAGGTGGTGCAAACAGTAGCGGTTGGAGCTTTGGCGACTGCAGTAGGAGGGGCTTTGCTTGCTGGGTTCTTGTCTTCTAGAAGGGCACGACTCGGTCAGATGGACGCACCAATAGAGTCCATATTTGATATGGCCTTCTCGCAGAAATTGCGGGAAATTGGGAGATCGGATATCGTCGATGAGCAAATAGACTCTGTCAATCAGCAATCCGAAGTTAATGCTGATCATACTGAAACCATTGATGAGCAGACGACTGAAGATGCTGGCATTGATGAGCAATCTGAACCTGTTATCGAGCAACCCGCTGCCGAACCGGTTTACAAGCCTCCCACAAGAGTGCAATTCAGGACGCGCACCCAGTTCTAAAACTGAGACGAAGGGGAGGGACGAATTACGCCTAACAGGAAAGAATCTAATTCTCTTTTTTCAGTCACAACTTCAGCATTGCAATCTGTGGTCCATAAATCCTTGATGGTGCAGGAAACTAGTGTGCTTTAATTGTCTACAATGACTGCGCTGCTGTAGCAGGTTCAATTACTCCCTGAAGCATAGTTAGAATGGTGATGCTCTTGAATTCCAGCCCAAGTCAATCAAATTCATCCCTAGCAAACTATCATCACGTTAAGTTTTCCATCCGATTTGAGTCTATGAGGTGAAATCTTAGCATACGAAGCATTTGGTCGGCTACACAGTTCTCGTTCTAGGGACCAACCAAGACAGTTCTGCGATTCTATGGTATGTGACAGGTAGAAAGTGAGTTGTTTCATTCCCCTTCGCTGCAAGTGTCCGGAAACTGAATCTCAACCGGTCTCGTCAGTTCTGTAGTCTATTGTAACGTATCATCCCCATGTTTAGGTTTATGTCAGCTTGCGATTACTGAGTTGGAACACATTGATCTCAATATCAGGTCCGGTTCTAACAGTAGGTGGATTTCTCTATAACCAGCTGAGCCTGTCTGTATGTCACCGTGGCGTGTTTGCCGGTGTGACCCCTATTCAGGAGATGAGTGTGAAGTATCTGGTTTTGTAAGTGGATAGCTTACCCAACAAGCTCTCGAAGCATTTGGTGGTTCCTGACTCTACAAACTATGAGAAATTAATTCGATTTTTTTAGAAATCAGTGAAGAATTCCCCATTTCGTATGATCGATAACAGTTCACATGGACTCTGGAAGGCTCAAGCACATGTTACGTGGATTGACGTCATTTCCTGATGGCAAATTTCATAAATCCAGATTAGTTAGAAGAGGTTTTGCCAGAAGTTGTGACGAAATTCAACCTATACAATGATGAATGAGATTTGTCTTGTAGAATGAATTTCAGGAAAGAATATATTTCCATAAGTGCAAATTTCCACAAAAAGTTTTGAAACGCCCACAAACTGAGAGTTTGTGATTGAAACGGAAGTAGAATCAACAAAAGTAGAAACAAAAACTTAAAAAATCTCGAGAACAATTGTTGAACGAAGTGTTGAATTCTGGAGAACTTGTAATGAAACATAAGCATAGTTTGTATATAGATCCTACATTCACATGCTCTTCATCAGCCAAAGCCCACCAAATTTCATTTGTAGTATTATCCAGTTTTAAAATCTTTATAAGTAAAGTAAATGTTGATCCAGCCAAAAGAATGATTTAAAAGAAAAGAAATGAAAAAAATAAATAAAAAGGGGACAAGAAAGATGACTCAATTTAAATGGCAAGTGCAATATGTGTGCAATACACATCCAAGTGGTAGTGCCACTTAGATTGGTTCTTGCTAATTGACTTGGACAGTTTTCAAGCCTTACAAGCAAGAGCTCCAAATCTTATTACAAATTGCTTGTGTGGATTCTACAATATTTGCTTTTAGAATCATGTATTAGATCCATTGATTCCTTGTTGTTTCTTTTGTCACCTTCAATTTTTTTGCAATTAAGGTCTACAAGAATTGAACTTGTTGCATTGGATTTCTGTTGTACAATGCTCAATTTGTAAATTAAGATTGAACGGTGATATAATAAAGAATTAAGAAACAATTATCTACTCTAAATTTTTTTTGGTTATGTTTTAGGATTACAATAAGTGATTTTAATAATGCATTGGATTTTTTGAGTAGTTATATTCTTTTTTTTTTGTTTTTTTGTTTTTTTGTTTTTAATTTTTTAAAATATATTTAATGGATTTTTGTACTTAGGAAAGACAAAGGAATTTGAGGAGTAGGATTTGTGGAATGGATGATAGAGTGGGATATATGTTAGTATGGATCTTGAGATTAGATTATTGGATTATTGGATTATAGTTTGGAAGAAGAGATGGATTATTTAAGGTAACTAGTATGATTGTAGGATTGATGTGGTGAAAAAGTGACAAAGGTGAATTTTATTGTAGAATGCATGGATTATTTGTTGTTTTGAATTAAGAGATTAAAAAGATGTATAAGTGAGGAAGATATGCCACTTTGGTGCTTTTAATGTTGATACAATTTTTGTAAAAAGGCGGTAGAGTGAATAAGTTTAAGAATAAGATTGCAGCAAATTTAGCGTCTAAATAAACAAAAATTTATATATGTAATGAAGATGAGGATTTATTTGTTTGAAAATAGAAATCTTTGTAAAATTGGTAGATTGTAATATAAAGCATTTTTTGATAGTTGAAAAAATTACATATAATAGTTAGATAAAAAAATAAGTAGATAGAAATGGATAAGCATAGGAATGGGATGTGTATGGATCTTACATTTGTAGAGTATTATCTACACAACTATAAGTTGTAAAAAATCCTAAGTATTGGATCATTTGAGAAAGTTAAAGTGACAAAACATATTCCAATAGGCTACAAAGTAGCCATCAAAATCCTCTATTGGTAGAAAGTGAAGTTGATGGACATGGAAGAGAAGGATTTGTAATTGACTTTATTTGCTTGGATCTACTCTTAGAAGCTTCCAATATAATCATATTTATTTGAAGAAAATATATGGGTGTTCTTATTCCTTCAATAGATATATTAGCGATTAGACACTTTGTATAGTTAAATAATATTTAAATATAGATGCATCACATGTTATTAAAGCTTCTAATGTTAAGGTTTTTAAAACTCTTTTAGGATTTAATATATATATATATATATATATATATATGCAACCTTTCTTAAGTTGAAAAGATTATTTTAAAATAAAAAAATATGTGTTAATTGTATTTTTTGGTTTGACATGAAATAAAAAATTTATGGCAATTTATGCACCTTTATAGCAGAAGATTGTATAAGATCATTGAGACAAATATGAATATTTTTGTAGCAATGGAATATATAATGTTGGAAGAATTTTTCAGCAACATTGCTAAAAATGAATGTTTATATAAAGGTGACACTTAGCATTTTTTCTAATTAGGAGATTTAGTTTATTTGATCAATTCTTTTTACATATTTTATTTTTTTGTTATATAAAACTATATGTAGTTGTTTTAATATGATTAAAATATTAAAATCTTGCTGAAATAAAATTGCAAGGATTGTATTTATTAGTGATTATAAAGTATTTGTATGATGTTATGAATAGAAAAACATAGCCATACTTAAAGACTATTGCTTAAGCTTTGCAATCTTTAAAGAATCTTGTGTTTTAGGAATTTCAATTATCCAAGTTGTTCTTGCAAGCAAGAGATTGGGCTTTACTATTTTTCACAATTATCAAATGATAAAATTTGCTTATATGATTTATTTTGCTCAAATTGTATTTGATGTAGAATAATTCCATTATAATATGCTAGTTCATGAAATTCAAAGTGAAAGAATTTCCTCCTAAGATGTAATATAAATATCAATTTTTTTTATTTTGGATTGACTAACATTATTAAAGATATTTATTTCTTCAAAACCAATTGTAGAAGTCTAAATTATGTTATTCCAAAGGCCTTATTTATTTTATTCAACCAACACTATCATGTACAATACTAATTTTTCAGATAATATATTTGTAACTCTCAATTGTAGATAGGATTTGCTAAATATTTTGATTTTTGTATTAGTTGAATGGATTTTTATTATAAAATATTAATATTTTTAGCCACAAGTAAATGCATTGAAGAGACATGCATAACGTAAGTTGCATCATATATAATTATATTACTATAATTAATTATATAAAATATTGCCCCCATATATTTTTTATAAATTATATAGTTTTATTTAGTCAAATATAAAATCTTAAATTTGAAGCTCAAATTGTTATTTATTTACACTAATAAATTAAAAAGTTAGTTCATTAAGCTTTCATGCTTCATTTACCATTAAACTTGTGAAATTTTAAGCAAAAAAAAAAAAACTACACCTTTACACATTTTATAAAAAGAAGTATAACTAATTTTACATAAAGTTCAATTAATAAGTATAATTCCTATAAGTCACTTATTCTTCTAATTGCAAGTTATATCAAGAAGCTTAATATTGGTCTTGAGGTGGATATGTGGAGTTGTGGCATTATTCTAAATAATCTCTTTGTATAATTCATTGGCCTTTGATAATAAAAATATTCCAAATTAGTTACAAAAAATTAAAATATTTATTTTTTATTTTTTTCTATTTATTTATTTTATTTTATCTATTATCTAGTTATATCATATTATATATATCTATTGCTTACCACCACATGTCTATAGGATGGAATTTTAATATGTGATTGATTTGTGATTAAATAGAAATATATTAAAATAAAAGATCCTATGCTTAAAGTTTCTACTTGATTGTAAAATAATTATTCTTTCCAAAAACCAAATAATTAGCCAAATCTTTGTTTTTAGATTTTTTTTTTTCTTGTTCAAGGTTGCATTTATATATTGGTAAGTTACCTATTGCTAAAAAAAAGATATCTAATTCCTAGAATGTTCCTTGTGAATTCTATAAAAAAATTATTGTTTCTAAGATTTGGCAACATTCTTTGTTCAATAATCATTTGCCTTATTTCTTTATTATTTTTCTTCTTGATACAATATAATAGGCTAGATAAGTACACAACTTGCACAACTTTAGACTAATATATTTTTTTAATTTATAATTTATAGTTTCTATATTGTGGCTATATTGGATATATCTTTCTTGCTTCTATTTAGTATTTTGTATGTTGTTTATATAGATAAATTTATAGAATAATTAAAAATAAATAAAATTTTAATTTTAATCACTTCCATATATATCAAAGTCATATATTTATAGTATGGTATAATAATTGATTGCTTATTATTCTAAAAATAGATTAATACTTTTTAATATAATTTTTATTAATAGATTGATAAGATAATCTTAGAAAAAAATTTCAATTTAAATTTTAACTAGGTTGATTTTATTAAATAATTATTGATTTATATATAAAATAAGGTACTTAATATTTAATAGTATTTTATATGTTTAGCTTATTTTAAATTGATTTCATTAAATTTCATTAACTTCATATAATTAACTTAAATTTTAAATAATTATGAGCACTTGCTAAATGAAGTGATTTATAATACAAGTAACTATTGCATATTATTGTCACGGACATATACATAGTTACCTATATGATCAGATAGAACTAGATAAAAGAAGGTAAAAGCAGGTTAATTCCATAATATCTTTAGAGAAACTTCCTAGAAACTTCATAGATGCTGCTTTGACTTTATAAGTGGCCATAGTAGACTTTTGGATTAGAAACTTGGTCAATAAGTTAGCCACATGTCGCACATGTTGGTAGCTTGAAGACCAAGCTAAATACGTGGCGAACATATAGGAAACTTGCCCTGCAAGTTCGACACGTGTCTTGCAACTTGGACACGTGTCTTATAAATTGGATACGTGTTGGAGGTCCTATAGAACGTCGCCACTTAGCTCTTAGATAGATAGTATAAATAGAGACAAGAGTGAAGCCTTCTTCACTCTTGTCAACTCCTTTCTTGTTTCCAGTCTAGTTCAAGAATCTCTAGTTTTCTTGTCTTTTGGCATTAGCCATTCTAGTTTCTTTTTTAATATATATACTTCCTTATATTTATTTCTTTGAGAGAGGTCTCACTTGTTTATTTGACTTCATCCAGTTATTGTCCTTGACAGATTGACAAGAGTGCACATACAGTATCAGAGCTTTGTCTTTTCTTGATTAAGAGTGGATTACCCCTTTCTCTTGATAAGACATAAGCATATTAGAAGTTGTGGAGTACCCACTTCTAAACTGATATTGTTTCTAGAATTTTTTTTCTTTTGAGTGTGTGTTAAGTCGGACTTGAAATGAAGTAAGAGCATCTTCCTTTCCTATTATAATGTCATGCGAGCTTGCGAAATGAAAGAGTGCAATAAATTTCAAATGTAGAGCAAATAAGGAAGCCCAACTCTTTACTGATACATCAAGCTTCGATTTATTACATAAAGACATCGAAGATACTTGAGGAAGTGAAGATGTAGAGATGGTTAGAGCTACGTCAATATCTACACCAAACCATGCTACCTCACCGATGATGGAGCACCGTTCAAACGTTAGAGAACCAAAAATCAGTTTGCCTAAGAAGTTTGATGGCACAAGATCTAAGTTTCGAGGATTCATCAATCAGGTACAACTCGTGATCGAACTTCAACCTCAGAGTTATCCTACGCAAGGATCTCAAGTTAGGTTTATTGGAACGTTACTTTCGGGTCTTGCCTTATTGTGGTTTTCATCTTTTCTTGAACGACGTGATCCAATATTGGATAATTTGGAGGCATTTTTTGCAGAATTTCGATCGATGTATGGAGAACATGATGCAATTCGGGTTCGCGATATGAAGATTAGCGGGCGATGACGAGGCAATCGTCGGTGCCCCTGATCCTTCGTAATTTTACGACAACTAGCGGCGGAACATCGAAGTGGAGCGATGTTGCAGCTCATCGATCAATTTAGTACCTTTTTGTACCTTTATGAGGTAAAAATAAATGCTCAATTCACGATCCTCGGACATTGAGTCGAAGCGATTGATTTTGACGTATGAAATTATTGACCAAATTCTTGTTTTGAGTTTTGATCGAGTCGTCTGAGAGCCTCCAGCGTTATTATTCAATAAGCGATATCAACGTTCACAAAGCGTACATTTGGAAGTAGAAGACATCTGGTGATGCGGTACGTTTTTAAGCGTATTGAGCGAAAGATTCATAAATCGTTAGAAAGTTATGTTTATATTATGGAGAATCTAAGCACACTGCTCAACATTATCCAAAGAAATGACACAATTACAAAATGAGGAGTATGGCTACAACATGTCGTAAAACGAATTTGTCCAGTTACAATAGGGACCATGCAACTGGAACCTTGTACAATGCCTAATAAAGCTCCTATTCTCTCCTCAGAACCCTCTTCTTGTTTTATAATAGATATATATTTATGACCAAAAAACTATTGAGCCTCTGTCTTATTAGATTCAGGAGCCTCAACATGCTTTTTAGATGAACAATTTGTTAAGAATTGTAAAATACCTTTAGTAGAGAAAACTAAACCTGTATATGTAGAAGCCATAGATGGTCGTGTATTGTCTTCTGGAGACGTCACTCATGAAATCCATTCTATAAAAGTAATAATGGATGGTCATAATAGCTATGTAATCTTTAACATAATTAAATATCCATCTAATCCAATTATTTTAGGTTTATCATGGCTAGAAAAATATAACCGTCAAATAGATTGGAATTCTCATAGACCCGAAATTTTACAGGATATTATTAAATATCCCTGCCAATCGATAAAGCTATAAACTGATATGAGTAAAACACCATCTTATAGGTCTGAAAACTTTTTATACAGCGGCAAAAAGAAGATAAATTTTACTATTCGCAACACCATTTCTGATAGTGGAAGGCTTCAAGTGGCTTTCCAAGCCCGATATCGGACTATCAGAATGTTGCGAGAAGAAGAATCTTGATATTCTTAAGCATTCGCCCGTATGATTGTTCGATTGATCTTAAGAGGATCTTAAATGCTCTTTTGGACCAATCTACAATTTATCACAAAATGAGTTGGCTGAACTCAAGGAGTATATTGAAAAGAATCTGGCCAAGAACTTCATACGCCATTCCAAATCTCCTGCAGAAGCTCCAATTCTATTTGTGAAGAAAAAAGATGGATCATTACGAATGTGTGTGGATTATCAGGGACTTAACAAGATCACTATCAAGAACAGGTATCCACTACTTTTAATCTCTGGACTTCTTGATCAACTAAATCAAGCTAAGATCTATACAAAAATAGATCTACGAGGAGCATACAACTTGGTTCGTATTAAAGAAGGAAATGAATGGAAAACTGCATTTCGAACAAGGTATGGACATTTCGAATATAATGTTATGCCTTTTGGACTCACAAATGCACCAGCTGCTTTCCAACATGTCATGAACGATGTTTTTTATGAATTTTTAGATGATTTTGTTGTCTGCTACCTAGACGACATTTTAATCTACTCTAAGAACGTAGAAGAGTACAAAACACATGTTCGTCATGTCTTACAAAAACTCAAAGAAACAGGATTGTATGCCAAGATGGAAAGTGTGTATTTCACACTACTCAAGTTGACTTCTTAGGATATATCATCTCGAATAATGGCCTCATGATGGATCCTAAGAAAGTCCAAACAATCATGGATTGGAAGATTTCAAAAACAGTAAAGGATGTACAATGTTTTTTAGGATTTGCCAATTACTATCGAATCTTCATCAAGAACTTCTCTCAAGTTGTAGCCCCACTTACACGTTTGACTTATAAGGACAAGCTCGAGTGGAGTAAAGAAGCAGAAGCATCATTTGAAGCTTTGAAGATAGCTTTTACTTCTGCACCAATCTTGTATCGCATTGATTTTTTCAAGGCATTTTTTATGGAAACAGATGCATCAGACTTTGCTTTGGGCGCAGTATTGTCACAAATGGGAATAGATGACAAACTCCATCCAGTAGCTTTCTATTCCAGGAAATTTTCGACAGCATAAATCAACTACGAAATCCACGATAAAGAACTTTTCGCAATTGTGGATTCTTTTCAAGAATGGCGTCATTATCTAGAAGGTGCTTCTAGTCCAGTCACCGTGTATACGGATCACAAGAACCTCGAGTATTTCATGTCAGCACACATGTTGAATTGTCGTCAGGCTCGTTGGAGCATGTCTCTATCAAGATTCGAGTTCATTATTACATATCGGCCAGAAAAACAACAAGGGCTGTCCGATGTACTTTCTAGACGTTCTTATCTTGCACCAAAAGAAGGAGATGCAGCTTTTGATCAACAAAGAACGACTCTCTTGAAGCCGGAGCAATTTTATCTTCGGGCAACGAAATCAACATTAACTGTTGATTCAACTTTTCTCAAGCAAGTACAGTTAAGTATGTCCTCAGATCCTCTTATTCATGAAATTAAGAATAATTCTTCTAAGTCTCATGATATTTCAAAGTTTGAGTTCAAGAAAAATCTACTCTATTTCGAAAGGTGCTTATATGTTCCAGAAGGTGAAGCACGATTACGTGTTCTTCAAGCTCGTCATGACTTCCCGACAGCAGGACATTTTGGGTACAATAAGACTCTAGAGTTGATATCTAGAGATTTTTGGTGGCCTCAAATGTGGAAGAGAATCAAAGATTTTGTAAAAACATGTGATGTTTGTTCAAGATCAAAAACTCCTCGCCACCGACCCTACGGACTTCTTCAGCCATTACCCATTCCAGAACAACCATGGTCTTCTATGTCTATGGATTTTATCACAGATCTTCTAAACTCAGGTTCTTATGACTCTATATTTGTGATAGTAGATCGTTTCACTAAGATGGCACATTTTATACCATGTAAAAAATCTATCACAGGCAAAGAAACAGCTAAGCTTTTCCTTGACAATATCTACCGCTATCATGGATTACTTAAGGATATTATATCGGATAGGGAACTCAGTTTGTATCGAGATTTTGGAGAATGCTTTTCAAGATTCTAAAGGTGGATATAAAGCTATCTTCAGCTTTCCATCCTCAAACTGATGGACAAACGGAGTGCGTAAATCAAGTCTTGGAACAGTATTTGAGATGTACCATCAACTACCAACAAGATGATTGGACAACTCTTTTACCATTGGCAGAGTTTGCTTATAATAATACGGTACATTCTTCTACACAACAAACACCTTTCTTTGCCAATTATGGTTACCATCCACGACTTGATACTTTTGACTATTCGAAAGTTGACAATCATGCGGCGGAAGACTTGGTAAATCATTTGTCAGAACTACATACAACAATGAAGACACAATTAAAGGAAGCTCAAGAACGACAAAAGATAAACGTTGATGTATATCAAAAGGAACAACCACAACTCAACGTAGGCGACAAGGTATGGCTACTTCGTCGCAATATCAAGACTATGCGACCTTGTGACAAGTTGGACTATCGTAAGCTTGGACCTTTTCATATTTCTGAACAAATTAATCCAGTTGCATATCGATTATGCCTACCAGAGTCTATGAAGATCCACCCTGTATTCCACGTGTCTCTTCTTGAACCATATAAGACAGTGAACATACCAAGAAGAAGACAAGTGCCACCTCATCCTATAGAAGTGAACAATAATGACGAATTTGAAGTGGAAGAAGTCTTAGATTCAAGGCGGCGCCGAAATAGGTTAGAATATCTTGTTCACTGATACGGATACGATATTAGTGAGCGCACATGGGAACCAGCAAAAAATCTGGCGAATGCAGCGAGGAAGGTGGAGACCTTTCATCAACAACATCCATCGAAATCAAGATGAAGACTTTCCTTATAAAAGAAACAAGATGTAGGCAAGATAACATTCAACTTTCTATCCTTGTTTGTAGCTTCTTTGTATTTTGTGACGCTAAGGAGATGGAGAATCAACAGCCAGCGGATTTGACTCAAGAGCCTTTATTTCTAGCGTACTCTGGGGCCGAGACATTGAAATGTCGCCTTCTCAAGATGATCTGTAGAGATAGTCTTCGAAGCGACATATTCTTCTTCGAATAGATAAGTCGGATCTGGCGTGTTGGTATCGACCTTAGGAAGATCGATGTTTGGTGATTTTTATGGAGGATAAGGAACAACTCTTGGCGATTTGTTACAGATGTGATATTCGAAGGAAATTATAAGGTCTGACAATGTTAAAATAAGAGATTGATATTTCATACCGGAATAGAGACGCTATCGATGTGAAGGAACTAATCAATTACAGCGAAGAAACAGGTCGGTATAATGGCAAAAATCTTGATACATACATAGCAGACTCGCATGTAATCCATAGCTCCACCGTGGAACTCGTCATTTTAAAGGGGGGGTAATGTCACGGACATATACATAGTTACTATATGATCAGATAGAACTAGATAAAAGAAGGTAAAAGCAGGTTAATTCCATAATATCTTTAGAGAAACTTCCTAGAAACTTCATAGACGCTGCTTTGACTTTATAAGTGTCCATAGTAGACTTTTGGATTAGAAACTTGGTCAATAAGTTAGCCACATGTCGTACATGTTGGTAGCTTGAAGACCAAGCTAAATACGTGGCGAACATATAGGAAACTTGCCCTGCAAGTTCGACACGTGTCTTACAACTTGGACACGTGTCTTGTAAATTGGATACGTATTGGAGGTCCTATAGAACGTCGCCACTTAGCTCTTAGGTAGATAGTATAAATAGAGACAAGAGTGAAGCCTCCTTCACTCTTGTCAACTCCTTTCTTGTTTCCAGTCTAGTTCAAGAATCTCTAGTTTTCTTGTCTTTTGGCATTAGCCATTCTAGTTTCTTTTTTAATATATATACTTCCTTATATTTATTTCTTTGAAAGAGGTCTCACTTGTTTATTTGACTTCATCCAGTTATTGTTCTTGACAATTATTTGATCTTGGATAATTGTCAATTATTATCAAAATGATATCTTTGTTTTGTGTTTGTTAAAAAGAAGATTAGTATAGAGATAGAAAAACACTTTTTTACTTACTTTTATATGTTTTTGCAAAATTTTGAATTTAATTTTTAGTTTTTTGTACATGTTTCTCCCATATTCTATAGATTTTTTTTTTTTTTTTTTCTTTCTTGTGCTCTTTACATAGCGAATGTTTGTTTCAACAAAGAGTATGATTATTTATGTGGAATAATTGTTAGATAAATAAAAAATTATCTCCTATGTCTTCAATGTCATCAATAGATGCATATAAAGTGTCCTCAAGATACTTGAGAATTTTAATGCACACCTCTAATATGAATTGCAAAGGTCATTCTTCTTTATGCTTCTACATACACTTGATGTTAAGAAAACAATAAGTTATATGTATTTAGATATTATTTTTTACCATCTATATATTAATTAGTTTCTAATCACCTTAGCTTTAGGAAATTTTTTATGTGAATAATTAATGAAATATCTAGAATTTTGGTTTAGATTTTACCTTGGTTTTATTTCAAGAAATCAAGAGATCTCCAATGATTTTCAAAGGTATCTAGAATATTTATTATAGGATATAAATTGGCCTTTTGTAACTACAATTACATTCCAAAATGATAATGTTCAAAGTTTTTGTGGGTTGGACATCAATTAGAAGAAATAGAAGGCATATAACTTAAAATGTTGATAGATTGTATTAACCTAAAACTTGATAACATCATTAAAAGTAATATTTTTAAATTCAAATTGTAGATACATCTTTATTTTGCATTATAATTACACACCATAATGGCATATTTACTTCTTCGAGTAGGTATTTCTTGTCTAGTAATCACATTAGAATTGCTATTTTTTATATCTAAAAAACTCAAGATTTGTTATTGTATCAATAATAAAATATCAAATAAAATTAAAAATATGAAAAATTGACATATGTGATGTTTTTTGTTTTACTTGTACAGAATCCTTCTTACAAAGAATAAAGTTCTTAGTTCCTAACAAATAAACAATATTAGTTATGTTTTTTTATACAATTAAAATTGAAGTTCTCAAGACGAGATAAAACCATGTATTTACCAAATTTGTTGTACAATGTGCCGTTATTTTTTCTTTTTCGTTTTCAGGTTTTCAAGATTTTTAAATCTCTAAACATAAAAGTACTCCATAAAGAAGATAATACATTGTATTAAGTATATTTAAAAATATTCTCCAAAATGATCATATTGATCATATTTAACACCTAGAAAGTCAAATCAGTTTCATGATTATTACTACTACTCAATATAAAGTATTCTGTTTATACATTATATCAACTAAATCACATTGATAACAGAGCATTCAACCCCCGATTTCTAATTTTATGAAAACAACGACATAATATGAGCCACGAAGGGCTTGGCCTCGTGCACTCCTTCCATCCACGGGATTGGGTGGTTCTCGTGTGACCGTTCCGTGGAGGATCTCTGGAAGCCTGCCATCCTCGTCACGGAGGGCTCGCCAGAATCTTGGATCCGCCCACGGGCCGTGCGCGTCCCCGGGTCCCGGCGGGCGCCCGTCGGCCAGCCTCGGTAGCCGAGGCAAGGCGGCTAGCCTCGAGACTTATTGCTGTTCGGGCAGGCGTAGTGGGTCGGGCAGCCGCTTTTTCTCATTATTATCGCTGAATGAGAGCATGACACTTCAGAATCTCAAACTCGCATGGATGTCGATGAAATCGTAAGAATCGCTCCACTCATCGACCAAGATAGTGGGACTACTAATCCGAAATCTCGTAGAGGACATTGTGGCCACTATGTTCATGAGTCTGATTCCAGTGGGTGTCTGATGATACCGGTAATTCGGGAAGCGTGATTGCATGGGAAAGTAGAAAAGATTTGATCCAATTGAAAGGCTTGATCAATTTCTGGAGGTGTAAACACAACTTAGGGATCGTTCTCTTAAAACTATGATGAGTTAGTGTCACGATCCAAAAATGTGATGACTGCCAACTTGTGACACAATACAAACGTTGAACAAACGGCGGCTCATTCATTGAAGGTTTAGGAAATACTAACAGATGCTAACATTTGGATTTGCCATGAGAAGTAGAACCACTATTTGTTGCACATGAAGTTATATGCGTTGTTCAATGTTGTGCTGGAGCTTCAACAAGTGATGCAATACAGACACAGAACCAGCGTAGTCTTAGCCGATGACAAATGAAGTTGTGTAAACTTTGTTAAGAAAGAAGCTAGTTGCATTCGAGTAGGTTGCAATATCAGAATGTGTACATCCTCAAAAACGGCATCGCAGCAACAACACAACTCACTTCTTCTGGACCACCTTCGATTGTCTCATCACAAATTATTTTGGCATAGCCGAGGAAGGATGGCACCAAATTGAGTCTTGTTAATGGTGGTGACAAGGGATACAAGTAGCCCTCTATGCGATATCAAATGACTTCTCATCACATGGCTAGTGAGGAGACCATCACAAAAGAGCAAAATGAGCACATTTCTGTAGTAACGTCAAGGCCTCGTCCGGAAGTCACGATATAAGTCCACTATGCATGATTTTGGAAGCTGACCAAGCCTACCACGAATTCCTAGTCGGACAATCCAGAGCAGTTTGACATTCAAAATGGAAAACGTATGTTTAAAGAAAAAACACCACACAATGCTCACGAGTTTTGGAACCACATCACGTCAATGTAAGTTGCAAATGCAGTACAAAAGGCAGCAATATTAATGGAAAAAAGCGGCAGCCCAACCCACTACTCCTGCCCGAACAGCAATGGGTGCCGACGTTGACCGCCTTGCCTCGGCTCCCGAGGCTGGCCGACGGGGGGCTCGCCGGGACCCGGGGACACTCACGGCCCTTGGGCGGATCCAGGATTCTGGCGAGCCCTTAGTGACGAGCCCTGAGGGCCGGCCATGGCCATGGCCATAGCCAGTCCCCACGCGGCGCGCCCCACGCTGCTTCAGCGTCGAGGCTCCGACGACGAATCCCTCGCGACGTCGTGGGCGTCGATCGCTCCACACACCAGCGCGCACATCTTGCACAACTACTCCACGTCAGCGTGTGGTGGCAGCGACCAGCGCTGGAAACCGTCACCTCCGCTGACGAGGGAGCCTTGCCGCAGCTTCGGCAAGCTCAGTTCGGCAGGCACCTGGACGTGCTCCGCTTGGTTGTGTAGGCTTCAGTCCTTCCGCTCAGTGATAGGGGAGAAAATTGGATCGAGAATCTGTGGTTGATGTGGTAAAACGCTTGTTTCCAGAGGCTGGTTTTCACCTTGGCGAGGCGCAGGAAAGCTGTTCTCCGCGTGTTATCGCTACGCTACACCAGACCGTTTTTGACAGAGGTCCGTCGCAGATGAGACTCATGCGCGCGCCTTTCGCGATTCTCCTTGCCTGTATCATCTTTGGTCGCATTTAATTTCCTTTTGGCACCATTCCGCATTTTTTTCTGGAACGTATGCACTTGGAATCCAAATTTTTACCCTAAACAATTGGATTGCGGGCATAATTTGTGCACCCGAGGTCAAGAGTTCTTAGTGAGCTGTGTCCTGGGTTTTCGAGGTGGAATCAACCCCTACAGTTGAGAGGGCTAGGGTTATACACTTGTTCAAGGACGGCAATTATATGTAGCCATGTGTTGGGATCCGTGAGAATGTGCCGGAATGTTTTGGAGGATTGCACTGAAGAGAAGATTAGAACAGCGAATTCATGCGGCGTCTAATTTGACAAGGCGAAGGCTATTGTATTTGAAACGCGGTAATGCGGGAAGTGAGATGAGGTTTTGGACTTGTCGGAGGAGAGTGGAGAAAGTTTCTGAGGGTTTAGAGGTGAAGCATCAATGAAGCAATTTATGTTTGCGTTTTAGCTGAAGGAGGCAGAGAGGCACTGATTTAAGATAGGCAGTGAATTACGAAGGGGCAGAAGTGAGAGGCGATGGTGGCGAGTAGAGAGGATACCAACGGTGTCTCACTGCATGCGCCGTTGCTGGGAGATTATGGGGAGGAGAACGAAAACGCGCGTCCAAATCAGGCACGCCACGAGGTTGTGGTGGCAGTTGGTGACGAACCGCAGGATGAGTATGAGAGGTCGGTTTCTGAGAAGGAGAATCCCGAGGGTGCGGGTGAGCAACCGGAGGTGAATTACGACACTCCAGTGCTTGCAAATCAGAGCGGTAATACGTTTCAGCAAATTCACGAGCAGAGTAGGACTCGGTTTAGGGATCGTTCGAGAAGAGGTTTGCCTACGACACGATCGGAGCGCAGGGGCCACTCTGTCCGCAACCCCATACACAAGAAGTCATTTGTGGCCCGGGCGGCGCACAGCGCCAAGACCGATACGTTGAATTTTTTGTACTATGTGATGATAGGGCTATACATGTGGCCGAAATGGAGCTGGGATGCTATGAAAGCTAATACTAATCTCACCGTTCTATCTATTAAACAAGGTGTGCAGTCTTATTTTGAAAGTTCATATGCTTAATGTCACAGCCGTTTTCCCGGAAATCCACAAGTTGGCAAGTAATGTGATATTTTACGCCGGTACATGTCCTTTTGTGTTGAGCCCCTGCAACTCTACTAAATGGTTGCTGTGTGATCTCTTAGCACTGGTCCTTGCACCTTTGAGTCATTAATGTGGGAAGTATTGTGGTTTATTTGCAGGAGCATGTGCTGGTTTGGCTTCTGTACTGTGCGTGCTTCATTTTCCGCAGCCTTACACACAACTCTCATCAATCGCTCTGTGGGCCGTCATCACTACCGACCTTCTGTACGAGAGTAATATTGGACTTTCTATTAGCAAAGGATTGAATCGCGTGCTGGGTACTTTGGCTGCTGGCTTCTTAGGGTTTGGGCTTAATCAACTGGGTCCAGAACTTGGACCAGTATATCCTTACTATGTGGTAAACGATTGAACTTTGTGGTCATGATTTGTTCAATGCTTTCTGTGGTGTTTTTCCAGTACCATGGCACATTCTAATCGAGGAGCACTTGTTGGCCTTGGAGATGCTTAAATGTCAGGGTTGGATTTTTGTTTCAAAAGTCTAAATTTAGTTCTACGTGGATGTACAGGTCTTTTGTGTTACGGTAGGAGGTGCCGTTTTCAAATTTTTGAAAGGGACACCACCCTTGAAAGACCGATGGGACTACGCTTTCACTGTAGCAACCATGGCGTTCCACATTTTTATAATTACTGCGTATTTAGATCCAGAAAGATGGACATTGCCGATGCTTAGATTTTCCATGATCTTGCTGGGGTTTTCGATTGCGTCACTTGTCAACATAGCTTTCCAGCCGATCTATGCTGGAGATTCGTTACACAAGCTTGTGGCGAAAAACTTTGAGACAGCCGCCTCTGTCTTCGAAAGGTAAGACTTCTGTACCATCAGTACTGCCTTTTCAAACATGTTATCGTGGTTACTGACTCTCCATATCAATGAGGGCCAATGCGGTTTCTACGGTGATAATTTAATTCCTTCTTTATTAATGAAGAAAACAATTGTCATGTCTGTCATTATGTTCTGCCAGCAAGTCTTGAAGACTGGTCAGAGAACAAGCGAGTCTCAGGATAATTCAGAAGGTGTTGGATCTTATTTACAGATGCGTTCAGGAATACATTAAAGTAACGATGCTCGATCATGTCCCGGACATTCTGAGTGGGCGCTCTGAGGATGACAAAATTCACCAAAGCTACCATGAGATAGTGATGTCAGATTCAGACATTGACAAATTGGTGAGTTGAATTGTAATTTTCAGTGAACTTTTATGGATTCAAGCGCGTTGCTGACTGGAATTTAAAAATAAAGAATTCAACATCAATATTAGTTTCTTTGGTAACGATCAACCACAATCTTGAGCAGGAAATTGATGTCATTTGTGGTTTGGCCTCAGTTGAGCGCAGTGCTCTGGGAACCATCGCATGGGAAGTTTTTCAAGGATTATCCGTGGCATATGTATGACGACATTACAGACTACCTTCGTTACACTCTGTACGATGTCATAGCTCTTGATTCGTGTCTTCGGGCAAATATTCAAGCACCCAAACAACTCCGAGATCTTTTTGCCCCGGTATATCATCATGTTTTCCATTGCTGTTGGCCATACGTCTTTTGTATTCCATCTAGCTCTCTTACCTTTTTGTAGAATTGTTAATCTTTTAGGCTTTGCTGAAAATAGAAGAACTGTGGTACAGGAGATGGCGACAATTGCGACCGAGTGTGCAACTGTGCTGCGTACCTTGGGAAATAGCATGAAAAACATGAAAAAGTTCCCATCAGAAGACATCATGAAACGAGCTGAGGAGGCAGCTCTTGCGCTTCAATCTAAGGTTTATTTGAATACAAACATGCTTCTGGGCAACACAAATTCTGAGTTTCCCATGTACCCTCGGTCGATTTCCTCTGAAGTTGCAAGTTTTTTTGCAAACAATGGTCAGGAATCTGAAAACTGGAAAGAATTAAATTACACTGGGGATGACAACACTACGAGTCAAGTTCCGGGAGGTAAGCTTTTCACCACTGAGTCGTCAAGAACTGTTAGCCCTGCAATCAACACAGCCCCTTCTGAAGGAAACCAAAACAGTCGTGGAAGTTCCGAACAGAAAGACACTTCAATGGTTGGTTCTCCCGGATTGAGTGGCTCTCCTGGATGGAGTGGCTCACCACAAGGAGGTATCCTGCGGGGTAGATCTGGACCTGTAAAGAAACTGGATACCCTGACTGAGGGCGTCCCATCTGTTGATGTTACGGCACCTAATAGTGGGACTCCAGGCTCAATCTTGGAGCAGCCCTCTGAAACGCAAGCCGGGATGACTACCCCACGCAAGCGAACACTTGCGTGGCAGCACACATTCTCGCACCGGATGTACAGCTTAGGCTCACAATGGGAGGGCACACTGGAGAGAATCTCGGCTCTTTCCTTGGTAAAGTTTGCTTCTCTGCTAATAGAAGTAGTTTCGAAGATGAGATACGTAGTGGATTGTGTTGAAGACCTTGCTGAACAGGCTAAATTTGAACCATGTTCAAGCTGAGTTGAAATACGCCCAAAATTACATTGAACTTAGTTTTTATCCTTCTAAAATGGCTTTCCAAAATGGATTCAAAGTCTATTTTTGTGAAGGTAAGTTTCAAACTCAAATTTGTGACTCCAACTAACACACCTCTAGTATCTCTTAGGGTCACTTGAAGTTTTTATATTTTCATTTTAAATGAACTGCAATGTTTAACTACGCTCATCTACAATGACTATTATTTTTCCTGAGAGAGTGCTTCATAGCAGGCCCTTGTTCCACTAGACTCGGTATCTGTGGAAACTCACGATTGTCGATTCCTCAGGCTAACGCACCTGGTCTAGATAGACGTGTTGCATTTTCTGTGCTAATTGGTTCTTGCCAAACCAACTGTGAGTTTCTTTCCTATGTAATTAATGAGGGTTTTACATTCTTGTGCATTAGAGATAGACGGATATTTACAAAAGCATTTTCAGCCAAAAGGTCAACTGCATGAATGTACTGAAGCTTTTTCACCAAGAGAAATTATAATCAACAAAATCCATAACACACATTTCCATATAGACCTTGAAAACCATTGCATCTAAGTAGAACATGCTTCGAAATCTTCAAGGAACTCTACAACAAGCAAGGTATGCAGCGTATTATTAGTGAAACAGAAACTCCTATGTCCAAGTTACTCATTACACTTCCAAATCTCTGTTGTATTATTTGCTGTGCGATCACAAAAAAATATAACCAATTCATTACTCACTGCTCAGTCAAACGAGGAATGCGTAGTACACAATTGAGCAAGGTTCAACAAGATAGATTTTCAAGGTTAACGTCGATTCATTATCAACTTTTTAACATTCATCATGTACCATTGCAAAATATGCTACAGAAATCCTTGCTAATCTATGTACGTATATGTACTATGATTGTGCATCACCGCGAGAATGATTGAGCAGGAGGGGGCAGCATCACGCCACCAGCGTAAGACCTGTTGACAACCTCTCTATTCTTGATCTCTCGAGTCTCCTGCATGGATGAAGACCCACAAATCACCGAAGAGTAATCCAAACAGAAAACCACTAATCCGAAGCCATGACAAACACCGGTTAATCATGTCATGCTGCTTATGCAAATACTCTAGAGCATTATTCTACCTCAACAATTTGAAAAGCAGTAACGTGAAAAAGGATCGTGCAACAAGCATCAAAACAACTCGAAACAAAGAGAAGCTCACAATCGAATCGAATGAGTGTGAAGAAGCTAAATGTACCTGGCAGATGGCGCAGAACCAGCAGAAGTAGTGAATGAACCAATCCGGCAATGGCCGGCTGGGCAAACTATACTTGTGCCTCAGCTTCTTGCGGTACGAGTACGAGTACACACAGCCACAGGTGGTTAACTGCTGAATCACGTACCAGACAACCGCTGCCGTTATACACGAGGTGTTCCCTTCGTCTAGATGCTCTGCGACTCGCCCAAACGCAAGGCAAGGGCAGAACATAGTGAACACGCAGTTGGGGACATCTTCCAGGCATCCGAACAATCCCGTCGTCCAGTCAGTGCCCGTCTGCAGTGGGCCCTGGATGTAATTTCCATAATAATCGATGGAGGGCGGCGGCTCAGACCGAACGACGGGGTACCCGAGATGCTCAATGGTCCCGTATGATTGCTGCTCGCCTCCGACCAGAGGCTGCGTCGATTCTCCCGAGGTAGCCCCCATTTCCAGAGAATTTCAACAAACCCACAAACCCTGCTGCGCAAAAACTCCCTCCAACACTCGAATCCTCTGCGTCCACAAACACACCGCTACTCGAAGGATCCAAGATAACGTAACCCCACAAACCAAAAAGCACCGGAACGCGAACCCACAAACGTCAACAACTCCGTGTTATGTCGAACACGAGGAAAATTCGTCTGCCTCAAGGAGAAGTTTTCCAAATATCCACTAACAACGAATCCACGACGTCGGTGTCGCGCTCGCCGCCCCCCAGGAGGCCCGATTGTGGAAGGTACAGGTGTCCAACTGATGATTTGCTGCGCAGAATCGACGCAACTGACAAGCAATCGGCACAGCTCCGCAATGTCTTCAAATCGCGCTACTGGCGATCACAGAAAGAAGGTAAGTGTGAAAATTGAAGAAGGTAAGTGTGAGCATAGGACGCCTCGCATTGCGCTGCTCGTTGCGCACCGCGACGAATTTCCGCCTTCGTGCAACGCTGCGTCGACAAAGCAACCGAAAAAGCATCCAAAAAGTATCCGGAAAAATATTCAAAAAAGCTTCAGAAAGGTTGTGGCAATTACGACCACTTTTCAAACTTAAATAATCGTATATTCAAATTTTTAAAGAACTTTGATGTTTGTTGTTGAAGGTTGAAACCATGTGTAGTATTGCAATAGGCATGTTTGAAGTTTTTTAAAAGGAACATTTTTTTGCAACGATGAATGTAAAGGCTTGATGGATATGGTGCTCGTTGTAATTTATGTTATTTTAGTAATTGTAATAGTGTTGTTGCATGAGTTTTATTTTTTTGTAATTCCAAGTGCATGTAAATTGTTTTTACTTCCATTGCTAATTACAAACTATAAAATATGGTCTCTTATGTTGATACAATCGTGTGTTTGGTGATTTGAAGTGAAGTCTTTACCTTCTCAGTCATAATAACTTCTATAATTCCATCTTTTTTGTTGTGAGTTGCATTTTTAAAAATATATTTCATTATTTTTATTCAAAAATTATGTTTTTTTTTTCAGTATTATATTGCATATATTGTTGTTCACTTTTCAAATGAGAAATATTATGAGATTGATAGACAAAGATAGATATGAATTGACATCATAGACCTTGGTGGTGAAGATTATATTATTTGATAGCTTATATGTTATATTTTTAGAATGCTAACAAAATAATGAAATATAAACAAATCCGGAGGTGAAGGTAAGAGATTATGATTCACTATGTGGGTTGTAACAAGCACGCACAAATGTTCTTAAAAGTCTCAAAACTCTTATAGGATTTATTGTAATAGAGGAATTTAAGAATTTATCAACATACATAGATAACTATTGACTTATTTCTTGTACATGGATAGATAGTGTATCTTATTATAAAAACTATGGTGTAGTTGTCAAAGTTATAGTCAAAGTAATAATTTCGCATTATTACATATTTATACAAGTGACTCTAATTTAAAAAATTTCATACATTATTGCATAATTCTTAGTTATTGTCTAGTCAGTTAGTTTTGAGTAACAATTGTTGATCCAAGTATTTTGCAAAAGTTGCACCTATTCTATAAGAACTTTTTAAAACATGGATGATTAAATGTACTATTTTAGCATAAAACAAATCAATAATAACATTATATCCATAATGACTACCTAAAATATAAATAATATTTAACAAGTAAAATTTAATGTTCTATCTTTCCCTTCTAAGCACTTTATCTCAAATATTTTGCAATACAACATTCAAAAAAAATCTTTTTCTTTTTTTTCCCCTCTCTGGGACTTCCAAGATCTAATACCATCTTAATACTACATAATGACTTGACTGCTCTCGAACGCTTGGAATCATAGAAACCCGTAAACATTAAATTTTGTACAAAAGATAAGTATATCCAAATACACCTAATAAGATAGTGGCACCTAAGTAAAAGGAGAAAATTGGACTCCATCTGAATGGATGAAAGCGAAATCCTGACAACGTGGGATGTAAAAAGGACAACATTCATCGACGCGTGAGCACTGCGGGACGAACCTCGGCAACTCCGCCCGTCTCAGAAACGAGGGAGTGAGCTGAAGAGAGAGGTGTGCTTGCGTGCTTGCTTTCAATGCTTCACACAAGCATGCATGTGATCCAGATTTGCAAAGAGGATGCCACAATGTATGCATTTCGACTCGCCTCAAACAAAAATGTGATGGCCAGAAGAGAAGAACAGGAAGAAACGAGACCTTTGACGCAGAATGGAGATCTAGACATGTAAACAGAAAGAGCCTAAATTTGACCCCACCAGTGTAAAACATTGCAAAATCACAATTTGTTACCAACATTTTGTCTGTGGTAAGTGCTTTGTTTTTTCTTTGCAGCCACTCAAGGGGCATCACTCTCTAGCGCGCCTCTCAAGCTCTCCGCACCAAGTGTTGAACAGGTGGTGATAGATTTGAGTGAGCATCTCCCTGTCAACTTGAGTGCTTGCGAAACGGAATGGCCATTTGATGCGAGTCTTTCCTTCGCTCTCCGCGGTTAACTGCAAAGAGTTTAACACAGGTATCGCCCATTGTTTCTGATCAACGACTTACCAATCATCTCGGAAAGATCTTCGGTAGAAAACTCAAATTCACTACTAGAGCTTGAGCGTTACGCTTTTCAGGTTGCTAATGCTAGAATCCGCTCAGTACTGGCTTAGCTGTGTAATTACGTTTTGAAACTAGTTTAGGATTGAACATCAGTGTGCTCAGGTCACAAACCCACTGTTCAACCTGAAGCTATCCAACATACCCTGCTTTGCCTAAGAAGAATGAATTGATCCACATTGACTCGCAGAAGATAAATTCGACATCACAACAATCAAATGGAACCACTGACCTGGATGTATGCTTCTTGGCCCGGCTCCACGATCTCGTCAGTTTCGACAAGCTTGTAGGTCACCTTGTGATCTCCAGCATCGATGCTCAAAAGCTCCTCAACCACAAAATTCTGGCCGCCTTTCTGGTTCTTGTAGAGGAGCTTGCGTTGGCACCCCGGGAGCCCTTTCTCCCCCTTCACATGCTCGATCTTGTCGATGTGCTGGCTTGGGAACCCCAAGAAGTCGCCAGCGATCGCCCAGGCTTTTTCAACAGGCGCGTCGATCACCTTCTCCACTGCTTCGTTCCACGGTGTGAAGAGTGCAACTCCTGCCATTATCACTCCACAACAGTCCTCAAGCCGATAGAGCAGTGAATGTTGCGACAACTAGGTCACACAATACACACTTGAAAATGGGTATTCAGTCATCTGCGGCGCCTCTTTAAACCCGATGGTGGTTGAGGGAGCTGCACTGCGACGATGGAAATACATATTCAATTCATTCCTCCCATTTAGAGACATAACCCCAAATTGCAGGATCGAACCGGTGGATTCGGGCTAATCTTGTCATTTAGCATCTGCCAGTTATTAATCCGTATGATTCTTTTATGCTGTAAAACGGAAGTCTATTTCTATTCGAAAGCACACGGTCGAGTCTGGAACAGTTGTTTGCGATTTTTTTAGGGAGTTGATCGAGTATCTTGAGACGTTGCTTCATGCCAAGACTCCTCCTGCCAAAAGTCAAGGTTGCAATCTGCTCTATGAAAGCCGCCACTGTGATTAGTACTAGAGTAGTTGGCATCAGAGCTGTGCACAGGCGTCGGACTGTAGTCGACGTAATCATGTTCACCGATCCTCAATGGCTCTCACGCCATAAACTTGATGCATCACTTTCTGCTGCATCGATGCCCTTACCTTCAGTTCTGATTGGCGAACAGATATATATATATATTTATATTTATATATAAAATAAACACAAAGCAGTAGGAAGTCCGACTAGCGGATAGCTGTTGTGGTGGTATGAATCTGATAATCTATTTATAGACATCTGACTGTAGTGTTGAAATGTTAATGAAGCTATTGTCAGAAGTGTTTTTAATCCAAAGGTGTCATGTGGCATCATTGCGATGCCTTGTTTTGATGCGGCAAACGATCGCGGTAGATCTTCTAAATGATCAGCATAGTTGGGGTTGCTCTGGAACATGCTGATGTAGACTCCACCGCACTAAATTATTTTTCTCTCGGTGTAAAAAGCATAAATTCTCATCGAGATGTGCATGTTAGCTGAAAATCGATCAATGCAGTACTGAAAATTATTGTAAAAAAACTTTTCTAAAGTACGCACATAATGTGATTAATCAAATTGTGATACGAGCCAGTTTTAAAACTTTATTTGAATTGTCGAATCCACGGTCTAGAAGTCAACAGTCCAAGGAATTCTTCACAACCACCTCGCTTTTATGGGTGGGAAGGATGAATGCGCTTTAGTGGGCTGTCGCATACTCCTGGGAATCTAGGCAACGTCTCCGTCTGTTAAAGTGCTAACTAGTGCCTTCTCCACAAGAGTACCCCCACGCTTGATGTCGCAATTTTAATCCATCTCCTCGTCTCCGATCACTTCACAACCAGGACCCATGTCTCTTGTGCTGCGGCTTATGGCAAAATCCCAAGGGGACGCATTCACTGAAGTGTCTGCTCCACTTGGACTCAAAACGCGGACGTGTTGGAAATTGCTGGCTGTGAAAGTTGCAGCTGGGCTTGCATTATCGTCCCATTATCGAGCTCAAATTTTCATTGGACACAAACACCCAAGTCGCAATGGTCGGGCAGGCACAGGGCTTGCGCTATTCGGAGGCTTCTTGCAAAGAGATGCTCGTCAGGAATCCAGGGCAACCCAAGACCCTGCGAAGATCTGCTTCGGATGCCGCACGATACAGCAGGACCTCATCTGTGAGGACGACCGCAATGGCAATGTAAAAAATGGCGTTACTGATCTTTATGATAGCATACTCTGTCAGGAGTCCTGCTTGAACGTACTGCAGAGCACAGTAATCTACGCAAATTTGTGATGGGAATCCAAGGTCCGCTTGCCATGGTTAAATTCAAGTGATTTGTGTTGTGAAGAATTTTCACCGAGCGTCTGCAAGCGTAGGTGCACTTCGTGCTGTTGGTGAGTCCCGCGTTGTGCAGCCAGCTTGAATGCTCTCTAGGTGCCACAATGTAAGTTTTATTACTCTCTTCTAATAGTTCATCTTTTCTAGTCCCTCTGAATTCCAGGTCTAGAAATTCAGATGCGCAATTGCGTAGAGTTATAGAAAGTGGGTAGAAGCTGACTGATTGTAATCGTGGTTGAGGTATCTGAATAAGTTTTAACATACTGTGTTAGTAACTCCGAGGAATATGGCGACAACTTCCAGCGGATGGATCTGCAAAGACTGAAAACTGTATGATTGTAGAGACCCGCGCAATGAAACGCGCATGGCTGTTAAATTTCCTCTCAAATCTTAAAAGGGAACAACATCAACTTATATACATATATATATATAAATCTCGACCGTATTTTTAAAATGGGTGATCGTGAAGCAACTCACGGCGTTAATAATGGTAACGCCCATCTTGATCGTTACGAATTAGCATGCATCAAGTAACCAGGTTAAGTTTTGTCATTGGCTCCTTTCTATGGATCCTGATTATCAAATCAGTTAACATGATTCACTTTTGTATTGTATTTTATATGCAATAGTTGAAGCTGACCCCTGAACAAAGGCCACTGTTGAGGAACAAGCGCCAACTTTTATCGGAAGACGACATTAAACCAGCGAGCACCACTCATGAAGTTATGTGTGCGGCTGGATATATTGACAGAAGCATGGCTGGAGGGTTTTCTGGTGCAATTGACGTTGTTTATGGATTAGTGAAGGATCGTGGTTTTCATGAGTTGGTCTAATTTATCGTGGAACACTCATTTTGGTGATAGAAAGAAGGGAGGCAGTGAGCTATGTTGACGTGATGGGCTTCGATTTACTGATTTAGAGAGTTACCTTATCATCCACCTGCATATGCAATATTATGGTGTCGTGTTGTGACACGATTATATGGTGAAACTATGACTAAAAATGATTTTTCAATTAATACTCTATTATCTAAGTTCAATAAGAATTCAACATATTTTAACAAGGTTTTTATGAAAGCCTCTTAATTTATTTTCTTCACTTGATAGCTAGTACATAAGAATTAGTTAGTAATTTTACCTTCTATGCTGTAGTAATTCTTTTACTACGTTAGAAAGGTCATAAAATAGTAAAAATATGATAAAAAGGATAAATTACTAGCATGATTGATACTAGAGTAAAGTTGAGGATAGGGTCAGGCTATAAAATCCCTAGGATAGGTTAAATTGATACCTGAGGGTTGGCCGTTTGTAGGACAGGGTCAAAATTAGACCTCTAGCCACAAAAATGGCCACTTAGGGCAAAATACAAGGGCTTTTTCAAATCGGGTTTTTAGATTGGATAGCTAGCTTAAAGTTTGTTCCAAGGCATTAAGCTTGTTGCATTATAATTTTGGATGACTTTGCAATCATTATTCAAAGTCAAGGTTTGTATTGGTGTTTTGGATTTTATATAAGACAATGATGGCTTGCATTCTTGAGTGATTCGTGCAATCTGTATAGCATCTATGGTTCAAAATTTGATATTGTTTGGATTTTTAGATATGGTAAGTGTGTACAAAAGTTTGTATTAATCTAATAATGCAATCAGGAGATATTTGGGCTTTGATACAAAGGGTTGTCGACAATTGGCAGCTTAGAGTTGGATAGGGTTTCTGTGATAACTAAAGATCTATCAATTGGATTAATATAAATTTTGGCATAGTGATAGAAGACTTATATTTTGAGCTACATATCAAGTTTGAACTTAAGTTAATAGTGAAAGAAGGAGAAATCACCATTGGAATTTCTGCATCAATTTTCAAGTTGGCAGCTGAGTGTCATTAGTGCGGTTTTTGAGCATTTTCTTGCAATCTGTAAGTTGAGTTGGGTTGAATTTTTTTAAGCATGTAGAAGGCTTATACCAACATTTGTGTACAAAATTTCTCACTATGTGGACGGTTGGATTAAAAGTTATAGCTTGTCAAAACTCATTGATTAGGATTAGGGCTTACAAACAAAAGTAAAAATTGCTTAATTATAAAAGAAACGAGGCTATTGGGGTATATGTATGGTTGATGTTACTAAGACGGGTGTTTTTAATCACTTTTGAATTGAACTTTGAATTATATTCTTCATATATGGATGAAACCTATTAGGGTTTCTTGATTATTTACAAACACAATTTTACCTTCTACAGCCAGATGCCCGATGCATTCCCAAACAAGACAACACGTAATACGACAACAGGATCAGTCAAACGAGCACGAAAATTTGAAGAGCTGTATCCACTTTACTCTCATTGTCTCAAAAAGTGATTTCAGTTCAAGTCTAGTTGACTACGCATCTGGTTGTGAAGCTTGACTTACAACATACTGACTCACTGGAAATTAGGTCAGAGGAAACGATGTCAGCGTTGAGTTGCTACATGCCGACAATGTGAGTGATTAGCCATCTCAAGCTCTGTCTCTGCAGTAAAAAGAGTGGTCTGTACTTGATGCAGTGGAACGTAACAGATGCACGCATTATGTTCAGATCAAGGACCTGACAGACAGAGAACTTATAATGGACCTGGCGCTTTCTTAGGTTGTGAAATCACAAATCACAAAGAGATGTCCCCACTTTCAATTACAGGAAGCTTGAAGCACAACAGTTCAGGAGGATATTCTTCAATGAATCCAGTAATCTCGACATGATACCCTTCCGCACCGAAATCTCTACTTTCTGTCGGAATGGATTAGTATCAAAACTTCATCAGCCCATCCCATAGAAGCTACTAGCTCCACAACAATCACTAACACACTCATATACACACAGCGCAAGTCAGTCGCAAACCGGTGGAAATCAAAGCATACTAATCCTCTCCGGACACTCACAGAATTCTAAGTAGATGATGCTCAGTAGATGATTCTCTTCATGTAACTGGGGTTGGGGACAGGCTGGTTGGAGTAGTACATGTTGAGAAAATCCGCAAGATATGACTGGCTGGGCCAGTAATCACTGTAATAGTTGGCTTTGGGCTGAAAATGTGTTTCATGGGAATGATAATCAGGGTAGCCTCCTCCCCCATAACCTCTCAGTGGTGGAAAGCCTCTGGAATCCCACTCTTGCTGCTGGAAGACCATTTGTGATTGCTCCATTCTCTGGCTGTTGTTCCGGTGATTGTTGCCGCCAGCGCCACTGCCACCACCTTTACACTTCGCCTTTTCTTCTCCATCTCCACTTCCTTGATTCTGGTTCTGAATATTGTTGTTGGCGTTGTTGGGTTTGTTCTTGTCCTTATAAGCATTTTCACCTCCACCTCCTCCATGACCATTCAGCCGATTGTTGTCGTTGTTGTATTTAGGTGCATTATTACAGCTCTGTCCTTCCCCAGTGTTCTGCTGGTCGCTGCTGCTTCCACTTCCACCTCTAGCTTCCCCTTTTTTCTTCTCACCTCCTCCATTGTTATAGTTATTGCTATTGTTGTTGATGCAATCCCCCTCTGTCCTATGCTTCTGCCCATATTTTTGTCCACCTCTGAAACCTCCACCCGACTCTTCTTTCGCTTCCTGAGCCCAGAAGCACGCCTTCTTGTCAACGTTCTTCTTAAACTTCTTCAGTAATGTTGTGGGATCAAATTTTCCAACCACACTGACTTTGCTGAGCCCCCGGTCGATGTTCATTGACTGCACACCTGCATGCGTCATTTCAACATATCCTCTGGTGAGCACAAAAACAACATTCAAACAGAAGCAACTTTAACACACCTAATCCTGCAAAGAAGTACTGCATAGGTGAACAATGTAAATGTCTATTCATTCTCTGCAGCAGCGATTAGTCGAAATGAGACTTTCAAGGCGTCCAAAACGAGAGAAACGGTTTTACCAAAGAGATAATGAGATTCCTCCAGGACCTTCTCTTCACATTTAAAGCAGCACATCTTCACTTTGTAGTCATGTTTCTGCAGCAAACAGAGCATTGATTCTTCAGTAAATTAGTGGTTATCCTCCGACGGAATTTGAATCAACTATCCTCGCAGCCGTCACAGAACCTGACGAACGATAAGAGGTTAAAAAGATCTGGATGCTTGAGTGAATACTTGCCGGCAATGGGGGTCCTCCAGTCTTGTTGTTATCGTTGTTGGTGTTGTTCTGCTCGATGTTGTTGTCGACACTGCCAATGCCCTTACCCTTCTTGCCCAGCTTACCCTCTCCTTGATTCCCATTCTCATTCTTGTTCACGTTCATCCACTCGGGATATGTGTATGTGTTCATGACCTGAGCAGAGCAATTCCAAATGTTGACAAAACCTCAGCAGCCTATCCCTCATCTTCCCGTTGGTTCTCTCATTCCTTATCACACTCTCCCTTCTCTATCACCAAAACATACGGCGATGACTTCCTCTATTCTAGACATAAGATATAAGCTAAGAGCTCATGCGAAATGGGTCACGTCATAACCACAAGGTTAGAATCTCTCAAAAGCTCTACGTCGGTCCTAGCACCAAAAATGCATGCATTCGCCAGCATGCAGCAAAAACCAAGGAAAGCCCTCGACAATATTTACTCAGTTCACCACAGTCCACCCATGCTCAGAAATATAACTACAGTATCGAGTCAACCTCGATTAACACACCTCATTCATGTTCGCCATCTTGACAAACGCATCACCTCTCCAGCCACACGTGACGCTGGAAGTCGTAAAGAGAATCGCGTCTTGTATTCAACAAGCCTGCAGATCTCAGTATGATGATCAATCGTTTAGAACACCGCCACTACTCAGTCCGAACTCACAATCAGCTTGCAACAAACCGATGGTGTGCTCGAATACCAACAATGTATCAAAATTGGCTATCTAGCTGAGTTTAGAGAGAAGAGGTTATGGGAACTTCGAAGCCAAAAGTGTAGCTGGCAGCAAAGATGGTGTCTGTTTACGGAAGCTAACTAGCAAGCTTCCTAAGAAAGGGTCGCCCTCAATCAAGACGAAAGACGGAGTCTACAGTCCATACGCCACTTGGTAAAGTAGATCACTATTGAGAGATGATTTTAATTGTGAGACAGTAACAGCAAATAATTAAAACCTGTGCATGCACTGTGCCGGCGATTGAACGAAGACTGGTACTTCATGAGCTTAGTCGAGAAATGAATCTGCTAGAAGCGAAATAGATGGAACAATGGGGTCACTCTAGACAATGGAGCGGCATAGGGTAAGTATCTCGCTTCCAAAAGATTGTTAGTGGGAGTTTAGCCCTTAAGTACAGATTAGTAAGTGTTTAAAGCTTGATCAAAGACTAGGAGTTGTTCAGAGTTTGTTACAGGCATGAGTTACCACATCACACAAAGGGCAACAAGTAGAATGTTAGAATTTACTGACGGTTTCAAGTCATTAGAGTCATCTCCATCACAAGCAACAACTTTTTAGGAGTATTAGTAAGTAAAGTAGGTTTGTGTAGGATGAAATGCATCAAAACAACTAAGGAGATCAAGAAATTGTAGACGTTTTCAATTTTTTTAAAAGGCAAGAGGTTCCCAATCCACTAAGATAGGTAGAAATATTTGCATGTATTGATGGATCTCAAATGGATAATTTTTTGATACAAAAAGGAGTGAAGAAAGGTAGTTCTTTAGCATTGTATTTATTTCTTATTATAACTAAGGTCTTAAATGCCTTTCTTCAGAAAACAACAGCAATACAATGATAGATTTTTATAGAAATGGCATTTAAAATATATATATATATATATATATATATATATATATAATTTAAATTAATATACTTAATCATTTATTTGTGACTATAGAAGAAGTAATCACATAGTTTGATATAATCTTACAAAACAAGGATTTTTAAAACTACTGAATATCTTTTTACATTGACATATTAAATAAAGAAATTCTTCTACTAAATCAAAAGATTGGATTGAATTATTTAATAAAATAGATGGTACACTTCGGTTTTTTATATTTTTATTTATAGATTCTATATTTGTAATTCAAAAAAATCAACTGTTACATATGCCAATATAATGTAATGTGGACATATTTCATGTAAGAGTACAATTCAAAGTATTGAATTAGAACAATGAGAAATTTTAGAAAATCAAAACTTGACAATCTATTGCATTGAAAACATTACATCCAACTATAATTGGGTTTTTTAGATTATATAAGTTGTTTAGACAAAAAAAACCATTGTATGTATCTAAAGTTATATTTTGGATCCATAGTAAACATATTATTTGATACAATAATGTATAAATAGCAATTTGGAATAGAAATAATGATTTGCACAACAAAACTTGATAAAAAGCTCACAAGATCTTTGCATCAACCATAGGACTTAGTGACATAAAAATAGAGTGGTATTCTAGTGCCAAACTTCATATTTAATTGGAGGAATACTTGGTTTAAAGTAAGGGCTTCAAAAAATATATGTATATAATATTACAAAAATCAATAATAATATATTAAAAAAAACTTTTTTACTAATTTCAAACAATAATGCTTACATTTTAGAAATGCCCTCAATATAGAACTAAGCCGCATCACTTTTCAATCAACTAGTAACTAAGTCACAAAGACAGAGGCCATGCAGAGCATTCATGTGGAAACAAGCTTTGTTTGCAAAAGAAACTTCCAAATATGATTTATTTCTCAAGTTCACAAATCTCTGCTCCAGATCTACCCCAAACATGTCGTAAATGAATATAAATTAATTAAAACAGTAAAAATAAAAAGCCTTATGGTAGCTACTAGAGGGATGGATTAGCAGATGATGATGATTTTCGCTCAGTGCACCAATGCCTTGTGTTTGACTTCGATCCCGGTATTATGTGCATGCAACATAAGACCTTGAGAATCCAACAGATACAAAATTCTTGTGGGAATCAGGTGACTTTACTGGTAGCTGTGGGTCAGCGTCGGCATGTGGGAGAGCGCGTCATGTCAATGACCTCATGCAAAGCGAAGATTCACGAGGAACAACCACTAATCACTTGCAATTACTGAAGTGTGGTGACCCATCTCATGTTTGTGCACGATGGGGCATTCAATGAATGTAGTTCGACAAATCCGCCTGATTCCCACAAGAACATTCACTTGTTTCGCAGGTAGCCACAATAAATGTGATTGGATCGTATGTGTTATAAACACATACGTAAATTAAAGCCACCTTTCCTCTCACTACACGTAGATATACGCAATCCGAAGGTGTGTCTGTAAATGTAATACAAGTTCAAATACTTCAATGTGAAAACTATTCCTTTAATGGGATACGTAGCATACACCATTCTGCTGCGCCATATCACAAATTCAAAGAGGAACTGCACACAAATTACATAGAGGAATTGTACACATTCGATGGACGTTGGATGTTACCAAATAAATGCTGGGAACCATGATGTGCGAAGCAACCGAGTGAGACTCATCACAAGCAGTGGCATGCCCACGTTTTGACGAGTGCTTGAATAACATAACAACAGCTCTCCACGAGGTAAACATGTAAAATAGCAACAACATTGCCCGAACATCTAAGAGCTCTAACGGTAGCGCTTGAGAGAGAGTGTGTTGTTCCGCTTCCATGTAGCACGAATTGAAGGGCGAGCCTTGGTGTACAAGTGACCTCTACCACGGAGACCGCGGTACTTTTTGCCAGCAGAAGTCAGACCACGCAACTCACGGTGCTTGTGGACGGGGTTCACAATCCAGTTGATCCTTGGGTCCTTCTGGATAACTGTATGTTGAGGGTCAACTAGGATAATCTCAAAGTACTTGTAGGTTGAGTCCTGCACAAGCAACTCTCTTGATTCAATTCCACGGTATTGATGTGTAATACCCGAAACAATGATAGTCCCATAAAACAAATTAAGTGACATCGCTGGCAGTAAGGGAAACAATTGGACCACTAAAAGTTCTAGTCATGAAACTTCTAAAATAACACTAAAATACAACTCGGTGAGTAACTTCAACAGGAATCTCTTCACAGTGGCCGAATAAAAAGAACATACTGTCAGATGCAGGATAAAAGCGCTGCAAAAGATCATAAAATTCATATCACACAAACAATGATAATAGAAAATGGCCAACTTAGTGGGCCGGAATCAGTTGCCATTATTCTGATTGGGCGGATTCCATGTTAGGGCCAAGATGTTTAAACACACCTGGTTGATCCAGTAAGAGTTGAGAACCCTGAGGCCTCCAAGCTTACTTCCTGCCCGCTCCTCCGCAACAGAACGCAAGTTGCGTTGGAACTTGAGCTGCGTAATACCTTGGTTCTTAGGCTTTCCATACACAATACCCTTGGCAACTGGCCTCTTCCTGCCTCCACGGCGCACGCGGACGCGGTACACAACATAGCCCTAAAATACCACGTGCAAATAGCAACACCCTAAATTCAGTTCAGCAGAAAACTTGGATGGAATTCTCGATACAGGAATCGAAGATTTAGGTCAATTGTAAACCGTAAAGTACTAAGCTCATGATTCCCCATAAGATAATTGAATATCATAGCTCAATCAATTATTTGGGAACATACTGTAGTACATAGGTTGTAAAAAAATAAATCTACAGAAAAAAGAGCAAGTTCGCCGCAATAGCTTTAGAAGGTGAATAATTGCTTTCAGCATGCCCAGTGCCAAAGATTGTATTTTGTGACTAAACTATGACCGTCCATGGTAACAAAACTAGAAATGCAACACGCAATCGACATCCTCCGCAATAAAAGCTCCGGAATTTAAGATCTAGAGCAACTGAAATTTAGCTTCAGAAGACGTCAGTCAAATTTCAATTAGGTTGTTGACAAAGAATCTACGTTTGGGCCTCTTCACGATCTATCCACATAAAGTAGAAAGAAACAACTGAACAAGTAAATTACGCCTGCCGAGAGAATGATTGATGCTTGTAACTGGACTAAAACATGTGTGTAATCAAACTACCTTTGAACCATGATAAAAAAATAAAAATAAAAATAAAATAAAAAAACACGGAATGCAGCTGAAATCAGCAAATATTACTAGACTAAACCCCTCCAACTTTCAAAAAGTCAAATATCTCCTGTAAAATGGAAGAACCTACAAGCTCCACAAATCCAGTACAATAGTTAGATATGAATCCTTGAAAGTACCTGCTTGGCCTTGTAACCCAGACGGCGGGCCTTGTCAGGACGAGAAGGGCGAGTGACGCGGACGATTCCTGGGAGCTGCCTGTACTCCCAGCATCGCACACGCAATAGGAATCGCAGAACATCAGACTGCTTCTTCCTCCATAGCTCTTCAATGTACTTGTACGCGCCTGCAGAACAAGATCATTTGACGTAAACAAACCTATAACCACCGTTCCTCAAAACCCTAAATGTCATCACAATCAACAATCAAAAACACTAATAACCACCGTCTCTCCGCCTCGCGTTCATACGATCACCAATAACACGAAGCACACACTACTAATCAGCAATGCCCGTTGGAAATACCGCAACCTCCGCCTTAAACCTCAATCACCAAACCCTGAAAATACAACATTGACCAACAACAGAGCATCGAGGACAGGGAAATTATTCATGAAAATCGAGACAGATTGTCAGCACTCAAGGCAACAAATTGCAAGGGGGCAGAACAGCTCGTACCCATGTTGAAGGATGGCGCCAACGGGCAGGACCTCTAAGGGCAATGTCGTAAACAGAGCAGCAATTTAGTAGAGCACTTGCTTCAAAGAGCAGAGAGCCGCCTTCATCAGGAATAAACCCTAATCTGTGTCTATGTACTGGATGTGTACATGATTATAATCTACGACTTTCGAAGACTGATAGGCACACTGTCTTTGCTGGCGTTGGCTCCCGATTTGCTCAGAATGCACTGGGCAAGACAGCTTTTCATATTAATTAGGTCCAAAATGGTGTGTGAATTTGCATAGCCTACAATAAGATCTAACACAAATATTTAATCACCATCTGTGCATTCGATTTGTGCTGATTTCTTTTCCACGTGAATTTGAATTTAATATTAAAGCTACTTTGCAAACATGGATTTTTCTGTATCAATTATAGCATCTAAACAACAAATATTTGATCTGGCATCATGATTTCAAATCCATTTCATTGTTGGAATTTGTCCATTGGGTTATGAAAATATTTTATAATAATATTACATTTTTTAGAATCTACAAAAATTGTAGTTTCTGCAAATAATTTACTGGCTGATAACTGTTTATAATAGCATGTCTGTCTTTTGACAATTGTAGGAAAAAAATAAAAGAAAAATAAATGAATATGGTGAAACAATAAATCAAGGATTTTTATTTTTTTATTTTTTTTTATTTTTTTTCATTTTATGCTTGGTTGATTCATTTGGATGAATTCCCATAATGATATTTTTGAATACTTCGTGGCAAGTTGGTGTGATTTAGTTCTAAGTTTTAAAAATGGCTAATAAATGCACAATTGCTCTAATGTACCAAATAGTGTATAATCATTGATTCCATCCCCAAATTAAATATTAGTTTCACTTTAAATATTTCATGATTCAAATTTAAAACATAAAATTGGGGTGATTGTTTTGTTCTAAAAATATTATTATTACTATTATCATTATATATTCCAAAGTTATAATCAAAATATAGTAAGATACATTTTATTTTTTATTTTTATTTTTTATTATTTTTTAAAAATTGTTATTGAGAAGTTATATAGCAAATTATAACATTGATTTTCCCAATACAAATAATGGATTCAACTTTTTCTGCTTTGATGCTTTTAAATGCAAATCAATATATTTTATATTGTATCAAAAAGCCATATTTCATTTCTATCTTTGCATGATTTTAATTTTAGTTTTTATTAATTTAGATTTTTTTTTCCCTAAATACATTAGTTAATAGGTTGTTTCTTCTGAAGATCCTTTCAATTAAACTGTTACAATTACTCCATATTTTATCAAATATCAGACAGAGTCTTTTGTTGGTAGATTTTTGGTTTTTGAAGATTCCAGCATGATAAATTTAGTAAGGCGATTTTTTTATATAAGAATATTATTTTATAAAAAATAGGTATTTTTATTATTAGTTAATTACATAATTTTCATGTTATTCTCAAATTCAAATTTTTCTTTTTCTTTTTTTAATAACAACTTAATCATTTTTGGAATGAAATATAAAAAAAGAATTATGTTTACTTTGGTGGCAAATGAATTGTAATCAAGTCTATTGAAATAAAAAACCACACGTGTTTTGAATTAAAGAAAGGTTATAAAAATTCATAATAAGTAATTTCAAAGATTCTTTGATTTGGTATATTTATCAAATGATATTGAAATATTTGAGACAATAATGTATGTCGAACTAATTAAATATCTCAAGAAATTACTTTCAATATCTTGTTAAATTTTAAAGTGTCTAGAAACCAAGTAATCATGCCAAAAATTCTCAAAAGATATAAATCTTTACTAAAGTTTAAGAATTCTATATGTGACAAATATGTGACAAACATTGAAATTAGGTTAAGGGCGGGTTTCCTTACGACATTGCTTATGTTTCGATCAATAGTATTCTCGTATGCTGTCTCAATTGAAAGCATCTAAATAAATTCCTTTAACTCCCTAAAAATAATTATATATAATGTATTTTTGTAATCGTGTCGTAACAAAGCAAATACACCATATTTGAGTAGAACTTTCAGAATTCAGTGCACAATGGAACGCTGACGGTCGCGAGCTCCCGCAGGATCCCGCCAGTTGCCGCGAGTTGTGGCTATACGACGAACCAGAGACGCGACGTGAAGCCTTCTTTTGACCGTGGATGTGATCATTGATCCAACGGTTTTAATTCTGGTTAGGGTTTGCTGCGGTTGGGGGTTTGAAGAGGGTGATGCACACACGGGTTCCTTCTCTTTGCGCGCGTGCTCTCCGTCGCCTTTCCTGTGCGAGCTTGCGTTGTAGGCTTCGGCGTACTAGTTCCACAATCTCTCATTCAGAATGTCGGTCAGCGAGCTTGCCTGCACCTACGCTTGCCTCATCTTGCACGATGACGGCATTGCTATCACTGTAAGTTCCTTTATCCGCGTTTCTCCATTTTTCCATTTAGGGTTTTTCGTTTTTCATACTTGAAAGTTGTCTATATGGGATTTCCTTAGTGGGAATACTGCTCGAATGGCTAATTTAAATGTAGGAGCTTCCACGCTTGTGCTGTAGAATCATGGTGATGGAATTTGTAGTATAATTGCGGTGAACTTCAGCTGTCGGTCTTGGATCGTGATTATGGGATCGACATACCGATTGATTCGTATAATTACCTTTTAAATGGGAATCTGTGATGGATTGTTATTTGTACTTGTCTCTTGTTTCTACTCGTCCAATATGTTTAGACAGCGACATCTCTTTTTTGTTTTAGGTTAGGATTGGTTGTTATTTCTCAATGTTGTGTTCACATCTTGAAGTGCACAGAAATCATTCGAAGTTGCTCAGCTACACTTTCCGAAGTTAGTCTTTTGATCACAACTTCTGTATGACTTTTGTTAGGCCGATAAGATTGCGGCTTTGGTAAAGGCTGCCAATGTTCAAGTTGAAGGTTACTGGCCCGGGCTTTTTGCCAAGCTTTGCGAGAAGAGGAGTGTTGACGACCTCATTACTAATGTTGGAGGTGGTAAGGGTTCTGATCTTCATGCCACCTGTCTTTATCATCTGGAACGAACTGTAATTAACTTGAACTATTTATTAGTGGAGTATACTATTATCCTGTTTTGGTGCAGAATTCACCCGTTTTCTTATTTCGTCTCTATAATATACCATCGTTGATAATGGAATAGGTGGTGGTGGTGCTGTCGCTGTGAGCGCTGCACCTGCTGCTTCTGCTGCGGCTGAGGCTTCTCCCAAAGAGGAGGAGAAGAAGGTACATTCACTGCTAGCTGATTTGATGATAATAGCCTAAAAACCTTGCTGAATTTTGAACACGTTAAGCAATTTAGTTCGAATATCATGTCGTGGTTGCAGTTCTAGAATGAATCTGTTTTTTTATATATTGAGTTCGGTGTGTAGCTGCTAATTTCTCTTTTCTGTTGGAAAATAAAGGAGGAGCCGAAGGAGGAGAGTGACGACGATATGGGTTTCAGCCTGTTCGATTAGATTTTCTTTGTTGGATATTAGAATCTCTGGTTATGCTACAATCCGGCACTTGTGTCTTACACTGCTTGTTGGAGCGCTGTATTCCTGAGGCAAAACAATGTGTTCTTGTCAAGAACGGTATTTTAAAATTTTGCACTGTAGTCCATTGAATGTTGTTGGACGTGTCAACTGTGCTATCATAATATTGAAGACCAAGATTATACTTTCCGTTAGTGATCCTTAGGCTGGCAATGTTTCAGCACCACATCCTCCGGGAACCACATATTGTCAAAATACCTTTTTCCCTTAAAAGTGATGAGGTTTTATCCGATTGGTTAATCTCTTTTTTGATATGCGTCTTCATGCTACTATTGCGATGAATCTAAACAACCACGCAGCAGAGAAAATATGCACTGTTCGCTATCTATTATGGAACCACTGAAGGGACAAGCTAAACATCCTCTGTCCGTTCATCTACGTTGTAACGCTACTATTACCCGTTATGACGAACTGACAGATGTTGGAATTCCGCTCTGCAGTTGCCCAAGAGTCTGCATGGTCCAGGAGTAATTATTACCTTTCTTCTACATGGGAAGATGTGCAGGTCTGTTGAATGGTTTTCCTACTCACATACACTCCTCTACCATCCTAGTACATTCGAGGGGGAGTGATGGGACTAGTTTGGAGTCCTGCTGCGCTTTGGTGATATGTGTGTTTCATTAATATCAACAATTTTGCTGCTTGCAGCACTTTGAATGATCTAAAGGATACGTGCTTGTTTGGACACTCCTACTTTAAGAGGTTTTGTTGTCCAAGTGATTGTCTACTTTAGTTGTCTACTTTGATGATCTACAATTTTGTCCCTCGAATTTTTATAGAAGGTACTGTTATTATCTGAAATCGAGACAGCTTCAAATGCACTTATCAGCATTCATATCGTATGAGTTTTACAAGTCTTTGGTTTGATTTTGGAGATTTTGTCAGTTGCTTTAGTAGCAAGACCATTCTTACCAGTGTCTATCCTTTCGCTTGAAAAATGAATGATATGTAGACTTCATAACTTTTTTGTTTGTTTGGTTGTTTGCTTAATTACTGTATTTCATACCCTTTTTCACCATTGTTACAAAAAAATAAACGAAGAGACAATATATGCAAATAAGAGAGGGAAATTAAAGAATCAGGATACTTGCCATTGTAAAGAGATTGATGTGTAAACTAGAACTGCAATTATGTGTTACATGAGAACAAAAAGTGGGTACATCTCAACTATATTATCTAGATAGCCACATGGGAAGCAACGCTCCACACTATGAAGCATGTCAGAAACGGGCTTGATTTGCAATGAGCTTCCCTTCGCAATATGATTTGCAATATGATTGTGAGCAAATATGTGAGTACTTATTGTTGATATGTATATTGGTTTCTTTCTGCCGCGGCACTTGATCGTTCAAAGCCGATTGACAGCTCCTGAGCTAAAGGAAGCTAGGGTTGCAAGATGTCTGCGGCGAAGGCTCCCTTCATCGATTCCTTAGCGCGCAAACGATGGCAGAATTGTTTAACAAACGCCGTTCGACTTGGGGTGAGCATGTTTCTTACCATGGCCTCTGCTGCGGCAGTGGTGGTGACCGTTCTGCTTCTTCTTGCCTGCAGCGTGTTCGAGGACCACGGTGTTGAATGCAGCCGTGGCTTTCACTGCGTCGGGAGTTGATGGCATCTCCAGATGCGCCTCTTTGTTCTCTTCCACGACCGCCGCGGTCACAGCCTCGATGAGCTTGGGAGGGCGGGCGTCTAAGTAGGCCAACACGCGCTTGATGTCGGTCACGAGACGGTCTGCCAAAGACCTGCTGAAATCTTCCCGCACGACGACGCGAAGAACCGTGACGTGCTGCGCGTCGGGCGCCATCGTGTACGCCGGCACGGTCCAGCCGTAGTGGCGAAGCCCGTATGAGATCTCATACTCGTTGTGATCGGTGCTGTTCAAAAGGGAGAATGCCACCACGGGGACACCGACTTCCTTCGACAAAATCTTGAATCGACCAGTGCTCTCAATCGCCTTTGTAAGAATCCGAGCGTTCATGGCGCAGTTCGTCATGATGTTCTTGTATCCTTCGAATCCCAGACGGATGAGCTGATAGTACTGAGCGATGACTTGACTCGCCCCTTTGGAGAAATTCAATGTGAATGTAGGCTGGTCTGCGCCGAGATAATTGACATGAAACACAAGCTCCTCGGGCAAATCCTCCTTGCTCCTCCACACGACCCAGCCAATGCCAGCGTACACTAGACCATACTTGTGTCCGCTCACGTTGATGCTTTTCACAAGTGGGAGTCGGAAGTCCCACACAATGTCGGGATAAAGGAACGGAGCTACGAAGCCTCCACTTGCGGCATCGACGTGAATAGGGACGTGCCACCTGTTTCATTAACAACACCATCGATCTTAGTGCCTTGTGACCTGTAGAGCTCGCATGTCATGCATCGACATTGAAAACAAATCCTAGGGGTTCAAGAGCTTTGCAGAGGAGTTTTTTACCCTTTCTCCCGGTTCTTCTCCTCTAGCAGATCATTCAGCAGCTTCACGTCTTCGAACTCGCCATTGTATGTGGATCCGAGGATAGCACACACACAAATCGTGTTCTCGTCAACGAGCTCCACTGCTTTGTATGGATCCATGACGTAATAGTCTTCTTTGAGCTTCACCTCGCGTAGCTCCACTTCGAAGTATCTTGCAAACTTCTCCCAGCAGACCTACACAAACCCAAAGGGTTGAGATGGTTAGCGAACTTCTGCCACGTCGTGGAGGATTGACTTCGCTTGGATCGTCGTAAACTGAGGACAATTTATTTAATTCCAGGAGACGGGAATCGTTTCGCAGCAATCCTACCTGAACATTGGCACCCGTGACCAGGTTGGGCTTGTCCCATGGCAATCCAGCTGCTTTCCGCTCGTTCTGCCATTTCCTCTTGAATGCGAGACCAGCAAGCATGATTGCTTCTGAGGATCCCACTGTACCAGCTCCGATGGCTTGTTCACCTTCCTCAATAGGTGCATTGAACAAACGAGCCACCATGTTCACGCATCGGTCCTACACGAAAACCATTGCCAATAGTATCAGTGTCCAGGTATTACAGGGTAAACAACAATCCAACTGGTGCAGATCCAAATCTTCGAGGCAGATTTCACAAGCACTACCTACACGTTGGTGAGGATGTCTAGAGGCTCGCACCTGAAGCTCGGTGGTAATCGGGTACTCGTCCATGTCAATGTAGTTCTTGTTGAGCGCAGTCATAATGAGCTTGTCACACTCGGGCTCCATCCATGTCGTCACGAAGGACGCCAAATTCAAGCGAGGGTTGCCATCCAACATGAGCTCGTCGCTGATGATCTGGTACGCAGCATCCTTGGGTGTTTCCCGCTCGGGAATTGTGAACCTGGTTTGAAAAGAACAGCGATAGTAAGCACCATACCGCCAAATGTATCCGACACAGCACAAAACGAACAAAAGCTTGCAATGTAAGCCTCTCCTCTCCACGATCTGCGAGATTTGGCGAACTGATGTGTAAGAACTAAGCCATGTCGAACCCAATCTCTACCAAACGATCGGACTGATCAACTGGTTCCGCAAATCAAGACAAGCGTGTTGTATCCCCTGTTTTTCTGGAAAAATGTCCGAGGAGAATAGTTTGGGGGTTCAAGGCGATCTTGAGCGCGGCGGCCCATCTTTCTGAACCCCTTTCATCGTGTGATTCTCAAAACATTCAAGCGATCGGTGTTAAGAAAAGAGAAAACAAATTTTTGCACACTCACTTGGGAAGATCGCACTGGACATATCTGGAAGCAAACATGGAGTCAATGGTGTTGTGACCCCGCGTCTCCTTCATGCTCTTGCACATTGTGAGCGCCATCTTTGCGCTACTGGATGCTTCCCAACCCTCCCTTTCCTAACTGCACTGCCTACCAATCTCCGACGCGACTGAAGGATAGTGATGCTGTAGGATTTACACCTTCAGTGGCTTGGACACAAACACTTCCACGACACACTTCACCGAGAGGTCACCTTAATAAAGGTGGGAAAACGGAGAGATGGACTTGGGGAACTGTTTGAAGGCAAAGAAGCAGTGCAGTCTACTTAAGTACCAACCCTTGCACATAAAGGATTATTGTGCAGGGCGAATTCTTTTGCCCGATCGGCGAGGCGCAGTACTGCTCAACTCCCATCAGACAACCGCCTTGTTAATTCGGGGAAATAACTTTGTCCCATCAGCATGATGTCGCAATTTCGGCAACCTGGTAAATGGGGATCAAGAGCTTTTCACTACTGAAGCGCGTGCGGAAAACATGACCCACGTTCAAGTAAACTCATCACTCGTACCCCCCAAAATTGTACAAGATTAGTCTTATCAGAAACACATTATGGTGACCATGACGTAGGAAATGTTCAATGTAGTCCTACGTATTCATTTGTCAACTCGAAGTCTCAGCCCAAGCCAGTATTGATTTCAAAGCTGCAAAACAGTGAACTACCAGACAAAAGAAAATAAAAGAAAAGAAGAACATGGATAGCTTTACCCAGTCGATCCAAATATAGGTGTACAGTAAAACACGGATTGAAGAATAAAAAATTAAACTAAATTGGGTAAAAACCGGATAATCCGGGGTGCAGCAGAGGTAGGACCCAGATCTGGGAGAAAGGAGACTATCGAGTCAGCGGCAATTTGCGAGGTACTTCCGGCAGCAGCTGCTGCTCCATCTGGGGTGTGCAGTCGCACTGTGCTGCGCAGGCTACAGGAGGTGACTGGGTGCGCGATCTTCCAAGCCTGGCTGGTCATAATCGTGGAGGTGGACGGAGGGAGGCGATGGAGCATTCGTCACGACCAGGGGAGTGAGGGAGGGCGCACTTGACCAGGAAATGCGGGAAATTCATGCGCATGCAGGAACCGACCTGGGAGGGGCCTCTTTCTTCCGCTTCCGACTGGGTTGGAGGCGACGCCGTCCACTGATCTGCGACGACGATGAAGCTTCGAGTTGCCGCGTGAGACCAGGTTTCCACCATGGCCTTCTTTCACCACACCATCCACCATCCCACCACCACAGCGAGCGCGCGACGCTTGGGAAACTCCCACTAGTACCGACTGCTCTACTTTTACTGCTCACCTCATGGCTAGTAGTAAGTAGTGAGCCCATGCTCAACCATGTTCTTCATTGTCATTTCACCATATTGTCCATTTGTACATCTACATACTATCATATTGTTCATTTTTATTTTAGAAATAGATGGGATGATATCTATTAGATACAAAGTAAATTTTATTTAGTTTTGTTGAACTTTTTTTTAGTTGTATGTAGGTATTGATGTAGTTTGGTTTGGTTGAGATGATCTTCAAGCCAAATTTGGCCACCAAAACTAGGTTTTTCATTATATAAGATATTAAGGATAATTTTGGTGCCACTTGTACTTTGATTTATGTCATTATGTCATAATTGTATTCATTTTGTGATTTAATAATAATTAATCTTTTTCATAGATCAATGGTGCAATGATATTGCACCATTATAGCCAAATCTTCATCACATTATATCTTTACAACCTTCACAAAATATTATATATATATATATATATATATGTATTAAAAGTCTAAATTACTTGAAAAACATAAGCCAACAGCAATATCATATCTCTATTTGGAACATTAGTACACTAAGATTGCTATAACCTTAAAACATTTATTCTTTCTCACTATTGGCCTTCTTGGATAGAACCCATGTAGAAAGAATGTCAATATAATCTATTGTAATTTGAAATAACAAAGAATAAGACTTACGACAAGTAATCTACCAAATGCTACTATCAATAGTTATTTTGTATTAAAAATTATTGCAACTATCTTTGCTAGCTTATTTATTTATTGTTTTTAAAGTAAATTTACACTTCACCACAAACTATAATCACAATACAAATTTTGTAACAATTTAATTGTATTTATATTTAAACTACTATCTATATTAATAATATTCTTTAAATTAAGATTCATACCATTAATTATGCATTATCTTGTTTTACTTTGTATAAAATCTAGAATTTAAACAAAAAATCATCAATAAAAAAAAAGAGTAATAAATTAACTCAATACACAATTTAAAATCCAAATCAACAAGTGTCAAAGCAAATTTAAAAAATCAACTTAAGAAATTGCCACAAAGGTAAGGTAAAGAATTTGAGACTAATTGAAGAATATGTAATAAGTTTTAGAGCCACCTAGAAAGCAAAGTAAGAGAGTTTTAACTTGGTTGGGATCTATGGTAAAAATTAGACATGAAGTTGAAAACTTGTTCTAAGACTTAAAATTGCCAAGGAAGTGGAACAATGGAAGTATTTAAGTAGATCAAGAAGTAAGATATTAGATCAACAACTAACATTATAGTTGGTTTGGTAGGCTTTGCCATGACACCGCTTTAGAGTGCAACATCGTTTTAAACCAATTTGAGCATACATCAAATCAAATCAACTATAAATCAAACCATTTAATTTGGTATGATTTTCTTGTTTGTACACTTTAAATCAAACTATGTTGATACTAAGATATATAAAAGTGATATAACATGTAAGTCTATCTATTTATTCATCTATCTTTGTTAATAATGTAGTTATTTTTCTTAATGCAAATCAAATATTTATATGTAGTAAAATAATTTAAAAACTTCATGTAATTTTTGGCATTAAACATGATTTTATTCATATATTATTTAATATTAAGTGGTTAATTTTTTTTGAAGATAAATTTATTTTAAATATCATTAAGTTTAGTTTTTATTTATTTATTTATTAATATTTATTTAAAATTAGTATAATATATATTTATAAAATAATCTTTATTAAATTTGAATAAATTGAAGGATCACATGTTATGAGTAATTTTATTATAATAGTGAATAAATAAAATAATAATTTAAAATGATAATAAAATAAAATAAAAATATATAGATAATAAAAGTAGTTGAATTATATATATATATATATATATATATATATACTCTCTTTAATTTTAATATATAAGATAATCCATTGTAAAAATTAAAAAATCTATTTATTTTTTTATTATTAAAAATAATTATCATGTAATAAATTTTACAAATAAACTAAGATTAAAATATCATGTAATAAATTTTACACACTTAAATATACTTAATTCTAAATCTATTAGATCTATAATAAAAAAGACTTAAATTTGAATATGCATATAATCTTAGATTTTGAGATATGGTTTTCTTCTGATTTCCTTACAACTCAAACACAACCAAAGTATCTATATTATTTAAACTTGGTATAATATGAAAATGTTCCAAATTTAAACATCAAATTTAAATTTATTTTTTATAGAGACTTTAAAGTCTTGTATTATAAGTATAAAATATCAGAATTAAGACATTGAATGATCTTTGTATATATGTGTATATATATATATATATTTATATGTTATTCTATATATTTTTATATTTTTATTTAAATTTCATTTGTCACATAATTATTACTATTTAATTTTCACATATTTAATTTTTTAAAATATGGATAAGAACATCATTTAGGTTGTTTTATTTTATTTTTATTTTTTATTCTATTTAATATGTATAAATAATATATTATAATATATTAGAAATAATACTATTTAATAACGCAACTAAAAGATGTATGTTTGCACCAGTAAAAATAAACGACAATAGAAAAATTAATAAGTGTTTACTACCAATAAAATAGTTATGCAAATTCTTACAAAATATTATATTTTATAACACTTGACTAGAATTATAGATAGAAAAAAATTATATTTACATAAAAAAAAAATTCAATATCAATTATATATATATATATATATATATATATATATATATATACATATATATATATATATACATATATATATATATATATATATATATATATATATATATATACATATATATATATATATATTCTATTTTATAATTACCTAATTAATATAATACCATTGCCAATTGAAATTTAATTAGAGCTTGTTAACTTAGAATTGGAAAAAAAAATTAAAAATTAAAAAATACAAAAATACAAATATACTTTAATATCATGTAAAATAATTTTAATGTCATTTTTAACTTTTTATTATATTTTTTAAAAAATATAACATGATTTTGGCAGTTTATAATTAAGAACATTGTTACTTTTGAATAAAAAGAATGAGAATTCAACTATATAATTGTATGAAGGAGTATATTTGGTTGAATATGGCAAAAGATTAACTTTCTTTTTTCTACACAATGGATGCAGTAGTGACCTTGTAGCTTGTCCAAATATTTTCTTACCACATAAATATTCTTTACATTTATTAAATTTTTACCATTCCTTGCATAAATATTTTGATAATTTATTCCAACCACCACCTTCTACTGTAGCATGGTCTTGTCCGAACCAAAAAATAAAAATAAAAAATAAAAAAAACACAAAATCTTTCCTACCACACTATCCAAATCCAAAGTCACATTATTCCATTTGCCCCATCACTCACATTTTATGCCATTCACCTTTTTCGCACCACAACGCCAAATCATGCAACAATGCAAGCCATACAACCAGCAATCCACACCAAAAAAACAAAAAAACAAAAAAAACTTAGTCACAAAAAACAATCAAATCACGCATACCGCAACCTCGTCACACAAAACGCTCACTAGAAAGAAAAAAAAGAGTACCCCAACAAACAAAAAGATGAGAGAAACACGGTGATTCCAGTCTCACCTACTCTCCACTCCAACAAACCAGCATAAGTTACACAAACCCAGTTGTGCAGAAATGGTGACAGCGTGACAATCGCGGTGATCGGATCAGATCCAGTGCTTGGATGGGGGAAGAAAGTACGGGGGAGGATTGTACTGCGTTGCATAGAGCTACTTTCGGTATTGTTGCAAGTGCGCTCAGAGGATTTGCTTAGAGCTGTGCAGAGGGGTGCAGCAGCGAGCCGTCATACAGTCCGATTGCAGGGAGAGAGAGGAGGATAAGCTGCAGCTATGGCATCACGCAGCGCAAGCAACACATGGGAGTGAGGCAAATCATGAAGTGCATGACAACGTGGGCATTGACTGAGTGACTGAGTGATTGACTGGCTAGTTGACGTATTGCGGTGATGAGCTCACAGCTCCGAGGTCTGAGGGCTCAGAGCCCTGCTACATCTCTCAAGCTCAGGTGACTCTGATCCCCAAGCCCAGGAAAAATCAAAAGCCAGTTTTGTCCTTGAAATAGGCGTGGGAATAATGCTGACTTTATGGGGTGGATTCATCACCACTGTTGTTCTTATGGCTCACTCGAATACCACTGTAGCCGAAGGATCTTTTTGTCTGTTTTTTTCGTAATATCGACGTGAATTGATAACACTATCTTCTGTGACGTATACTTTTATTTATTTATTTATTTTTAGGTTAGATCATTCTGTTTATAATATGTTTTTCATTCAGTTGTCTGAAGTTCTGTTAACTGGATATCCTTAGATATTCTTAGCAAAGACTTTGTGATGCTTCATGTGTTTTAAAACTATTGAATTTCAGTGTTTCAATCATCCTCGACTTTCTATTGATGCTGATCTTGAACTGTATTATTGTCATTGTATAATATAATATTTTCACACATTTTTGGAGAATAATGAATTTTCAGATAATTAGTCGCTCAATGACACTTCTTTACTCTTTAGAAAAGTATAGACTGTTTTTTTCAAAAAGTTGCCAATATGGCAAGATTCATACACAAAGAATATGCTATTTTAGGTTAAAAAACCATAGTTACAACTGGAGGAGTCTTTTACACAAGTAGAGCCAATATACTTTTGCCTGAACCTTGTTATTTGCATCAGTATTGATTTATTTGTTGTTTAAGCTTCAATGATGCATTCACACATGTATTTACTCTTTGTTTTCAAAAACTTTCTACAGATTAGAATTATGATTTAAATTAATTGATATATATATATATATATATAAATGAATGAATGAATAAATATATATATATATATATATATATATATATATATATATACACAAATTATTTTGATTCTAGTTTGATTAAAAAATTACTTTTGGAAAAACTAAAAATAAGAAAATATAATGGCATGCCATTTTTATTCACAAATGCTCCAATTACTTTTAGACATTAGATAAATGTGCATTTTACAATTTTTTAAATAATTTCTTCTATTATATAGATAAAAAATTTATTTATTTAAACATATAAAGATTATAAATATACTTGTCATATATTGACAAAAATACAAAGATATTGAACTATATGTTAAGACAAAAAAATATATATTTTATATAATTTATGACAAATTTATGGATTAATCATCTCAAACAATAAAATTACAATAAATTCTAAGTATGTTCAAATATTATTATTTAAAAATAAAAATAAAATATTATATATATATATATATATATATATATATAAATAGAAATATATTAGCTAAAGTTAGAAATCAAAATTCAAAAGTTAAAAAATTCATAAACAGATTTATTAAGAGATTGTACAAAGACCACAACAACCATCCATTATAAATTTGTCTATAAACTTAAGTTGTATTCATTAATAGATTCTAAAAATAAAAATTTAATTTTTTTATAGAATATTCTAGTAATTAATAATTAATAATAGATTATATATATATATATATATATATATATATATATATATATATATTAAAGATTTTATAACATAATATAATATTTAAGTTTAGGATTTTAAAAAGTATCATAGATTTTTTAAAAAATTAGAAAGTATCATAGATTTAGAAAAAAATAACTAAAAAAACCAATACCAATTTTATATAATCTAAAATATTATTATATATTAAATTATATTATGATTTTAAATTTAGTTTTTTAAAAAAAAATAAAATCCATCTAAAAAAATCATCAACATTGTTAGCAATCTAATATAATTCTAGAGATAATTACTTGAGTAGAATTCATCCAAATTTAATCCAAAGGTTTTATTCTTATTTACAATATACAACTTTTTTTTAACTTTTTAAGGCTTTGATGTGTAGATCTTTCTTAGATTATTTACAAATATAAGTGAATGTACAACATTTACTTATAATTTGATTGTAGAAAGAAAAAATGAGAGCTAAAAGAATGACTTGTTTTTTAAACTTTCTTTTAGAAATTAATAACATATATTCTTGTGTATGCTATCATACTTAAAGTAGAGATTAACTAATAAATGTGAGTTAAATTTTTTTTATGAAATATAAATAAAGAAATAATTTTTTAAAAATAATTATTAATAGAAAATACTTGTCAAACTATAGAGGGTATTAATAGATTTTAAGGGTCTAATTTTTCACAATAACTTTATAAATACAAATTACAGAAATATATGCATAAAATTTTATAATTCAAAAGCAAAATTCACAAATAATTTTTATTGTTAAAGTTATCTTTTTTAAATATAGGTTGTATTTTACATTACTTTAACAAAGTGCACTACTTCAAGAATATTAATTAAAAGCATGAAAGCATGAGCACAACTAAAACTTAAAATTAAAGAATGGGATGGCATTACTCCATTGAAAGATTAGGACATGCACTGTACTACATCAATAGGATGCATAATTATGCACCAATCATTTCTCTACATTTTCTCTACAATCAAAATACACATCTTGGCATTTATACTTGTGGATATAATTCTTGTGCATGAAGGTAATAACACTTATTAAGCATTAACAATAAATATATTTAGACAACAATTGCTACATTAGCTTAACTTACAACTGACAACCATGGCAAAAAAAAAAAAAAAAAAAAATCAAGAATTGATATACTGCACATAATGTTGTTACCTATAATTTACAAAATCTACTAAAAATAAACCTACTTTAGAACTATCCAAATGTAAGCCTTTGAATATTGTAGATATAAGTGAGCTTTGAGAGTACTTCAATAAAAATTTATTAAAAACATATACAAAAGACGTCATACCTATAAACCCAATTGATTTGATTCACATACTATTATAGATCAAATCAAATAATTTATGTAAGATTATAATAAAATAATAGGATATGTGAATCTTATTACAAAGCAATGCAATACAAGAATAAGAATAAGATCAAAAGGTCCAAACTAGACCACACCACAAGACATGTATTATTAAGACTAAGGAGCCCTTTAACCTTCATATATATATATATATATATATATATATATTAAAAATTAAGAAGCTTCTAGGTAACTTCTTATAGAAGGCTTTGCCCTCAAGTCATTCTAAGATACTTCTTGAATACCTTCTTTATTGCTTTAATTTAAAGAAACCTTGAAAATCTTCTCTTGTGACTTCTTACATTACTTGGGAATCAAATAAATTAGAAAACCTCCTCTAATAACTTCTTAGAACCTTCTACAATCTTTCAAGATCTTCTAAATTCTTCTATGACCTTCTAAAAATCTCTAAGATCTTCTAAAATCTTCTAAATTGTTCTAAGACCTTCTAAAAAGTTTTAAAATCTTTTAAAACCTTCTAGAATCTATTCAAGATGGATGTTTGTGACATTACCTCTTCTTGTAGCTCCGAGTTCTATAAAGAGCAATAAAGCCAAAATTACTCAAAGATGTAGAAAATCAAAGATATGCCTCATGGTTTATACAACATATTCAAGTTGTGTTTCATAGATCAAAAGTTTCATTGGTCTTTGTAACCAGTGATAATGACCAATACTCTATGTTTGAAATCAAGCTTGTACTTTTGTATCTTCATTGCAAAAACATCCTTCAAATATCACTTTGGAATGATCTTCATGAGTAGATTCTACTTCAATGATAATTGCCACCAATTAACTACTAGATATACTTTGACGTCTTTGTGATTCAAGCAAATCTTTTTTTCAAGTCAATAATGTGAATTACTTAATTGAAATGGTCTAATTTGCAAGATATCATCCTCTTGACTATCCATGATTGAACTACTAAGCTAAAACAAAGAAAAATCATTAAACTCGAGATGAAGTAAAATGGATTTGAATTTGGCATTTATATAATAGTTTTAAATCTTCTGCAATTCCTTCTCTTTTTTTCTATAAAAAAATAAAAAAAATCTTTGAGAGCATTGTATTCATTCTTTTGGATTAGTTGTCATAGCAAATATTGCTTGGCAATAGTTATACATATTGTTGCTTCTAGTTTAAAGAAATATTGTTAGTAAAATTTCTATACCTTTTAAGGCATGTTAACTAAATTTTGGGCTGATTCCCATGTTCATTCATTAATAGTATAATTGTGTCAATGTACAAAATATTCTAATTATCTTTGTCTCATTCTTGAATCAAGTGCTTCTTCTATTTCAAATTATTTATGATTATTTATTTTAATACAAGGCAATGGCACTTATATCCTTTTTAATATATTTGATTTTTTATAAGATTCTAAAAAAAGTATAAAAGATAAGATATATTTTTATAAATATCAATAATTCCAAACAATAAGTGACAAGATTGATTTGCTTCTCAACATGAAATGGCCCTAATCTTTGATAGTCCAATTTATCACATGGTCGATTGGTCTTTATATTGCATCAAAAGAACTATAATTTATTACCAATATCAAAAAAAGTTTATCCTTTTCAAAATCTATTTGTTGATATTATATATTATTTTTGAGCTTTTTCTAATTGAAGTTTAATAGTTGAATGTACTTCTTCCAATCTTATAACAAATCTGTCAGCTACTCAATTAACAAATTTAGGAGGTAGTAAAATATCTAATTTTAGATAATATCCATAGTTAGTATAGAAAGGTGTTTATTGAATAGAAGCATGAATAATATTATTGTAAGAAAATTCAACAAGTGACAAATAGCAAGTCCAATCATCTTCTTGATAGTTAATGGTATACCTTAGATATTGATCTAGAATTTGATTAACTTGCTCTATTTGGCCATTGGTTTGCGGATTGAATGTTGAAGATAACTTAATATTTATTTGAAGGATTTTAAATAATAATTTCTAAAACTTGGATACAAATTAGAATCCTTGATTTAATATAATATCATTTAAAAATCCATAATATTATTAATAAAAAATTTAGCTATTTTTTCACTTGTAATTATCTTTCTGTAAGAAATAAAATAGACCATCTTGATAAATTGGTTGACAATCACAAATATGGCATCAAAAAAATTAAATGGTAGAAGATCTGTAATAAAATCTATAGAAATAGAAGATCAAAGTTGTCTAGAAACATGTAGTGATTAAAGAAGTCTATATGGACTATATCAAGGATTCTTTACTCTAGAACATATATCACATGAAAGTACAAATTTTTTGATAGTCTTTCACATCTTAGGCCACTAGAAATTTCAAAAAAAAAGTTCTAATGCCTTGTTGAATCTAAAATATACAATAACAAGAAAGTCATGATATGCTTTCAAAACATAAAGGTGATTTGATCCCTCAAGATAAAACTTTCTAGAATAAAATATAGTTAGATAAAATTTCTTAACTTTTTGCTTTTGTGATAGTACAACTTCTAGCGCAAAATTTGAAGTATTAATTTTTATATAAAAAGCTATTATAAAAATCTAAATATATTAAATTTGGTATTGCAATAAAAGCCAATTTAAGATCTTAAAAAGCCTTCTATACTTGAGGCTTTCATTCCAAGTTATCCTTGCATATCAATTGAGTGAATAGAAGAGCTACTTAAGAATAGATTTTGATGAATATTTAATAAAAATTAGCAAATCTAAGAAAATATTATATATTATATATTATTTTAGAAATTATTCAATCTTTAATAGCTTAAATTTTCTTCTATTCTATTAATAAATCTTTATTTATTATAATATATCCAAAAAATTCTATCTTTAGCTAATAGAATATATATTTTTAAAATTTGGCATATAAATCCGTATCTCTTAATTTTTGTAGTATCAATCTTAATATTATTCATATTCTTCATGACTTTTTGAATATATCAAAATATCATAGAAATAAAAAACAATAAATTTATTCAAGAATTTTTTAAAGACATCATTATTCATCAAATATTGAATATAGTTGAAATATTTATTAATCTAAAAGGCATGACATTGTATTCAAAATGTCCATATCTTGCCTGAAATGTTGTCTTCTATTTATTCCCTTCTTTAATGTATACTAAATTATAAGCTCCACAAAAGTTAATTTTTGTATAGATCTTTGCTTGATCTAGTTGTTTAAAGAGTCTTAATATTAATGGCAATAGATAATAATTTTTTATTATTATCTTATTTAAATTCCAATAATCAACACATATTCATAAGGATCCATCTTTCTTCTTTATAAAAAGTATACGTGCTCCAATAGGTGATTTTGAATGTCAAATAAAATTTTTAGAAAGATTTATATTAATGTATTCTTGTAAGGTTATTAAATTTATTTGTCAAAGATTATATATTGGTCTAAATAGTAATTGAGCTCTTTTTTGCAATTCTATGGCCTAATATTTTGGTAGCATGTCCACATTTTTTTTCCAAAAATATTCTTGAAGTCTTGATAATAAATTTGAATATCTTGTAAAACTTGTTTAATTAAATTTCTTATTGGAGTAGCATATATCACAAATGCAACACTATTCTTTGCTTCTCATATAAAAGTAGTAGCTCCAAAAAAATAAAAGTGTAATATATTTCTTCTTTTGAAGTTTTGGTTCTAAAACATTTTTGTACAAATTTTAATTAATATTAAGATTATGTAAATTGAATCAAAGAAGTCCAATGACAACAAGATTTATAGAATATTAAATAATGTTGGAGATAATATATAATACTTGGTCTTCTAATACTACTTACAATAGTTATATTTTTTCAATAACATTCTCCAATACAAGTGCTTATCCATTAATGACTTTAATAAGTGCAAGAAGAATCTTCTTCACCAATACTAAATCATACTTGGTTGCAAAATTTTTATCCATAAAATATGTTGAGGTTCTAGTATTTAATAGAATTTTAATATAAACCTCAAAAATTAGAATATATATATATATATAATAAGATGTAGGATTTGGAGATAGAAAGAGACTTTTTTCTAATAGTTGGAATTTGGTGGCATCCAATTGTGTAGTTCTTGCAATGATTAGACATCCTTGTTTTTTGATTTAGCCAATTCTAGAATTGATGTCATACTTTGTGCTTTGAATCTTCTAGACTTGTTTGGATAATTTTCCGCTTTGTGACTAGCCTTTCTATAATATAAATATAATTTTTTTTACTGATATCTATCCTTTTATGTTTGTATTAGTGGCTTAAATTGAGTTGCATTGATTTACATAGATTTAAGGCCCGTTGAATACTTCTTTAATGTTCTTGAAGAAATAGCAATTGCATTGTAATAATTATTACCAAAAATCTAATGTCTTTCTTGACACAATTCAAATAGGCAATTATTGCAAGTCATAGCTTAAGATATGAATTCTTCCAAATTGTTGATTTGTAGCATTGTAATCAATAAATTTTTTACATTGTCTCTTAAACCATATCAAAACAAAGTCATAAATATCTTATTATTCCAATTAAGGTCACATGTAAGTTGTTGAAATTTTACATCTTCTTTTTTGCTACTCTTTTTCAATCATTGTCTCTAAATACAACAGTAAATTTTTCTATAAAAGCCTTTAAATTATATAATATAAAAATTTATTTTCTAATAATAGAAAAAATCATGAATAAATATTTTTTGATGAAAGAGTACCTACAAAAGTAAGTTGAATGAATCCATTTAAATAACAAGAAGGATATAAGTATAAGAAAAGCCATGCTTATTGTATAAAATCTTAAAAATTAGATCTTGTTCTATCAAACTTATCTACCATATTAGTCTTTGATTCTTTTGTAATAGTTCTTGAAACATATGTACAAGTCATATATGGCACATGTCTAGTACTTGCTTCTCTCAATTGAATAACTTTTTGTTTTAAATTATTAATTTTTAATTTAGCCCCTTCAAATAATGAATTAATTTGAAATTCTTTACTTGGATTGCAAAAAAATAAAATCTCCTTTCTTAAACTATCCATAAAAGCTCGAAGATTTATAGAAATTATTACTTTATTTTTCACTTATAAAGGTGTATCCCCTATGACCTGATCTACTTCCATATCAATAAAATAAGTAGATGAAATTCTAAGAGAAAAAAAGAAATTGATATACCTTTGGAGAAATTGTAGCACTACCTATAATTGAAATCAAATTAAAAAAAGAAATAATAGTGAAGGATATTAATTTAAAAGAAACTAATCCACAACCTCTACAATATTCTAATGCTTTTAAGAAGAGGGGTAGTTTATATTCTATCAAGAAGACAAATCTTTGAAATCAATGTTAATAATCTTGACAAATTATTATAGATCATGTCAAAAATCTTATGCAAGATTATAATAAGATAATAAAATATATGAATCTTATTACAAAGTAGTATAATACAAGAACAAGAATAAGACTAGAAGGTCCAACCTAAACCATAAGACATGCATTGTTAAGACTAAAGAGCCCCTCAACCTTCACACCTATATATATTAAGAATTAAGAGGCTTCTAGGTAACTTTTTGTAGAAGGCTTTGTCCCCAAGTCATCTTAGGGTACTTCTTGAGCACCTTTCTTATTGCTTCAATGTGAAGAAACCTTGAGAACCTTCTCTTGTGACTTCTTACATTGCTTGGAAGTCAAGTACATTGGAAAACCTCTTCTAATAACTTCTTGGAACCTTCTACAACCTTCCAAGATCTTCTAAAAATTTCCAAGACCTTCTAAAATCTTCTACAATCTTTTAAAATCTTCTAAACTATTTTAAGATCTTCTAAGAAGTTTTAGGACTTTGTAGAACCTTCTAGAACCTTTTCTAAATGGATGTCCATGACACATGCAACATAAGAATTGTCATTAATAATTCTTCATAATATATTTTGATGCTTTAATTTTAAAATCTTTAAATATACACAAAAAATATGAAGTAATACAAAATATATTTATTTATAAAAAACTTGAATAAGATGTAAAAATTTCAAATATATAATGAGCAAAGCCAGAAAATTAATTTATAAATATAAATTAAAATATTAAAAAAATTAATGATTTACTTTAATAAATAATTTTTTTTAATATTATCATTTTTTAAGTATCTATTTGCAAAGCTAAAACTTATCAAAAGATTTTTTAAAAATTAGATTCAAAATCAATCCATATATATATATATATATATATATATTAGGTGTTTAAAATCATAAAAGATATAATCTTTATATTTATATCATTTTTTATTAAAATTAATAGTATTTTTTTAAAAATAGTAATTAATTATTTAAATAATTAACTATAGTATATTTTTAAATATATTTTAAAATTATGATAGTTTATATTTTTTGAGATCATATATTTAATTTTTAAAGAATTAAAATATAAAATTTTATATTTAAAGATGATATTTTATTATTATTAATATTTTATAATTTTAAAATTTATAGTTATATTAAAATTTCAATATATATATATATATATATATATATATATATATATATATAATAAAAGAGAGAAATAAATAAAATATTCTAAAATATTATTATAATAAAAGAATCCTAAATAAAATATTTATTTATATTAAAATATTTGATTTATTAAAAAAGTAAATATCATAAAATAACATTCTATTCAATCTTTAATACTCTTAATAATAAACAATAACTAATGAATGTTATACAATATTTATATATTATTTTGGCTCTAAAAGTATTTACTCGGTATGATTGGTTGTTATTTTTAATTAATCTATAATTTTAGGTAGTTTTTTAAAAATTATTTTATGCTATATTTTTATATAATCCAAATTATATTCTTAATTACAAAAGTTGTTCAAGAAGAAAGAGGCACTTATAATAGTTATGATAATTTTTCTATACTATGGCCATCTAAAACTTCATTTGTGTCATAAAAGAGCTTGCAAGATCTCAAATATAATCACAAGGTGCTTTGTGAAGATGATTTATTGGTATGGAACTTGGTCACAAGAGCCTTGTCCAACACCTCAAGGCATATTGTAGTGTAATCCAAGGAGGTCCATTATAACAACACTTAAGAAATCTAAGAAATGTTCATGGATATTGCTTGAGACACTTTAAAGTCTTCATAAAGAATGCTTCATGATTGCTTTGAAAGCAACTTAGGAGATAGAATACAAACTTGAAGAAGTATCTTGAAAGTAGCATTGACACTTTGGTGAGATTGTCTTGGAAATGGTACATGGACAATTTGACCATAAAATAGAATCATCTTTATATGACTTTAAATTTAAATATGTTAGTCTTGTATATATATTTTTTAATGATTTGATAGAAGTGCTTCATATAAATGTTAGTAAGATTTAATATAATTGTTATAGCATATATAATTATTTTTAAAAAATTATATTTAATCATATAAATTATGTTTTGGCTTCAAAAATTAAAATATAAATTTAGATCAAATGTTTGGTATATAAGATTTTTTGCAATAGTATCTTGCTCTACTAAATCTATCAAAATTCTTAAGAGATGTCAAAATTTTGTAGACTTTTATTTAATAAAATATTGGTATTTATAAATGATACAAATTAATTAAAGAAGTAAATAAAATTTATAGTACATCCAACACTATGGTATAAAACTATATTTAAATCATTTATAATTTCAAGGCAATATAACTTTATAGTACATTCATAGTAAATTTCTATATATATATATTTTTTCTTCAAAAAGAATTTTATTATAGTAAAATATTATATTTTTATCAAAATTTGTTTGTTTTTTTCTTTTTTACATTAGTGAATTAGTTTGCTACATGCTATTCTTTTTTTAACTATACATTCTAACAATTATTGTGGTCATTTAAAAATGGTAAAAGTGATTAAGAGTAATTAAGAAAAGTTCTAAATAACACTTAAAAACCTAATTATTATATTTCACAACATTAAAATAGTTTGATTTTAAATTTAGAAAAAAAAATTCCACATCAACTTTTAAACTTCATGTTCTGACCCTTGGAGAAAGAAAAAAGAAAAAAGAAACTATGTATGAGTACTACGATAGGATTTGAATAACCCAAAATTAGTAACTTCTTTAAAAAGTAATATCAATATTAAATACCATCGTCATATTGAATATATACAATTTCAAAATCGTTCGCAACTGTTTCGTAGCTTTTCAATGTACTAAGGGATTTTTATAATTGCTAATAAACGAATACTGACATCAATAATCGCTAATAATATGCTTCATAATCTCTGCAATGACAATTCAGACCATTTTGCAATACGTCAGACATCAATAAAGAATAGCGAAACATAAATCCAAATCACTGCTTGTGGTTCTGTATCCAATTATATTGGCAGCCTGAGCTTGATGCCTCGAAGAAAATTGATGTCAATCGGTAATCCTAGTAACAAGCAGATTCCGCAAAAACTTTGAAGATCACCAAAAAGGAACTTGCAGCTTCCCCAGGTCAAATTGCTTTTACACATTATTTGCTACTGCAATACTATCACCTCACTCGATAACAAATTCAACAAGGCATATGAGTTAAGAAAAGCACTAACTTCCGGATGTGAACTTAAGATTAATGCTTTCAAGCACAGAGTAAAAAATAGTGAAACACATCAAATGTCTTCTTTGAAGAGACATGCATGATTATTATTTTTAATTTTACGCAACCTCGCCAGCTAAGTTACAAAGATAAATGAAAGTGATTCAAGTAAGCAACCAAACCAATTTTGAGTGTTATCTACATAAATACAAGCACATCTCTGGAAAATCCTATACCACATAAATCTGACTATTGATGCATCAAAGCACCCCTTCGCACATTTGCATAGATCTTCAATGAGTTCTGGTGAGGTGCTCGTGTGGTAATGCAATAAGAGGACCCTCATCCTTGTGGAAAAGCATAGCCATCGTTTCCGTCCACGCTTGAGCCTTCTGGGGACAAATTCCACCCTGGCAGAAACCAGCCTTGCAGCACAGCCCCTGAGAATCGAGTATCTTGTCGATATTGGCGAGAACAAATGGGCCATACTGTGCCACAAGCGACTTGCACTGCACTCCAGAAGGTCAGCAAAATCAGAGGATATATTTAACAAAAGCTACTTATATCATAAGCGCCCACTTCGTAACTTCAATATTTGACAAAATCGGGGATAAATGAAAACCAGAGGTAATACGACTTCGACACTTAACATCGTGTTCCAGCACTAATACAGACACAAATAAGAAAGGATGTAGACAAACAAACCTCGTCAACGTGGTTGACGACACGGTTGCAACTATTCATGAACGCGTCCAGCACCTTCTCCTACAATATTACAACATTCAATACCAGGTTAATTCCAGAGCTTCAACCGGTACATTCATACAAGTTTGTGAGTGGAAGTTCAATAAAATTGACTTAAAATAATATATCTGACTACTCTGACATGAAGCAAACATTAAGCAGGTAAAACTCCCAAACTATTTACAAATATAACATAAACCATGGGAACAGCAAACGCAGGTCAATAAGTCTTAGCACAAATAACATAAAAATTCTTTATTTCCAGTGAATACCTGGGTCTTGGGGTCCTCCAATTTTATCTTGATCTCCAAGATAGCGAACTGGCAAGTGGCACAGTCGTTGCCATCCGAGACCATTTTTGATGGCTTGCACATCCTGGTCATCTGACAGAACTCCTGAGGCGTGATGTTCTCAAGCTGCTCCATCATTCGTGCGGAGTACAAATCCACCAATAGATCACACTGAACACAAAATAAAATCATCAGTTCACCGCAAGACAGTTGCTATTCTACGAAAAAAAACGTAGCCACGAACATTATGCTACTAGTGCTACTCTCTATTATAATCTTTTAGTACCTACTCCAGATTTTCCGTGTAAATGGCTATGGTTATTGAAAAGTTTAAGATTGGGGTCCTCCGAGCTGAGCCTCCACAAAGAATTCCAGTAGAAAGAGTAGAAACGGGACCAATATGTGTTGTATATGACCAGTAAAAGGACAAGTGAACGAATGAGCTTTGTTCACGTACCGACTTGCTTAGCTCCTTCAGCTGTGCACACCCAAGGTGTAGAGCAATGACGATTTCCTCACGAGTTTTGTTATTTTCCAAGTAGGTCAAAGCGTCAGTGGCCAAATCTTCGCAAACTGTGCACTTCTTCTTCTCATCTTGGAAAACCTTGATAGCAGGGGGCATGCAGACGCCCGACTCGTAGCAAAGTTTTTCTGGTCCGAGCAGTGTCTCCAGCTCCAAGATCGCTTGCGGTACATATTCAGCCACCATCTCTTCACACTGCCAAACATTACCATACACAGTTAACAGTCAAAACATCAATAACTCCCAAGATGTAAAAGAAAAAGAAAAAGAAAAAAACTGGAATGGTACACACTCACTCTCCATCATAATCTCACTTTATTAATCCCGACGTCAGGTCAACTGCTGTCAGAACTTGAACCAATCCTGAGTAATTAAGGAATACAAAACACACGATAAAATGGAAACTGTCTAATGATCAAACATTTAGACTTCGTTACTTTTACCATGACTATTACGAAATGACCATATTCCTGCTCTATATTTAAAACACGCAATCGCAATCAAGGGAGAAATTTTCTAACCTTCTTCTTTAGCCCAGGTTGAAGAGAGTGGCAAACGAACTCATCCGCCTTGTCAATGATCTGCTTGGGCGTATCTGGGTTAGCCAGCACCGTTAATGCTTCTTGCGAGAGCTGAAGGCATGTGTCGCACAAATTAATCCTCGAAACAAATGCGTCCTGTCTGGTCAGCTTTGCTACCCTTGCAACAGTGCCTTCACACCAAAACAGAAAAAGGAGGAGGGAATTTCAGAAACCTAGTTTATACTGCAAAGTTGCTATTAGGACGGGATTCTATCGACTTGTAAACTGAAACAACAAGAACGACGAATCCATAAGACAATCAATCTCTCCGCTAATTTAACGGTGAAGGTACTTGTCCAAAGTAAGAAAAGATGCTTTCACTTCAAACTCTGTGCTAAACGTCCGAAATGGAGTGAAACCCTAGTGCATACGATACCAGAAACAAAACTAGGAAACTCATATTGCATGGCAGCAGCATCATGACCGATGATTGAAGAAGGGAAAACTACTCGATCCGTCGTACCAAAATTCACACGCGAACCCTCAGCGACGCAGAGCATACACACCACCACCACCGCAACTCCCCATAGCAGGTTCCGGACCGCCATGGCGTCTGAATCCACCCAATTCTTTCCAAACCCCACCCCAACTTCTCCTGCAACAATCCACAACACCCTTGAAATCACCTCTTAGCACCAAGCAAAAGCCATTGGTGCAAGAACAACACGAGCACCGACCAAACCCAACCAGAATTCGAATCCTTTAAACACAATCCCACGATCGACACAATTCCAGCAACCACGGAAACGCACAAACGAACCACACTCAAAGTCCGATCGAAAACTCAAAACGCGAAACAACCCAACGCAAACCCTTGGCGAGGGTAATTCAAAACCTAACTACAAAAACGGGACGAAGCAGACCCTGGCAATTCGCGCACGGAAACTCACAAGGAAGGGAAGAGTTCGCAAGCAACAGGATATCAAATCGGTGCGCGACAGCGGCGATGGCAGGAAGAGTAGCTGAGAGACGGAAGATGGCACCGCAACGAGAATGGTGTCAATTTGCTGCAACAAATCGAGGATGTTTTGTGGGGAATATGTACAGATTCCACTGTGCTCTGGTGTGTTGTACTCGTTTTTTGTTGCGATTCCTGCGGAGTCCGTTCCTTGATAGCGACGCCAGCGCTGCTGGTGCCACCGCCATGGCCACGTCCTCGTCCTCGCCACGCCCTCGCCACGGTCTGCGTCACGCCCGCCCACACCCTCGCCCTCGCCATCCCCGCGCTAGGAAACCCTAATTTCTTGTTTATTCTGATATTCTTTTCTTCTTTAATTGTCGAATATATGGGCATTTCTGTATATGGAGGAGGGGAGAGGATCCAGCTTGTGAGTTTTGTGGTGTTTTTCTTGATTTTTTTTATTTTTTATTTTTTTAAAATATAATTAGAGCAAAATTTTGGCATTTTTTTAGATTGTTTTGCATGCAAGCAAATCTTAAACTGGAAAATAGTAAATTAAGTTAAATTTCATGTCTGCAGGTAAGTATATGTGTATACATACATATTTGTTTTTATTATCCTACATCATTTTTTTAAAAAAAGGAGAAGATGGTGATTGATTTCTTATCTTATAACTAAAAATAAATTACATTGAAGTAAAGGTCCTTGTGATTTGACAAATAAATATATTAGACAATTCAAAGTAATAGATTTGGATTTAGATTTAGAAGAAGGTTGTTTTATTTAGAGTAAAATTCTATTCTAGAATTTAAAAAATATATTTAAAATGAATATATATATTATCAAAACTTTAAAGTAATAAATTATATATTATATATTATAAATTATTATGTTTAAAAATCTATGATTGATTTTATTTTTTAGATGTTAGAAAGATTATAAATCTACTTATTTATTCTAAAAAATAATCCATATAATTTGTATCAATAATTAAACACAATTGAATAGAAACAATGCATTTTTAAATCTATTGAAGAATTTTATACCTAATATATTTGGAACAATTCCAATCAATAGTTCATTCATCAACAACATTAATAATTATGTCAATCTTTTTATCCAATATCTTCTAAGACATTGACAAGTCATATTTCTTTTTATTAGACTTGAAATTTATTGAAACTTATACAAATATAATACTTGTTATTCACTACAATTTGAGTAATATTTTGTAATATGTATTCATTGTTCTAACTATCAAGATCGCACAAATTAAGTGCTTAAAAAATATTATAATATCTAATAATATATGAATATATTCAAATACCTGAAATATATCTTAAAAAATTATATCATATTGTCTATAACAGTACTTATTCATATATTATATATATAAGAACTACACAATAAATTTTATAGACCATACTAGATACAATATGTGTTACCAAATAACAAATTATTATTATTATTATTATGTTGCGATTAACACTTGGCAAGGTATGGTCAATTTTCTTATTAACATTAACTATGCATTGTGCTCACTTCAAAAGCCTAAATCCATTCTTCATAGATTTTGGAAGTGCCCTCAAGCTTAAAAAAATCTGAGATTGGTTTACCTTGTTGTTTATAAATTGACTTTGAATCCTTAGAAATAGAGACTTTAAAATGCTTTCTTGTAAAAACAAGCTATATTTTTGACAACTATTCTTCACATATTTAGATATTTTTGTAAGATTTGGTCCTTCCTAAGAGGTCTTTGATTGTAGACCATTTGGATTCAAAAAAACTAATTTGTATTTGAAAATGAAGTATGGAATGATCTTCATATTAGAATTCTATTCTAGTAAGGTCTTATAGAATATAGAAAACTTAGTTGAAAATTCTTAAGGGAAAAAAATAGATAAATATCCAACATTCAAGGCTCTTCTTCTTAAAAAATGAAATAAATTGTAAGTGGCAAAAGATATATTAGAATTTTAAAATATCACTATGTGGTCTAATAATACATATTGTCATATGGCATAATTTTTAATCTAGGAATATATTAGGTACCTAGTTGTAGAAAGTTTATTAATAACTTATTGGTTAGGCTTTTATGAATGAAATATTCTTAATAAAGAAGACAAATAAATATAATAATATTAAAAAATAAAATTATATTAATAAAATCTTCTTATATTTAAATATGTTTATACATAAAAAATTTCTATAATATGTAAAAAATCCTAAATACCCTTTTCTATGCCAAATCATAATCAACTAATTTTTTGTAAGTTAGATTCTTAATAACTTCTAAGAAAATTCTTAATCTCTTTTTAAGAATTCATCTTTATATCAAAAATATTAACATTATTTTATCTCCATCTTTTTACTTCTATAAAATCTTGGCTTTCATAAAAACCTCTTTAGTTTGTACAAAATGCTCAAATTATAACAAAACCCTTCAATATCTTATACACTTGTAAAAGATTGATTTCTTTTTGAATTTTAAGATCCTATAACTCTTGATCTAACTATTCAATTATTGTTAAATATTTTGAAAATGTAGCTTATATTCTTAAGCTTTATTATAAAAAAAATCAATTATAAATTCACTTTCAATCATCTGATATTTCAAAAATCCTAGTAAATGCTTAAAACCCTAGTTTATAGACATTTGAGCACTATTTTCTTCATATTTCAAAAATCCAAAATCCTAACGCTATAAAATATATATATATATATATATCTTTGTAATATTAAAATATATACTTCTAAAAATTTTGAATCAAAACCTTATCAAATTGTTTAAAATATAGCTCAAAATACAATAATTAATTAAGTGAACCACTTATTGTCACAAACATAAGATTTATTCTAATAATTACTTAATTAGTATAAATAGATAGAAATAGATAAAAATAGATTAATTTGATAACATCTTATAGAAAAACTTTTTAAAAGCTTTAAAGATGTGGTTTCATCTTTATACATGTTTATAGATGATTGATAGAATAGAAACTTGGCCAACAAGTTAACAATGTGTCATACATATTGATAGCTTGTGGAACAAGCTTATTATGTGGCGCATATATAGGAAACTTGTTTTGCAAGTTTGACATGTGTCTTGCAAATTAGACAAGTATTGGAGGTCCTATAGAATGCCACCATGCAACTCTTATGTATATAATATATATATAGATACAAGAATAAAGTCTTCTTCATTCTTGCCAATTTCTTTGTTGCTTCTAGTCTAGTTTAAGAATCTTTATATTTTTTAATCTTTGATAATAGCAATTTTAATTTTTTCTTGAATTTATATATTTTTTATTTCTATTTTTTATTTTCTTTTGACATAGATTTCATTGATTTATGCATCTTCTTTTAGTTCGTGTCCTTGATAAATTAAAAATACTACATATATAATATCAAAGTTTTATCTTTTCTTAATTAAGAATAGATTACTCTTTTTTCTTAATAAGACTTAAGCATATTAGAAGTTATAGATTATCCACTTCTAAACTGATATTGTTTTTAGAATTTTTTTTCTTTTGAGTGTTTTATTCTCTAGTAAGAATAGATATATATATTTTTTTCTATTATATTATTATGGCAGAGCTTGTTAAAATAAAAAGTGCAATGGCACAAATATAAGAGCAAATAAATGAATTAATGCTTGCAATGCATCAACTCAATGTACCACCATAAGAAGCAATAAGATTAGCAAGAAGTCAAGATATAGAGATGGTTAGAGCTGCTTTAATATCTGTACCAAGTCATACTACTTCACCTACAATAGAACACTATTCAAACATCAAAGAATCAAAAACTAGTTTGTCTAAGAAGTTTGATGGTACAAGATCTAAGTTTTGACAATTCATCAATCAAGTATAATTAATAATTGAATTTCAACTTCAAAGTTATCCAATTCAAGGATCACAAGTCAGGTTTATTGAAATACTACTTTAAATTTTAGCTTATTGCGGTTTTTATCTTTTCTTGAATGATGTGATTCAATATTGGATAATTTGAAGGCATTTTTAGTAGAGTTTCAATCTATGTATAGAGAACATGATACACTTTGTATTGCAACCAACAAGATTTATATTTTGTGACAAGGCAATTAATTAATGATATTATATATTTCATAATTTCAATAACTAGTGGTTGATATTAAGTGGGGTGATAATGTACTCATCAACCAATTTTCTATGGATTATAATATGAGATAAAGAAATTGATATTTAATTTACTTTATCCTCAAACATTGAGCCAAGCAATTGACATTGTTGTAAAGTATGATAATTGGCTTTTTGAATTTTAATTTGAGAGTATTATAAAGGAGATTTAATTTAATTTTAATACAATGGTAATACCAATGTCTTCTTAATACATACATTCAAAAGCAGAAGACATAAAAATTGATGTAGTAGATTTTAAACCTCTTATTGAATAAAAAAAGATTCATTATTGTCAAGAAGAATTGTGCTTATATTATGGAGAATCTAAGCACATTGCTCAACATTATCTAAAAAAATAATACAAATATAAAATAAGGAGTTTGGCTATTAGAAAAGACAATATGTCAAGAAACAAGTTTATCCAACTATAGTAGGGACTATACAATTGGAATCTTATACAATTTCTAATAAAGGTCTTATTTTCTCTTCAAAATCCTGTCTTTATTTTATAATAGATGTGTGTTTGGGACCTAAAAATTACAAAGCCTTTGCCTTGGTAGATTCATGAGTCTCAAAGTGTTTTTTAGATGAAAAATTTGTTAAAGATCATAGAATATCTTTAATATAGAAAACTAAACCCGTATATGTAGAAGTCATAGATGGTTGTTTGTTATCTTTTGGAGATGTTATTTATGAAATTCCTCCTATAAATATAACTATAGATAGTCATAATAGTTATATAATCTTTAATATAATTAAATCTCCTTCTAATCCAATTATTTTAGGTTTATCATGTCTATGAAAGTATAATTCTTGAATAGATTGGATTTCTTATAGACTTGATTTTTTTTAGAGCATTAATAAAAGTCTTATTAATAAAATAAAAGCTATAAGTCTAATATAATAAAATTTGTATTTATAGATATGAAAGTTTTAATAAATATAACAAAAGAAGGATCACATTTTGTTATTTATGCTACATCTATTTCTGATGGTGAAAAGATTTTAAGTAGCATTCTAAATTAGTACCAAGATTATCAAGATGATTTTGAAAAGAAGAATATATTTATATTTTTGAAGCATTGTTCATATGATTGCTCAATCGATCTCAAAGAAAGAATTGAGCTTCTACTTGGACTAATCTATAGTTTATGATAAAATGAGTTGGCTGAACTCAAAAAATACATTGATAAGAACTTAGCCAAGAATTTCATATATCATTCAAAATCTCCAATAGGAGCTTCTATCTTATTTTTAGAAAAAAAAGATAGATCATTATAGATATGTGTACATTATTGGAGGTTCAAGAAGATTACCATTAAGAATAAATACCTTCTATCTTTGATTTTGGACTTCTTGATCAATTGAATCAAGTTAAGATCTATACAAAAATAGATCTATAAAAAATATATAATATAATTAACATCAAAGAAGGAAATGAATAAAAGACTAATTTTCAAATAAGATATGGATACTTTGAATATAATATTGTTGTATGTCGTGAAGTCTTGCTTGAGAATGCTCCGGGCACTTGGCTGTAGAAGATAAAAAAAAAATACGCAACAATAACTAATCTTAATCTCTCTAATCAATCTCTAAATAATCCTTAATCAAACCTTAACTAAATCTTAGTCAACCCTGGTCAAATCCAAATAAACCCTAAAACAAACCCTAACAATCCTAAAACAAATCCTAACTAAATCTTAGTCAATCTTCGTCAAACTTTAATAAACCCTAAAATAAATCCCAACAAATCCTAAAATAAATCCTAATTAAATTTTAGTTAACCTTGGTCAAATCCAAACAACCTTAAAACAAATCCTTACTTAATTCTAATCAACTCTGATCAAATCCTAACAATCCTAAAACAAATCCTAATTAAATCTTAATCAACTCTGATCAAATCCTAATAAATCCTAAAATCCCAGTCAACCCTGGTCAAATCTTAATAAATCCTAAAATAAACCCTAATAAATCCTAAAACAAATCCTAACTAAATCTTAGTCAACCTTGGTCAAATCTTAATAAATCCTAAAATAAATCCTAACAAATCCTAAAAAAAATCTTAATAAATCCTAAAATAAACCCTAACTAAATCCTAGTCAATCTTGATCAAACCCTAACAACCTTCACTAAATCCTAGTTAACCCTGGTTAAATCCTAACAAATCCTAAAACAAACCTTAACTAAATCCTAGTCAACCCTAGTCAAATCTAAATAAATTCTAAAAAAAACCCTAATTAAATCCTAATCAATCCTAGTCAAACTTTAACAAATCCTAAACAAACACTAAATCCTAAACCCAATCCTAAACCCTAAATCCAATCCTAAATCTTAACCAAACCCTAACCAAGCCCTAAGCAAATCCTAAGGCAGTTTTAGAACCTCAATAATTATTGACTAAACCGTTGATCTTACTTAAAAATTTATACACTCCTTAAAAACTAAGTTAGCAACAAGCACATAAAATTTGAATAGGATCAAACTTATGAGCAAGAAATTCAATCCATAATTTCAATCAAGTATCGGTCAGCCTCCTTCTCCTATCTTAATGCTGATTGTCTAGTGTCAATATCTCCTTTTTATACCATGTAGTTGCTTTCAAATTTCACATGCATGTAGGAAATTAAGTCTTCTACATACAAACATAAATTTCACTCCAATCTAACTAACAAATTGCTAGAAATCTTAAGAAATCTAACTGACGCTCAATTCCCAATTTTTGAGACTCCAACCTACATAAGCTTTAATAATCTTTGATTGAACTATTAGATCAATTTTAAATTTACAACATCCTACAAGTACTATTGTATGCACCAACCCACAAAATATCACTTATAGATCTATAATCAATCTTGTAAAATGCTCAAAAATATAAACCCCAATATATTTCATAAACTCAGAGTCACCAAAATCAACCCTGACTTTGCAAAGCCATTACAAAGTCATTACCAACTCAAATCACTTTTAACTAATGCTCAAAGAAAGATCTTCTTGTCTGCTCTCTAATTCCACCTTCTGATCTCCAAAAAATCTCTTAATCCACCATAAGCATGTAGTTTTGTGCCTCAGAGTTAGATTCCAACTCCAACTCATATCTAGTCTTCTTTGGATATCTATTTTGAGATTTTTGTAGTAAATTTTTTTGAAACCTATTCTTAATTCTCTCCTATATATGCTTGTATCATTTTATTTTTCAACCTACTTTGTTTTGCCTTACTTATGTCCCTACAAAATAAATAGAAGCTCATTTGTAAAAAAAGTAGCATTAACACCCATTAGGTTTACTCCCTTTTTACTATTATCTATTTTTCTAAGATAATTTTCTACAATATTTTGAACTAAGATCTTCTATAATATATTATTTTTACACTCTTTCATCTAATAATTAGATTACATCATGACAACATTATATCTTTTGGACTCACAAATGCATCAACTGTTTTTTAACATTTCATGAATGATATTATTAATGAGTTTTTATATAATTTTATTTTCGATTATCTAGATGATATTTTAATATATTTTAAAAATATAGAAGAGCATAAATTACATCTTTGCTATATATTATAAAAACTTAAAGATATAGAATTGCATGCCAAATTAAAAAAGTGTATATTTCACACTACTTAAGTTGATTTCTTAGGATACATCATTTTGAATGATGGTCTCATAATGGATCCTAAAAAAATTTAGATAATCATAAACTAGAAGATTTCAAGAATAGTAAAGAATGTACAATGTTTTTTGGAGATTTGCAAATTACTACCAAATCTTCATCAAGAACTTTTTTGAAGTTGCAATTTCACTTACACACTTAACTTGTAAGGGCAAACTCAAGTAGAATAAATAAGTAGAAGCATCATTTGAAGCTTTAAAAATAGCTTTTACTTTTCTACTAATTTTGTATTATATTGACTTCTCTAAGGCATTTTTTATGGAATCAGATATATTAAAATTTGTCTTTGGAGGCAATATTATCACAAATGGGAGCAAATGACAAATTCTACCTAGTAACTTTTTATTCCAAGAAATTTTCAGCAATACAAAGTAACTACAAAATCCATGAAAAGAATTTCTTATAATTGTGGATTCTTTTCAAGAATAACATTACTATCTAGAAAGCACTTCTAGTCCAGTCATTATATATATAGTTCATAAGAATCTTGAGTACTTCATATCAAAATACGTATTGAATTGTTGTCAAGCTTATTAGAGCATATCTTTGTCAAGATTCAATTTTATTATCACTTATTGGATAGGAAAACAACAAGGTTTGTTTGATTTCCTTTCTAGATGTTCTTATCCTGCACCAAAAGAAGAAAATTTAGCTTCTAATCAATAAAGAGTGATCTTCTTAAAGCCAGAGCAATTTCATCTTTAAGCAATGATATCAACATTCACTATTGATTTAGCTTTTCTCAAACAAGTTTAATAAAATATGTCTTCAAACCATTTTATTCATAATATTAAGAATAATTCATCTAAGTCTTATGATACTTCAAAATTTGAGTTTAAAAATAATCTATTTTATTTCAAAAGATATTTATATGGTCTAGAAGGTGAAGCACGATTACGTACTCTTGAAACTTGTCACAACTTTCTTGCAGCAAGATATTTTGGATACAACAAGACTTTAGAGCGAATATCAAGAGATTTTTGGTGGCTTCAAGTGTGAAGGGCTATTAAAGAATTTGTACAATGGTATGATGTTTGTTTAATATCAAAAACTCCTTGTCATCAATCTTACAAACTTCTCTAACCATTACTTATATCAAAACAACTTTAATCTTTTATTTTTACGGGATTTATCATGGATCTTTTAAATTCAAGTTTATATGATTATATATTTGTGATTGTAGATCATTTTATCAAAATAGTATATTTTGTATAATGTATAAAATCTATCATAGGTGAAAAAATAATGAAACTCTTCTTTCACAAAATCTATCGCTATCATGGATTATCAAAAGATATTATATCAGATAGAGGGATATAATTTGTATCAAAATTTTGAAGAACCTTTTTTAAAATATTAAAAGTAGACATAAAACTATCTTCAACTTTCTATCTTCAAATTAATAAATAAAATAAATAAATAAATTAAATTTTGAAAAAATATTTGATGTGTATCATTAATTATTATCAAGATGATTGGATAATTCTTTTACTGTTGGCAAAGTTTGCATGCAATAATTTGATATATTCTTCTACTTAATAAATTCTATTCTTTACCAATTATGATTATCATTCATAACTTGATATTTTTGGCTTTTCAAAAGTTGATAATCATATGGCAGAAGATTTAGCAAATTGATTATCAGAGCTATATATAACAATAAAAGCACAATTAAAGGAAGTTTAAGAACAACAAAAGATCAATGCAAATGTCTATCACAAAAAATAACCTCAATTCTATATGGACAATAAGGTATGATTACTTTGTCATAATATCAAGACTATTTTTCTTTGTGACAAGCTGGATTATTATAGGCTTGGACCATTTTTGATTAGTGAATAAATCAATTGAATTGCTTATCAATTACACCTATTAAAATCTATAAAGATTCATCATGTATTCCATGTATTATTACTTAAATCATACAAGATAGTAGATATATAAGAAAAAAAAAAAATGCCATCACCTTCTATAGAAATTGATAACAATGAAGAATTTGAGGTGGAAGTGGTCTTAGATTCAAGGTGATGTCAAAATTGATTAGAATATCTTATACATTGACGTAGATATGATATTAGTGAATGCACATAGAAGCCATTCAAGAATCTAGCAAATACAACAATTAAAATTAATATGTTTTATTGATGACATCCATTAAAATGAAGATGAACAGTCAAAAAAATCTTTGCTATAAAATAAAAAAAGTTCAATAGTAATTTCATTCTATCTTATATCATTATTTGCTATTTTTTTTAAAAATTTCAACGCCAAAGAGATGAAAAATCAATAACCAACAAATTCAATTTAAGAGCTATTATTTGTTGACTTATCAGATGAGATATTATAACTATCACAATCTTCAAGACAATTGAATAGAGATGAAGATTCTCAAGAACAACATATTTTTCTTTGAATTGATGGCAAGATACAACGTGTTTGGTATCATGACTTTAGAAGAGATTCCTAATATTTGGTAATACTTTTAGAGGTAGGAACTATTCTTAATGGTGTTCCAAATGTTTTCTTTGAAGGAAATTATGAAGGCTTTAATAATGATCAAATATCAAGGTAGTCCTCTTGCATTGATATAATATATTATTGATGGCTAAGAAGACCTATCAACTATTGATATAAGATACTATTGATGGCTAAGAAGACCTATCAACTACCTAACTAAGAAAACAAAGATTAGAGTATGTGGCAAATATAATTTAGAACATGGTGGACTTTTTCATTATATAATCACCGCTTCTTGTGGAACTCGTCACTAAAAAAGGGAATAATATCACAAATATAAGATTTATTCTAATAATTATTTAATTATTATAGATAGGTAGAAGTAATTAAAAATAAATTAATTTAATAATAACTTATAGCAAAGCTTCTTAGAAGCTTCATAGATGTAATTTCACCTTTATACATGTCTATAGATGATTGATAGATTAGAAATTTGGCCAACAAGTTAACAATGTGTTGCATATATTAGTAGCTTATGAAAGAATCTAAATATGTGGCATACATATAAAAAACTTATTTTGTAAGTTTGACATGTGTCTTGCAAATTTGACATACATTGGAGGTGCTATAAAATAAGGCCATATAGTTCTTAGGTAGATAATATATATAGAGATAAGACTAAAGCCTTCTTCACTCTTGTCAATTCTTTTGTTGCTTTTAGTTTAGTTCAAGAGTCTTTATATTTTCTAGTCTTTGGGAATAGCAATTCCAGTTTCTTCTTGAATTTATATACTTTGTTATTTCTATTTTGTCATTTTTTTTTTTTTTTGTATAGATTTCACTAATTTATACATCTTCTTTTGGTTTGTGTCCTTAACACTTACTGCCTTTAGATTGCAAGTATTGACTTCAACTCCCAATATCTTCTTCATCCTAGCTTAGAATTCATCAAGCTACATATATAAAGTGTAGTTAAGAAAGTGTACTTTCCAATTCTAATTGCTGATTATTTATTACTTTTTGTATGCATGAGTTATGCCTCAAAGAATGATTGTAGGTACAAAATCAACACCTTGGCTTTAAGCACCTACATTTTTTTTACAAAAACTCTAAATCATTCAATTTTTGCACCAAAACTTTAGTTAAAAACTTAAAATTACTAATCCTAATTTTTGATGTTTAAATGACTTTAAAAAAAAAATCCTAATAAAGCCTTGGACAACCTCTTTGAAGCATATTGGGCATGATTTTTAGCCAATAGGAATAGAGATTTCTATCATCTATCTCCATTCATCTACATAGATAGCTTAACTATTCTTTTTAATATCAAAAATTTATTTTTAATTATTTATTAAATAAAATTTAAATAATATGTGTCATAAACACCAAATAAAAGAAATAATACAAGATTTCAAGAATCACCAATGTCTAAAAAAAAATGATTTAAAATATATAAAAATCAATATCAATATAAAATTAAGCTCAAATTTTATTATAAAAAAATAAAAATAAAAATAAAAAATTAAGATTGTACAAATCTCAATAGTAGTTCTTTTAAACAAACTCCTTTTAATATAGTAATACAACTATATTTTGTAATCAACTAAAATCCACTAACTTTGCTTTCATCCAATTATATAATAAATTATATATTAAATATATATGTGCATTATTTTTACATGATAGCCAAACTACAACATGACAATGTTAGTACAATAATTTGAGAAGTAATAGCAATTACTTCATATAAAACCTTTATCTTTGCCTTCTTGGATATTAGGAATTAAGATGTCTTCTATAATTCTTCCATTCAATTAATGCATGGAATATATTCCATTTTAATATTATCAAAAAAAAAAAAAAAAAAAAAAAAAACAATGACAACAACAACAAATTATTATTTGATTCTATTACAACATTTTGATACTAATTTGGTTTTTGTAAATACTATATATAAAAAAAACTACAATCAATTATTTAATAATATATTTCTTATACACAATCCTATTCTTATTAGTCTTTTAAAATATTAATTGTTTTTTAAAAATCAAACTATTTTACTTATATTTTATGAAATAATTTTATATTATATTATTTTAATAATTAATTAAATTTTATATATTCTATAGTTACTTTAATCTATATCAAAAAGATAATTTAAGATATTTTAAATTATATATAAATAATATCAAATAAATCATTAAATATAAATAATTATAAAAGATAATATAATAAATATAACAATAATTTACATTGTAGTCATATTTTACACCATATTATTAATATGATTTTTTTTTAAGTCTTGAAAATATATTTTCAATAGTACTATTTTAATAGTAAATCCTATAATATAATGATATTAATAATAAAAATATCAAAGTATATGAGTCAAAATAATAAAATACAATTTAGCAACTTCTATATTACAATAACTAAAATACCATTATTTTACAATAACTATTCCAAACCTATAGAAGAAAAATTATTCTTTGAATTTTTTTTCTTAATATCTTCTTTCTTAACAAAATTGATACACTTTATAAATTTTGTAATTATAATAATAATAATAATTATTATTATTTTTGTCATTTTTTTAATATTTAATATATAATATATTATGAAATAATTATTAACATGAAATTTAGAAAAAGATATAAAGTACAATCAATACACTTTTTGTTATATATATATATATATATATATATATATATATATATATATATATCACATAAGTAAATACTAAAAAATTATTTCTTGATAAAAATAAATAATTAATATATTAAGAATATAACCATATATCAAATATAGAATTAAATTTATTTTGAAAAAAATAATATAAAAAAATAAAAAAATACTAGAATAAATTTAAACTAAAATTTTAAAAAACTACAAGCTTTTCTTAGTATTTTAGTGAGAAATTTAATAAGAAAAATATACATTATGAATTACTAAGAATTATGAATTGTTTTAAAAACTCAAATTCAAATTCAAATTTATATATACTTATCATTTCTTTTTTTTTCTATATATATATATATATATATATATATATATAATTAAATATATTAAATATTTTAAGATATTCTTTGATTATAATTTGGTGGTTATTCTAAAAAATATCAACAATTTATTTAATCTCCAATTGATTATTCAATAATATATAAATTTCTATTTTTATTTAATTTTCCTAATTCATCTATGCTAATGTCATTAGATAAAATAATAATGTTATTAAGAATATCTATGCTATGTATATTATATTTAAAATGTATGTTATGAAAAGAACTTCAAGCTTATCTTTTTAAGTCAAAAATAATGTATTTAATAAAAGAAAGAAATTTTATTTTACATCTATTGTAAATATTATTATTTTAGGATATTACATCATGTTTATATATAAAAATAAAAATAAAAATAAAAATATTTTATTAATATTATTTTTGGGATATATTTAAAATTTAAAATTTAAAATTTTGGATATCTCTTTTCTATTCATATCTAAGAATCTTGCATAATTTTTAGTAGATATAATATTATGATAATGTATCTAACAAAATTTTAAATTAAATTTTTTTGATATAAACAGAAATATATTATATGTATGTATGTATGCATACATAGTTACATACTTTGATTTTATATAGTTTTTAAAGCTTTTTGTAGTTATATATATATATATATATATATATTTATATTAATTTCCTTTGATTGATTCAAATCTACATGAAATATTATTTTATTATTTTCTATAAAACCACTCTTGAATATATATTAAATAATTTAATTAAAAAATTGGATTATAATTATTTGATATTTTGTTAATATTATATTTAAAATCTTAATATATTTTTTGTATAGTTGAGACAGTTAAATATTAGACTATGAATATGACAAAATTTTAAAAAAATTCTAAGTATTAATAGTTATAAAATTAAAATTTGATAATTTTTTTAATATCATATTATATTATAGGTGCACTTTTGATTATCTACATGGAGCTAATAGTGCTTTTTCAATTAAAATTAATTTTACAAATTATCATACATAAAATTTATATGATATTATTTATTTATAAATAATTATAATTGTTACATATTAAAATGATGATAATTATGTTAAAGCTAATAAAATGATACTACATGATTGAAGGTATTAGAAGAAGAAAACACACTAAAATAAAAATGATTAGATAATGTTACAAATAAAGTGAACATGACATGTTTGAAACAACCAAAAAGTGCAACATTTTCCAAAGAAAGAAAGATAATCATCCCCTAAAAATTCTTTAAAACTCTTCTTTAAAAAATAACCACTGCCATAACCTACTAGTGGCCACTATCAGATACTAAATTTTAGGAAATCAAAAAGAGGCTAATAGAGACATCAATAAAAAAAGATTTAGTCGCATGTGTTTTCTCTTCCAATGCCACTCTTTAATGTTTCCATCCTACATATAGTTAAAAAAAGCTAAGTTGCGCGAAGCTTCCTAAGAGCACCTCAAAAAATCACCAGTTGACTCGGGCGAAGAGGAATAGTTCAGAAAAAAACAAAGGCAGCATTAGTGGGTAAGCACCAATAAGATAATCACCCATTTCTAGGGCTGAGGGAAGGGGGTCGTATCGAAGCACAAATGACGTGCCCATGGCTAGTCGGGGCTTCCGCGGGTCGGCAACGAGCGTGACGCGAGTGGATGGTAGCGGAGTCGCAGCGAGAGAGAGCCTGGTGCGCTGCGGTTGCGGCTGGTGGAGGAGGACCAGTGTCGGGCAACTTCGCCGCGTCTAGCGTTGAATCACTTCCTCCACTCTCACTCTCACTCTCACTATCACTCTCCTCGTGGTCGCGACGCTTGCTTTTCTGCAGATTTAGCTCGGTCGGGGCGCGTAGCTCGCAGTGGACAAGCTAGAGAGGTTTGGATCGTTCCTGGTGGGAAAGTTTCCGTTGCGTTGTATCGGCAAGAGTGTGGGTGAGGAGGGGGAGTTGCTGGGGGAATTGGGAGTTAGGTTACGTCGTCGTCATGGGGGACGCGAGTCTTATCTATAGTTTCGTGGCGAGGGGGACCACGGTTCTGGCGGAGCATGCGTTCTACGCCGGGAACTTCAGCCAGATTGCGGTGCAGTGCCTTCTGAAGTTGCCGGCCGGGACCAGCAAGCAGACGTACGTGATGGATCGTCACACGTTTAACTTCCTCGTTGAGAACGGATTCACGTATTTGGTCGTGGCCGATGAGGCGTTCGGCCGCATGATTCCGTTCGCGTTCTTGGAGCGCGTTAAGGATGATTTCAAGCATCGGTACCAGGGAGGGAAGGCCGACCTCGCTGTGTCGTACAGCCTCGACGCTGAGTTCGGGCCCAAGCTGAAGGAGTGCATGGAGTTTTGCATGGAGAATCCGGAGGAGATCAAGAAGATCTCGCGAATCAAGTCCCAGATTGCGGAGGTGAAAGGGATTATGATGGAGAATATTGACAAGGTGCTGGATCGCAGTGATAAGATAAACCTTCTGGTGGACAGGACGACCCATCTTCAATCCAGCGCTACCGAATACCAACGTGCAGGGGTCAAGATTCGGCGTAGGTTGTGGTGGCAGCACTTTAGGCTCAAGTTGCTTGTCCTGCTCCTGATTGTCGTTGTGGCCTTCATCATATACATCTCAATCTGCCGAGGTTTCGTATGCCACAATCCAGGAGTTCCCGGCACTCCGCCTGCACCCGGCACTCCACCTGGTCCATTGTAAACTTCTAATTATTGGTAGTACTCTAACGAGCTGGTTCTTTCACTCAACATTTAACGAAGTGTTACTTGCTCTACTCGACGCTTATGATACCGATCTGAACCTAGCAATGATGTGTTAAACTGTAGAACTCAATCTCGCAAAGTGCTTGCAGCCTAGTTTGGTATTCGCTCGCCCCAATTCATCGCCTCTTCCACAATCAGACGCCCATGGTTTATAAATTAGATTTTAATAATAATGTAAAATAATGTAATCTTGTTTTATACATGAAATGCAATACATATATATGTAGATATCATTAGAAAAATAAAAAAACTTTAGTAGTAATTAAATGTTACTATTCATCAATATTTATTGGTTATATGCATAAGGTTTTGCTTTTGCCACCACAGTTTTTTCTATTGCCACCATCACCTCCCATTTATCACATGTTATCTTTGTTCAAAACCTTTTAAATCAATCAAATTTTCTTTGTACAATACCTTTCAAACCATGTGATTGAACAAATTTTTTGATTGGAATTTAAAATAACTAAAAAAATATGTTGAGTGAGTGATGGGTTGTGGTGGCAGTAGCAAAAATTGTGGTGGTATTAACAATACACTATCTATATATAATTTCTGTAACTTTTATTTCAAAATTTAGCATTAATATGCTGATTATATCTGAATTTAATCAAAGAAAAATAATACTAAAAAAGAATAAGACACCTTAACTAAATAGTTAATAATGTATATTTTGAGGTTTTAATTTATATAAAAATGTAATATAGGCATCAAATCAAAACCAATATTTAGATTTAAAATACCATGAAGTTAAGAAATTTCATAAACAAGCACAGTATATCAAAGTCATTAAAGCAATTATTAATTGGGCAAATATATTATACGCCCAGTACAAAAACTAATAATACCATACACTCTGCACGCATTTGAAAACGACTTAAAAAGTAGAACTAATCTGTTCATGCAAACTTCAAAAAAAATTTCTGTTCTTCTTATGTGGGGTTTAGTCCATTTCAAGCTAGCAATCGAATTAGTTTAGCAGCGAGAATAATCTCAAGGCCACCTCATACAATATGCAGTTGAACAAAAAATCGATCAATACAGTATTGAAATTACATTTTGTGGCGTTAGCATGAAATTGCAGTTGGGTTGTGGAAGTGGATGCTTGCAGTGTCGGTGGGAGCACAGCTTCATCTCATCTTCATCTCAAGGTTTTTGTCTCAGACTCTTGTGCATGTCCCACGTTTGTTTGTTTCCATTTGGAGATTGCTATGGTCCCATCACCAGTCATGAGCTCTGTGTCGGCATTAGTCGGGAAAGATTTATATATATATATATATATATATATTTATCCATACGTGTGTGTTTATATATATATATATATATATATATATATATATGTGTGTGTATATATGTATGTATACATATAGTTTGCGTGGGGGTGATTTTGGAGCAGTGGAGTTCTTTGATCGTGATTTGAAGGTGCAAGCCTGTTTTCTTGCGTATCTATGCCTTGTGCTGGTGTCGCAGCCACGGCGCTTAAGCTTCGTAACCTTTGGCACATTCACAACCTTCACAGGTGAGGTATCTGGAGTCTCAGTAACCATGTGGATTTTCCTTGCACATACTATTCTGGCTTATTCTTCTTTATGGAGGAGAATTTGGCGAAGCTCGGGAGATGAACTGGTAGATGAGATGCTGTATGCCTGTTCTCAATCTTGTGTATTTTAGCTGTTGTGTAAATGGTGTGGTAAAGCCATGGTGAAGTCGATCGGCGTGGGCTTTGTAATTTTGGGTGAGCCCAATGTTTGTGAGGGGGGATCTGTTGTTGAAGTGTGTCAACGTGTAACCCTAATCATGGGCGTTTGTATTATTGTTTTGATGTGGTGCTCAATTAGGAGACTTGCTCGGCCAGCTTGAATGTGTCGGTAACGCAACGGTGCTGATCGTAATTGGGGTTCAGATAAGCTGATGAATTGTACCCTGTGTCGAGGTGCAGGGTCCGATCACAACAGACAAGACTCATGAGTGACTTAGTAGAAGAGTTCAGCTCCGTCCTTCAACATGCCAAGGTCATTGTCTTTGTATTGCGAGGCTGTGTTTTTTCTTCCTTTGTGATGAAGTGGATTGATGATGTGAATTTCTCACTTTTTTTTGCATCATCTTAGGGGATTAGGCTTCAATGAAACTCGTCTCAAAGGCAATTCCGAAAACCCTTATGTTATTTCATGTCATTTAGTGTGCCATGTATTGCCTTGTCTTGATTTCTAATGTGTGGTTATGGAGACGATGCAGAAAGTTGTGGTGTTGACAGGAGCAGGAATATCAGCGGAATCAGGCATTCCAACTTTCCGTGGGGAAGGTGGCCTGTGGCGCGACTTCGATGCAACAGTAATTGCATTTTCTTTCTCCTTCGTGATGATTGTTTGTTTATTTATTTGTTTTTAGTCCTTCAGATTCACTTGGTTACTTTGCAACTTAGATGGAATCATGTGTATGTGGATCCTGCCTAAGTGTTCCGAAGCAGCTTCCAGCTTATTGATTCGACTTTTGCATTTTGAAAGGAACTTGCTACCCCGGGTGCTTTCGCAGCAAATCCCTCCCTAGTATGGGAGTTTTATCATTACCGTAGGTATGTCTCAATATTGGTCATTCTTATTCCATCATTGCTCGAGTCTTCTTCCTATTAACATTACTTTCGACATTTAGAGAGCTCTAGTGAAAGTTCAACTAGAACTAATGCTGGTTTGCTGCTCGTATATGAACGTTCGCCTCACTGTTGCATTGATTTTGTATGATAAATGTATTCGTCTGAGAAGAATGTTCGAATTGGAATTGGTTGCTTGCAGAACTATTGTTGCTGGAGCTGCACCCAATGCAGGCCACTACGCTGTAGCTGCATTTCAGAAGAGATGCAGACGCCAAGGGAAAGACTTCATTCTCCTCACTCAGGTGCTTCGTTTTACCTCAAGATGAACTCTTTTGGTGTGTTTCATAAAGATTTGTCAACCTGCCTATTTAGTTGCCGCGATTGGATTTTCCAGTGTATGGTTTCATTTAGACATTCGCGCTTTAAGAGCATCGTTCTGTATCTAGCTGTTGTACTGCTGCAACCCTACAACGTATCATTTGCTTCTTGCTTTAAATTACAACTGGACATGTAGCATTTCTGATTGTTTGTCTGCTTTCCTCTTATTGTATTGATGTGGTGCAGAATATTGATGGGCTCCATGCCAAAGCTGGTAGCACCGATGTGGTTGAGCTTCACGGCTCTTTGTGGGAGACTCGCTGTTGTCACTGCAAGGCAGTGGAAGAGAATAGGAACATGCCCATCTGTCCAGCTCTCGATGGCAAGGTACTTTCGATTTTGTTTGATTGAACATGAGTATCTACTTGTGATGTGAATGGAGCGTTTTTTCTTTTGTGGACTAAAGTAGTTGGATTTAAGTTGGGTTCCGTTATTCGTACTGCTGTAGTCACGACCACTGGCCTGGCTACAACCAGCATGAGGTTAATGCTTTTGGCTCGCACTCTGCACAAAAGGATGTAGTTTTTCAAGTAAATTAAGGGAATCTGAAATACATAAGGAAACGTGCGCGCTAAAAGGTAGTTATGTAAGCTTGTAGTTTCAGATTTTCAAGTTTCTTCGAGGACATCTGATAAATTTGGAAAGACGTAGGGTGAATTAGTATAGACCTTGCGCAAGGATCACACGCAAAAATTTAGAAATACTTGAATTCTATCAAATCTGATGATGCGTGTGTTTGAACTCTATTGAGCTTTTTCAGGGAGCACCAGACACTAATCATGAAGTCAATATCCCATCAATGCAATTGCCTCGTTGTAATAAATGCAATGGCTTACTGCGGCCTCGTGTTGTTTGGTTTGGAGAGTGTCTAGAGCGGGATGTTTTGAGGCGTACCGATGATGCGCTGCAAGGATGCGACTTGCTCTTGGTAGTTGGGACTTCGGCTGTGGTCTACGTGAGTACTAAACCCACCTAACTGATAGTACGTTTTGGACCTTCAGTAATTTCTAGTTTGTTGGTGATCATGCACTCGCTACATGTATAAATTGGAGTTTATTTAATCCTTCTTTCAACCACTTCTGGTAGCCTAAAACGGGCTGGCACTAATTTAATATCTCTCACCCGTCAGAGGCACATTGTTCTGTGTGTAACCTATGCTAGCCTTTATTATTGATTGCTGAATTTACAGAGGCTCTTCACAAGCCTTAGTGGTGATCTTTTCAGTGGAAGAAGTTCAGATTATGAGGGGGTTTCAGTATCACTAGCTTACAGTTGGATATCAAAAGTTACAATTGTAATCAATTATGTGAGAGTGAGCATCACTATATGCAACTAAACTTGGTTGAATTCTTCTCATTGATTGCATGCAGCCAGCTGCAGGGTATGCCCCCTTGGTAAAGGCACAGGGAGGGGTGGTTGCAGAATTTAACACAGAAGATACACCTATCAGCTATAATTGCAGGTAATTTCCTTTTTAATACAAAAAATGTATAAAATTTTGACCTTTTGGTGGCAAACAAAAGAATTTTTTTCACATCAATTGGTTACTTCGGAATAAGTTTGATTTGTTCACACGGCAGCTGGGTATATGCCTGTGCTAAACTCCAAGTAGAGAACGGCGACCAAAATAATATAAGCATGTTGCTCTAGATACGTTGCAGCTTTTCTGGAGAAATATGATAGAAGTGGAACGGCGCACGCATTTTGCGTAATCTCTGCTCCAGGATGACAGACTCAGATCGAGAATTGGCTTAGCATTCCGAGAAACATCTTAGTACCTTCTTGTTGCCTTCCGCAGGTTCAAATTTCAGGGACCCTCGTCAGTGAAGTTGCCTATGGCTCTTGGCATTGGAAAAGATCAGCTAGCTGAACCGAAGGAGACTTAACGACTTATATCAGGAAAAAAATTCCTGGGTGTTCATTGTCCTACTCGAGTGTTGTAAGTATTGCCTCTATTTCCTCGCTCGTCGGATCATGGTCTGTAGTAGATTCCTGAGAATGACTGCTGATTGATTAACCTGGTGAGGTTCCAAAACCAGGGCAGATATCAAATTGATGTGTAGTGTATGACCCACAATATTGAAAATAATTCTCTTTTACGAAAGATTCCAAGTCGCATCTTGAAAAACAAGCAGGGGTGTCACGAAATGGATTTCCATGCTTCTTTACCGTCTCCCATGTACAAATCAACTCCAATTACAATTTTTGCAGCTACCAATTTGTACACATCATCCGAATGGTTTAAATGCATGTAACGCCTTAGGTTACGGTAACCCTGAATTGCCCAAATCAACCAATTTGGCTTGCCTTTTCAGGACACAGCCAGGGGTAGGCTGTAAGAAATGGCATACCATCTGCATACGATCGTGTGCATGTTTCATGATAACTCTGAATTTGTGAGAGAAAATTGGATATGTCAGCAGGCAAACTTCTTTACCTTACCATGGACTTCCCAACTACCTTCTAGGTCCCTCCCTCTCCCCCTGTTTGCTTCCTAGTGTCTACGACTACTTCCTTTTGTCATTGAATGACTCCGCAGCACCTCGAATATCGGTATCCGTGCTACATGTTTCTGCTGACACAAACTATTGGAAGAGTTCAGTGTGATAACAAAGTTTACTTCATCAGCATGATATCACAACACTACCAATGACGTTTCTATGTCGTTCTTTCCTGCCCTGTATTCCAACTGATGGCACGACCAAGACGAGATGGAGACGAATTTCTGAAAGTGCATTGCGACAATAGGAAGCACACAATTCGACGTCATGCTTTCCATAAGCTAAGCTCACGGTGACTATAATTTTCATTCATCCAAACATGGCCCCGAGCTTGCCGATGGATGAATTTTGGGATGAGTATCATCCCATATTCTATCGTCTCCCTCGCAAGCTACGACATGGCCAGTGCTTCAGCGCCTGCGCACGTAATCCTTACGAACCTCGGCCCCAATCCAGTGGTGCCTCCAGATTGCCGAACTCGTTGCAGAATTGTGGGTTTGCGAGAGCAGTAGTTAATCTCTCTCCCGTAGCTTTGAAGCCTGTGGAAGTGTTGTGAGGAGGGAGAGCTATGATGTCCTGCTCGTCGTCCTGCCAGCGTTTAGCTGCTGGAGTGGGAGGATTACCCACAAGCATACGCAATGGGGCAGCACGGGCTGGCGATGTTGGAAGAGCGCGAGTGCCCGTTGTTGCTGGAAGGGTGCAACTGCGGGAGGAAGGAGTGCTGGTGTGCGGGGAGGAGGTGGGTAGCTTGAAGACCCAAAGCCGAAGGAGATGGAGAGAAGGAAGCTCTAGCTCGGTGACTGTGTCAGCGATTGCTAAGTCCGCGCAGCTTGAAGAGGAGCCAGCGGCGAAGGGCGAGGCGCGCGTGATTCTTGAGGTCCAGGGTTTAAGGGCTGTAGTGGCCGACACTCGGCAAGAAATTCTGAATGGTGTGGATCTTGTTATTCGGGAGGGGGAGGTGAGTTTGCTTTCTTCGTAGTGGAGTATCAATTTAGACCCTAGTTTATATTGCAATGGCATGGACAGAGTTCCTGTAAATTGCAGGGGAGTGGTTCTTGAATATGTCCATGCGTGGTGTTGAAGCGAATAATCTCCATGGAGCCAACCGAACGAATTGCTCCGAATTTATTATCTATATTGCGAAGAACGATACTAGGAATTTTTATCGTTCTAGTTCTTCTATTTGTGTTGGAAATTGCACTGAAGACGCTTATAGACTAGATTCCCTGGTTAGAATGATAGAGCAGGTACCTGACTGGCCCCGATCATTGGTGATGCAGGTGCATGCGATAATGGGAAAGAACGGGTCGGGGAAGAGCACACTATCTAAGGTTGCCATTCTGGGACTGGAATAACATGGGTTTGCATGTTATATATCTCTTCTAGTCCCCAGATGTCCTTGAGGCTTTGTTGCCCTAATGTTTTTGTGGTCATGTTTCGAAACATTTCTACCTTGCCGTCGCAAATATTTCACCGGGTTTTGTCCAGAGCATGGCAGCTCATCTTTGAATTTCATGGTGGTTATGCAGGTACTTGTTGGTCATCCAGACTATGAAGTGACAGGAGGAACTGCCATTTTTAAGGGGGAGAACCTCTTTGATAAAGAACCTGAAGAAAGAAGTCATTGTGGTCTTTTTCTAAGTTTCCAGTCTCCAGTTGAAATTCCTGGAGTGAGCAACATGGATTTTCTTCGCATGGCTTGCAATGCCAGGCGAAATGCACGTGGGCTTGAGGAGCTTGGTCCACTTGAGGTAAATTGACTAGACCTGCTTGTATGCATGTGTGTGTTGTTTTTGTCGTCTTGTTTATTCGTTTTCTTCTTTCTTTCTTACTTTTAATTTTAATTTTTTGTATTTTAATTAAAAAATTAGTGGAGGCTGAAGTTGTTGAGACGGTTACTGGTTTTTGTTCCATATATTAAACCTTTGGGAAGAGCAAGTCTAGTTCATGGTAATGTATGTCGAGCAGATTTTCCATGAATCTTATTGAGTGCAGTTTTATGGTGGTCTAGTAACTGTGTTTTTCCCTTTTACAGTTTTATGGATTCGTAGCTGAAAAGCTTACAGCTCTGAACATGGACCCAAGATTTTTGGACCGTAATGTCAACGAGGGCTTCAGTGGAGGTGAAAAGAAGCGGAACGAAATCTTGCAACTATCGGTATGCACTTGGAAAACGTCGTTTTATTAGATTAGAAATGAAGTAAAGGATATTGAAGTTCTTTCAGACGCCCTAGTTCTTGAGCACAGATATTAAGTGGTTGCTTTCCTGGATTAAACCTAGTAATTGGATTACGACTGGTTTACTAATTTGACCTATACATTTGGATATTGTGCTCAATTAGTGATAGATATCCATAATGAAGTAATTAATGACCTATCAAGCAACATATGCATGATGACACGTGGTAATTTCCAAGGGCTAGAGCACTGAATAGAGATCGTGATAAGCAGGTGCTCGAAGCAGACATGGCTATTTTGGACGAGATCGACTCTGGCCTGGACATTGACGCCCTACGAGATGTTGCAAATGCGGTTGTTGGTTTGAAGAAAGATAACAATGCCATTCTTATGATCACTCATTATCAGCGCCTGTTGGATTACATCATGCCCACCTATGTGCATATCATGGTAAGACAACATCTTTGAATGATTTTACAGCAGCAGTTGACCTCGAGGCCTCAAACAAAGTTGTGTAGAAATCCAGCCCACCTGTAGTTGCTTTCATAATAGGTTCGCTTCATGCTTTCAGCTCTAGATCCAACACTACTACACATTTGAATTTGTATGTCCATTTCTTTATTCGAATTTTATGCGGTTGCAGGAGGCTGGACGGATCGTGAAGACAGGTGATATGACATTAGCAGCGCAACTTGAAGCAGGTGGTTACAACGCCGTGCAGGCTATGAAAATGTAGAGTTAGAGACTGCATGTTGATGGTACAGCCTACTTTGCTGCAAGGCATGCACAGGACGTTGCCAATTTTGATCTTATATAAAACAACAGTTTGATTGAGAATAACATAATCGTTATGGTGATGATTACCTCCAAATCATTGATTGAAAGATGATTCTTCTTTGACAAGATGTTGCCCATAGTTTGCACACCCTCTGATCTTCAAAAGATAGATCATGTTTCTCTTGAAGTATTGTAGCCTTTATTATGAGTTATTTTGTGCAGTTTTGAATATATTCTTGTCCAGAGTGCCACTGTATACTACGGTGTTTTATTTTGCCCACGCAATGGCTGTGATTCTTAGTTTGAGGGAAACTTAGCGGATCATTTCCAATATCATGAATATTTTTAGTACTTATCTCAACCAAAATTATTGTGTGGCAAGTGAAGTACAAATATATGAGAGGTGCAGCATAGGCATACAATTTGGCATAAACGACAGGTAAAGTGAGATAGAATTTTATTGTTTCTTTTGTTACTTTTGTTTATTTAGAAATAAATTTAGAAATACTTACAAAGGTCCTTACCAAAAAGAGACATCACATGGTGACAGGGGCACTTTATTAAAAATTATAGTCTAATGACTAGGTTGAAAAATTAAACATCAAAGTAACAACCTAGTTCTTAGTTTGATAAATACCAAAGACCTAAAAATTTAGTTGCTTGCAATTGAAGAACTTCCAAGTTAACTAACAACCCAAGTTGTAATAATGATTAAATAACAATTAGATTGTTATAATATTTAAGGTGTATAATTGAGATACACACTTAAAATACACTTTTAAAACGTGTTGATTTATAATAATCATTAAATTTTTAAAAAAGCTAACACAAACAGTTATTATTAAATATTATAAGAAATTTATTGCTGTCTTTTATAATATATCTTTTAGGTGTGTTCCAAATTGTATAAATTCTTTCTTTGAAAGATTCATTAATTTTGCATTGGTATTAACAGAAGTGCCAATAAATTGATAAATTAATATATGTTTATATATATATATTTGTACTAGTTTGACATAATAGTATGCTTTACACAATTGATCTCAAATTCAATTGTAGAATATTTATATATTTTTTTTTGACAATTACTAATTTGTGTAAAACTGGTGTAAGAGGTGCATGATAAAAAAAAATTGTATTGTTTAAATTTTAAAGGAAAAAAAATAATACCTTATTTGAAGGTATGAGAAAATAATGATAAAATGGTAGTGAGGCTCTTAGAAGCCAAAGTTTTTGAAGAGTCAAAATTTTCTTGAAATTAAATAAGTAAAAATTCCATCAACATTTGTAAAATAACCCAATTACCAAAGATACCTCACATTCTATTTTTAGATATATAAATAAAGATATGACTAAAATAAAAGTTGAAACATTTTCTTAAAACAACTTGAACAGTTTTTTAAAAAACGATTTATGTGTTTTGAATTTGATATAATATTTTGGAAATATAAAATTTACCAAATTCTACAAATAATATAAAAAAGAAGAATATCTTTGTTCCTCTATCCTTGTAATGAGTTGAAATATTCAATAAAAATCCTATAATACATCCTTTATAGGATATATTATCCACAACTGAGTAATACATCCACAATAGAATTGCCTCAAAAGTCCAACCCATACATATATTACACAAAGATAACCAACACATTTTTCTTGTCCATCATTGTAACATGATGATTGTAACATTGTAACATGATTGTAATAAATGTTGATATATCTAACTTCCCTTTCTTTTGGGTTGGTTTAGTAGCAAAGTAAAACCTTTTACTTTAACTCTCATGCAACTAGTAGATGGTCGAGAAACGGTAGATTTTGGGACCCAGCAGGTGGGAACTCTATTCACACCGAAATGAAAAGCTAACCCGGCTCTCTTTGATTTTAGGGTTTAGTCATGGTTCTGGGTTTAAGGAATTGGGTTGCATTGCTTTCAGTCGTCCATCGGCTAGAAAACCTTCACATCCACAGTAGAATCGTGCCGAATGAGACGATGCCATTGTTCTCCTTTTACTGTTTTCCCACTATTCTTCTTCAAAATATCTGCAGGTGGTGAGGATCTTGCTGAAGAGCACAAATGTAATGACATTCTGGACTTGTGTGTCTTGGTTTTTTCTGCCTCGAGTTGGTGGATGTGTCGATCAGTTGAGCAGTTGATGGTTGCACTCCTGATTTTCTGATTTTCTGAGGCGGAACGTAATTTTAGAAGTGTAGTGCAGGTATTTTGATTTTTGTAGGATAACTTCATGTTTCCAGGATTATGGGTTTTGTTTGTTTGGTGCAAGTCACGCGTTCTTGCGTATGCTTTAATGGTGAGAAGTGGGGGTCCTTGTGCAGGGCGGGTCGATGATCATGTTGTGAATGAGCAGGTTCATGGAGAGAGTATGAAGTAGAATTTGGAGCCATGTCGAAGAAAGGATTGTTTGGGCTGGCGAGCAAGGCCGGGGATGTTGCCGCCATTAATTGGTATCCGGGGCACATGGCCTCGGCTACTAAGGCCATTCGGGAGAGGATTAAAGTAGTAGACCTGGTGGTCGAGGTTCGCGATGCTCGGGTTGGTCATCGTTCCTTTCTTATTTCACCAAGCATAGTTCTGGAAACCTATTCATGCTACTGTCAAGGAGAATAATGCAGTGGCGACTCAATGGGACTCAAATTCCCCTCACGGAAGTGGCAGTGCTTGTCAAGGACTGTAGAAATGCACTGGCCTTGAGCTGATGGACAAAGGCATGATTCTTGTAGTACCCAGGTTATATCAATGGCGGTTCCGAGGAAATTCAGCGGTTTATAGCAAATTTCCTTCGTCAGAGCCTTTCCACGAAGTTGGGTGATTTCAGTGTTACCGTCTTGCTTCATGATTCGTAGGATACGTGCAACTTTACAGTAAAATTTCTGTTTGATGGTAACTAGTGTGAAAATATTTTTTCTGAGCTTAGCTGAATATTTTTGCCTACGTGGAATTTTAGATACCGTTATCATCAGCCAATTCAGAGTTCCAAGACCTTTTGGAGCGCAAGAAACGTTTGATTGTTTGTAACAAAATGGATCTTGCTAACCCCAATATGACACTTGTAAGTATTGGTAGTTTTCTTTGTTTGATGTTCTCCTTCTGTGTTGTAGTTCATCTGTGTAGAGCTTAGTCTTCACACGGTTAATTGCATGCCGTAGTATTTGATCTCTTCTGGTTTTCTTCTTAGTTGGTTGAGTTACTAATTATGTTGCAAATGAAAGAAGTATGTGTAAATTGCAACTTATTGTGAGTGTCAATGCGGTGTGTGAACTGGATTGCAGAAGTGGGAATCACACTTCCAAAAACTCAACCAGCGCCACGTGTTTGTAAACGCTCATCAGACCAAATCGGTCAGAAAGGTACATTAAGGTTATTTTGGGATAACTTGGCCGAAGATGCATCAAACTCTCTTGGGTTTCCAAAGTGTAGATATTTTGAGCTATGGCTTCATCAGCATTGCACTAATTTGTGGAAACGTCGTATGAACTTTATGCACATTTGATCAGATGCTGGAAGTCGCGTGGGACTTACTGAGGGAGAAGTTAGCAAAGGAGCCAACTTTGCTTTTGATGATTGTGGGCATTCCAAACGTGGGAAAATCTGCACTCATAAACACCTTATTTCGGCATGCGCATGCGGTGGCCAAATCAGGTGCCATAGCCAGCATGTTCTGAAAGTTCCTGTTCGTGTTTTCGCTTTCCTCTCACTCCCTAAATCTTTCCAGCTGGGATCATTTGTCTTTATGTTGTACATACGTTCTTATTTATTTCATTTGTGGTTTAGTACTCACTACTATTTTCATGTAGAGCAGGAGCACTTGAAGAAAGCCAAAGTTGGGCCTCTACCAGGTGTTACCCAGCATATTTCTGGGTTTAAGGTACCCACTGAGTCCTACTCTTTGGTGACATTATGTGTGTACATACGATTAAAGAGTAACCTCATGATGCTCAGGGTTTTATGTGGTTTTTCACAGATCGGAGAAAAGCCAAGCGTCTATGTCTTGGACACTCCTGGTGTTCTTGTTCCAAATATCGATAACATTGATACGGGATTAAAACTTGCCCTAACAGGTAACCTTTCTTTTGATTCTTTTGTCAAATGTGGAGTTATTACCCAGCATATAGAAGTCTACAAGTTGCATCTCACGGTGAATTATTTCAATAGCAGTATGCTTTTGGAAATAAAGGCTACTTAGCATGGATTTCTCTTATCGTCGTCGTATCAGGAGCTGTGAAAGACTCAGTGGTGGGGGAGGAGCGGGTGGCACGATACCTTCTGTCAGTCTTGAATGCTCGCTCTATTCACTTGCGATGGACACCTGGATTTTCTCAGGTATTTGCCTCCTGCAATCATTCTGATGAATATATACATATAAATCTGGAAGATGATACACTCCGCAGATGAAAAAGATAATTTTTGTATCATTCTGTATGAGGTGGAAATTACGTCAGTGGTATGAGCTTTGCGACAATCATAATTTTTGTAACCTTGTTCGACCTGATTCTGCTGAACTAACGCAGTTTTTTTCCTGGGTTATGATTCATTTGCCAGGCTGAATGTGACACATCTGAGATTGGTGCAAATGTGCAAAAGGTCATCGCACAAGCTTGCTTGAAGTTTGATGGAAACCTGGAGGATAAAGATGACATGGAGAGTTTGGTCGATGAACAAATGCTTACGATTCGCAGAATCTTAAAAGTTCCTGCTGAGGTCGGAGACGATGGTTGGATACGGGTCTCCAAGCAACTTCTTAAATTGTTTAGAACTGGGCGACTTGGTCGGTTCACATTAGATCCTGTTCCTGTAATGACCTGAAACTTTGAAGTTTGAAATCAAATGATTACGAAACCTTGCAATATGTCACTGGATTACGAAACTTTGCCCCCGAACTCTTTTTCCTGTTCCGATATTTTGTGGTATCTTGAGGTTTAGATTAAAATTTTAATAAAGCTTGGGGGTGGAGGAAAGAAAAGAATGGTAAACTCGGTTTTAAAGATAACATCATGCTACATTGCATGAAAGTGACATTGAAATCTTAGTTCTTGCATTCGCTGCAGCAACCGAGGCAGAGATTTTAGTTTTCTTTGTGAGTTTCAAGTACCCAGCATGAAGAAGATGAATAGACTCCAGTGTGGTAAATTGATTGGAATATGCCACAGCTGCTGACTCTGCATAATTACGAACTTAAAATACATGTGCAGATGTTTGGAGAGAGTTAAATGACCCCTTACATTTCCATTTTTAAGTACAGACTGAGGTCCTGATGGGAGTTTGGGATTGCACACGTTTGATAATAGAGGGTACCCTATGGCTGCTCTACCAAAGGACTTGTGACTTCAAAGAGGCTGCAAACATTGCCTGATTGGAGATAGAAGTAAAGCAACAATCTTCAGTCAAGGTACAGGGTTAGGATTTGGGGTATTAGGGTAACTAACTGATGAACCTTAACCTCAACAAATAGGATAATCAATATGAAGTACAAAAGTAGTGCTCAATTCAGAGCAACCACTACATCGAACAAACGAAGGATAAATAGCTATGCACATTCTCAGTCTCCTTTGGTTTGCTGGCGTTTCTAATCGCCGTTTGGTGGTGGTTATCTCCAACACTTTACAAGAATCTTTGTTGCTAACAACCTCACCCAACATCAGATAATAAAATTACAAGATGGCTGAAGATTTACCCCTCTGAGATTTCTCACCTTTTTCCCGCGAATTAATTATGCGATCCTTGACCTTTGGTTTCACTCCTGGGTGGACTATTCTTCTTCCGTCTTGGAGGTGATCTCATGGAATACCGGCAAGCAGCTGGAACATTCCATATCTCAGTCCCTGATGTATTGATGGGAGCAAGAGAGCTTCTGCCCTCCCAATCCTTTAACGCCTGGCGCAGGTCCTCAATTTTGTTGTCCATGCCCACGCAGCAATTTGCATGCATAGTGACAACTTTTGACATGTTCTTGCTTATCTGTCACAAAAGGAATTGTTTCAAGGTTTAAAAGCATCTGATGCTGGATTTGTATTATTCGGCCATGAAGAGATGAGGGAGTTTTTATGGGTTTGTACAACAGAGTAACCTCATGCTGCACCTAGCTAATCAGTAGTCTACCTACTCAAATTGCCGAGCCAATCTACCTCAAGTTCGTCAATTTGAAAACTGATCAAGCCAATCGAAGTGAATCCTAGTACCATTCAAAAGGTACTGCAATTGGGCGCTCAGGAATGCTATGTGTCCAAAAGAGATAAATTAGTACTGTTCAATCAAGATGAATAAAAATGAATTAATTGAATGTACCTCACAGAAGCCTGAGAACCTGTCCGTTTCTAAGAACCGAATCTTGACCTTGTAAGTAGCAAATTCATTGTATTTGAGCATCACTTTCAGAACCGACTGTTCATCAATTGATGGATTCTCCTCTCCTCCATGGCACCAGTGCCTGTACATCGCAATGGTACGGTTGTTGGATCGGGTGTACTGGTACCCACAGTTGGGCTTATTGTAAAACGAATGCGGATTGCCCCTGTACTTGTCAGAAGAAATTTGAAAGTCTGTGTTGTTCGAAAAATGGTCGAATGGATTCCTCAACCATAAGATGTCTGCATCCTGAAAGAAGAGTTAACAAAATCATTGAGCTAATCACAATTTCAATCTAAACTTTCAGGTTATGTGAAAAAAAAAAGAAAAAACAAACATTCCTCTCTTCTTTGTTTGGAATTTAAGGATCTCAGCTCCATCAAATTGTTGTATGTTGCTGGCTACGAACTAGATAAATAGTACCTTAGCAGCCCAAATGATGAGACTCTTGTGGTAATTAGAATCTGCTCATAACCACGATGTTTGCATAGTTACCAAACCATCCGGAATACAAATGTACAGATGGACGTGCAGCAGTGGCTCACAGTGAAGACGAAGTTGTAGCCCATCTCCAAGATGGTGCGCAGCAAACTCATGCGGCGCCACATCATCTTGAGAAAGTCCTCGGTCATGTAACGTTTCCTGCTGGTAAAGTCCACCCCCTCTGTACGCAGCATGAAGCAGTGGTGGTGTAACTCTCGGCACCGCTCCAGGGATCGCTGGTCAAGGGCAACGATCACCAAGTGGTTCAGGAGAAGCTGGATGTTCTCCCCCTTGTGGAAACTCTCCAAAAAGATGTCGATCATGGCGTCTTTCGCAGCCCACGCCTGGTTCAATGTGGTTACAATCACTGTCTTGTCTGCAGTTGCAGCGCTGGATAGCATAGCTTCCAAGCCATCGTAAGAGGAATTTGCCGATTGGGGAACGGTCGAATTATTCAGAACATCTGACAGGGGTTTGTCAGGGTGTGATCCCGAGAGAGTAGAGTTGAGTACCTCTGACAGATTATTAATGGTTGTCTCATCTGACGATATTCTCTGATACATGCAGCCGAAAGCATGTCAAACAGCATGAGGTGTGTGGGGACAAGAACATGATCAGTACTATCTACGCACAAGTCAAATCTGCAAGCCGAACATGCCCAATTGAAAGAGCTAGTAAGCTTGCCTGCTCCGGCACCGATTTAGATGCATCTGAATTGTTGGCAAAATTGTCAGAGGGAAGAACTCCGCAAAGAAGCTGATTCACCGGGTTCGTGAAGTACATGAAGAGGTAAGGCAGGACCAAGAGTGTGGCAACCACAGCCACCACCGACAATGTCTTCCTGAACCTCATTGTTTCCCCAGCGACGATTCCTTGTCAATCCAAACTCAATCACTACCCAACTACGAAAGCACGCTCTTCAACTAGTCTCACCATCGCCAAGCTGGTGTTTAATCGCCTCTCATCAATTTGCACCAACTTCTAGACATACCTCTCGTCCATCATTGTTGTGCAAAACTAGCTCCCCTAATACTAACTGCCTCAGGAAATCCAGCCGCAGAAACTGTGACACAAACATTTGATCAATCTTCCAGATTCAGAGTAGCAAACGTCGAGGTGCGCTTGGTTCGATAGTACGTAACAAACAGGGTGAAATTCCCCCCCTGTCAGTGCGTGCGATGCAATTGAGGTCAAGGATTGATGTGTAAGACTAATACCAGCTCATTCAGAAAGGTCCTTCGTCCAACTGTCACCATCTCTAGCATTCAACTTGCGTCACTTTGGCACGGCAATTAAAGGAGTTGTCTCAATGTTCCCGCCTCCTAGTACATCTTGCTTTTTATGTCGCAGTAGCTCCATAATTCGGAGCTACTGCATCTGTATCATGCAATTTGGATCTTAGCATTAACTAGGCTTCACCCATCGAAATTCAGGAATAACTGTTAAAGTGGTAAGGACTATATCACCACTCTGAGTGCTCATGGATGCAGAATCAAGGATTGAGGATATTCTTAGAGAGAGATTTCCTAGATGTCGTTGAAAATCAATTAAGGCCTTCTAGATAAAGTCAAGAGGCGTTGGAACTGCCAAGCTTACAACCATCTAGTTAGACAATATTAGTCTCAAGTGCGTAGTCAACATGTCATGAGAGGTTGTTGTGTGTTCTGTTCTTTTTGATGGATTGCCGAGGGTCCAAGGTTCTTCATTCAGCTTTTGCAATTTTGGAAATTTTTGAAAAGAAAGGAGGAATTGTTGACTCAGCAGAAGACCACAAATACAAGATTACAACCGTCGCACTGTTGGAGAATTTTGCCACCTACTAGTCTCTGCATGTGTGACTAGGGTCGCAGTCTAGAAAACCAATTCTAGAAATCTCCTGTTATGCATCCATGCACCGCGAATGCAGCAGAACAATGCAAGCGAACTAAATCACCTTCTCTTTCTTTCTCCTTTTTCTACTTCTTTACAGATACGTGAGCATTAATCTATTTAAAGAATACCTGAGGATATTGTGGAGAATCAGGTCGATCAACCAAACAAATATTTGTCAACCCGAGGAGGCGATGAAACTGCTTTTGAGATCCCATGTGCGACTTCGACAACACAAATGGTTTTACTTTTTTAATTTTTTTTTTAAATTGTTTTTTTTATGGACTGAATCATTCTCTTCGTGTACCCTACCATCCCATCACAGTAAAAATATTGGTGGTTCTCGTAAGGTTAAGGCCATCGTCCTCCTACTGTGATGGAGACCACCTGGCACAAGACACTGTTCACGACTCCACCAAAGTACAGCGTCGCTAAAAGCTTTTCACAAGCAAGCTTCACGATGCCCTTCCACGGCAGGGCTCTCTGGTTATGACAGTTCACCCAATTGTGTTTTTTTGAAAGAATCGTCTTTGGGAAAGCAGACAAAAAAGGTAAGATGCTCTACCGAAAAACATTTGTTACGGTCCAAAAGATCGCGACTTGCTGTACATGTATCACATGTTTTTCTTCTACCGTTAAACAATTAAATAAATAACTTGAATAACACCGAGTATTCTACATTCTTTTGACTCATTAAACTGTGCAAATTCAAAATGTTTGTATCAAACTTGAGTTGTTGTTTACCATAGGAAAGTCAATTAGATGTGAAATCTAAACACTTGAAACAGATTGAAATTTAGATTAAAATGTTTTAAACCCCTCGTTTGTTATATTCCCCATGTGTTCAAAAATACCTAAATACAACCCAAAAAGTGTATGCAAATAATATTGTGGAAGTGACGCACAAGGATTGACCATAACTGCAATAAAGAGGCACTTCTTACATTTAAAGAATTATTTTGAACTCGATTTATATTCTAGAAATTAGCTTGCAATACCGCAGAAAGCATCAGCACAGGTCTTATTCTCTTACAAATTACAGACGTTCTTCCACTTTTCTATCTGTATTTCGTAAGTTACCTATACTATCTTCAAAGGTGGGTGAGATCCATATCACTAACTCAGTATGTTCTGCAACATTCCATGATGTCCTTGAAAAAACCTCATAGTCAAGCATAGTACCATATTTGCATGAAGTAGGAAAAAAGGAAAAAGAAAAAAAACGAAGAAAGCCGGGCCTTCACACTGTACAGATTTTCTCTGTTTAATACACACCAAAATAAATAAGCTCTTTGTAGGTGTTGTATTTCTCGGAGTGTTGTATTTTCTAGCAGATATTCGGAACTAGTGCAGAACTCAAAGAAGTTCCAAATCTCCGTGTGTGTCTCTCTCTGTGCGTGGGTTGCAACTTTTTCTTTTCTGCGCAAAATAAGATTCAAAACCAGAGAAAGAAGCTATCGGTCTACAAAACTCCCAAGCAGATGCAACGTCTGAACCACTAAAATAGACTTCAAAAACATGATTGGCTAATACAAGCAGGTATTTCGAAGTGTAAATACTGAGCAAAAAGTCCACACACCATGTTTTTGAAAACATTTGAACAAAAACATGTCCAGTATCCATCATCCTAAGTATACGATTCAACCCCACAAGTGAGGGCTAGTGCCTCAGATACCCCAGTAAAATGTTTGCCTATTTTCAGAAAATGCACAGGTGATAAGGAACTGTGACACAGGTTGATGTTCAAGAAACCAGTATCAAATTCACTCACCATTCTATTATTACGAATACCAAGGTCTCTATGAAATGGTCACATGGAGACACTTAACTGGAGCATTTGCAGCGTCTTTGTAAAGGCGAAGGAAAATGTTTAATGGGTCGTCTAAATCCTAAGCACCTGCTTGACCACCTGATGGGAAAAGCCGCTTCCGGATCTGGGCATAATAGCAACCAACATGTCGATAAATAAAATTCAATTTCTCAAACCCCACATCAAAACAAATAAAATGAACAATGAATAAATCGATGAATAAATCAATGAGTAAATCTCGAAAACAGATTTCAATTTGAAATACAGGCAGCTCAAATGATATCAAAAAATTTTAAGTCAATACTTTCTACTCAGTAATGAAAACTACTTACAAAAAGAAAAAGATCTACAACAAAAGTAAACACATGCCTGTTGATATTAGTTACAGGGTTCATTATATTTTTAAAAGCTCCTTCATACTCAACTCACATTGAGAATAAGTGATGAGTTGGTTTATTCGCGTAGTACTAGGTTACAGGCATCTATTTTTTGTGCCGTCGGTGGCAAAACTGTTCAGACTTGTTATATATTGTGGCATGCATAAGGTTGACCATTGCTCCCAGTTGCCAAGTAGCACGACACATGGTCGGGATAAATCAACGCATGTAAAAAGCAAGCAAGCGTTCCAGAAGCATATCGACACCTCCAGAGCAGTTTAGACTTTTACCTCAGGCAGTTGTTGCTTGAACACAACTTCCAAGCGAGCGTCTAAAGTGTTCTCCAAAACAATGCGCCCGTCCTTTGTAGCCAATACCACTCCCCCAGTACTGTAGTCACAGAATCACATTAGAAACCAACCATGGGATAGCACACCTCACATTTCGTTGCCTAAAATACAAGGAGAATGCATTGCCATATGTAGATAACAAAGAACATAAAGCATCCAGAGCGAAGCAAATGGGACAACAAATTTCCAACAAAGAAGAGCTCGACTCGAGCAACCTATACAGGAAGTAGAACTAAACCATCCATAACCTGTCTTCAAATACAAAGCTCATCCCTGAAAAAGAAATGCTGGGCACAAGGAATCCTACACGATAACTGCATGATTCCTGTTTTGCCAATGTAGTGACTTATCACCTCCAAAATTTTTAACCACAACCATTCACATTACGCCGACACGCAACCTCCCGAAAGCCTCCAATAACCATGACTACAGTTTCCCTCTGAAGCATACGTTTCTGAAACAAGGTTCTGGTGTATACATAGTTGAAAAAATACCGCACTCCCATGTATTGTGCCGAGTAATTGCAGTTTGAATTCGTACCACACCATGAAGCTAAAAGTAAGACGAAAGAAAGGGTGTAAATACCATGATGAACCATGATTCGACGATCCTGGTGGCCCGGGAAGAAAATGCTCGTCGTCCACAAACACCTCCGGCACATCAACATTCAGTTTCTCTGCATACGCCTGCTTCGCTGATTCAATCACCGACTGCACTATTTCGAGATCTTGCTCGCGGCATCGTAGCTGTGTTGACTGCTCCTTCAGCCTCAACAAACCCTGGACAACAACGTACCACCTTCTTCAGAATATATCGCACTGAAAAGGCCGCACCCTAAATACCACTCATAGAATGCACGTAAAAGATATCTTAAAAAGAAATACTGTTGGCTGCCTTTGTGCCGAAACTAGCCGAATCTTCGAGTCCCAAGAGCTGAATACCTGGATGATGAGCGCTTCCAGGAGTTTGGGATAGTCTTCATTGTCACTCGACCCAACCTTCTGCAGCTGCTTCTCAGCCGCTTCTTTCATCTTGCGAACCAAGTCATCCTGAGCTTGCAGCAACTTCAGCCGGGAAGCATTCAATTGGGTAGAGTACTCACTGCGCAAAAATTGAAAGGCAAAGATAAATGAGGAATCATAAATTGTTACTACTGTCCTTAACTGAGAATCTGGCTAATGGATGGTCCTTGCCTAAAAATATTGCTACTAACAAAAGTCATTCATGACAGCAAAATAATACACATGATTTCCTAAAATTTCGTAACTATGATGATAGATGTCAATAGTTTCTGAGTCTCCGCATTCACTGCACTAGCAGGTCCAACTATGCTGGAATAGAACTGCCTCCTCATTTTAGGTCATGCACAGTTACTCTGATGCACCCAGAAGTCGGTCATATCCCAAACTGCAGTAGTAGACGATTACATTTTACGGCGAACTTCCACTTGCTTCTCCTTGCGCTCAAACTCCTGTCGGATCTTTCTCTTTTCAGCTTCCACAATCTGTAGCTTCTCAATGTTGAATTCCTGCGATTGACCCCATCGACATGCTTATAACCGTTGTGCTAACAAGATTATGTAATGTAGAAAGGAGAGAGGGGATCGAAGAGTTTCATCTAGCATTTGTCAGATCAAACACACACAGCCTGGTAGAGCCAGCAAGTGAATTTCACGGACATGAAGTAAAAGGGTGAATTTCAAAAACAATGCAGGAGGATGCAACAAGCATGGCGGAGTGGCAAAAGGCAGAGATAAAGAGCATGCAGCACAAGAATTCCAATAACCAGGCTTTGATTAAATTCAACGAGGCCACAAGCCACGATCCAATTCAGATCCAATGGTCTTAAAAGACTTAAAAGTACTAATTTGGGCTAAGAAGATTCCGTATCATGTAAAATGATATAACATTCGACAAGTTCATCTGTATTGAAGTCCACTACACTGTTCTCGGTGAACCCCGTACCATACAGTGACCTCGTATTCGGAGCTTTCAGAACGCTACGTCACCCATCGAGTCAAACCTAGAACGTTTAACAAAAACTAAACACTAAATGAGAGCCTCACAATTGCGTGATGCCCTACAACAGAAGAGCAACTACAAGTGACGAATACGAAAGGTTGAGACATAGTGGCTTTACCTCTTCAGCAGAAACTGAAATCTCGTTGGCCTTCTCCTCAGCTTCCTGGCGAATAAACTGCACCATCTGCTGGACCTGCTTCGAGACCTCCATGTCATTCATCTTGCTCAACCCTACTGAATCCCCAAACTAAGCTCTAAACCGTACCCCAAAATCGCAATGGTGCGCACGGAGGGTTCGTCAAGCAATGTCGACGCCTTCTCCCGGAACTTCGGTCACCAAATCCTAGTCCGGGGACTAAAAAACAGCAGCAAAAGTCTGGATCGGGACACCAAGAGATCGCGATCGCGTTGCACACTGGACGAAATCTAGGGAGTTCACACCCCAGGGTGCAAATTCGTCACAATTTGAGACTATCTAGGTCACCCAGTTCCAGTTTTATCACTTACAACGAAGGCTTAGTTATGTTTTTTGTCTCTCGCTGTTGCATAACTGAGCAGTGGTTATAGGACCCACGGGCGCGTGGGTGGTTCTGGTCCCGCGCGAATGGGACCTGCGCAAGGCTGGACAGCGAGGCTGCCATGCTGGGTCGCGGCCGCACCGCCACTCTTCACCATGTCACCGCGGCGGCGTGGGGGCGTCCAGGAATCGTCGCTGCCTCGCAGTCAGCTCCCTGCTCACAGTCCCCCTCTTCCAACTCTTCCAACTCTTCGGGAGGCCGGGCATTGTGAGTGTAAAATCTCATGTGTGGCGTGATGCCGTTGCTAACTGCATCACTGGATCCCACTAGTTTATTGCCTGGTGTATCAGCTTGGGGTGAACCCACAGGACCTTCACGCTGCGTGGAAGTAGACGCTACCATCTCCTTGCGATCGGTGCCAGTGTAGCGGTGATCCCACCGATTGCCAAGCTCCGCGCGCCGTGGGTCTTGTTAGTGCCTGCGTATGCACCGGGCTCTGGGTGGTGTTCCCAAGCAATGAGTGAGTAGGGAGTTCGAAAGTTTTTTCTAGAATGCAGCAGGTGGACATTTATCTATGCTTCTAGCTTTTACTAGGAAAGTTGGAACTTACTTCACGAATGTAACCATGGAGAGGAATTGGAGTTGTGGACAATAATTGGGTCACTAATCACATGCCAAGTGGTATGAGCACCATCTCTCTTTCAGGTAAAGTGGGAGAATTTAGTTGCCATGGTTTGAGGAGGGCAAAGAGGGCAGAGTTTCTACATTGTAGTGTCATAAATGGGACATTATTCAAATTAAACTTCATTTCACAGAAATCGTGCCAAATGTGATCATTAGTGAATACTTTTCCCTTATTTCTTTATGCTCTTTTGCCCACCAGTAACAATACACCACATAATACTTCCATGATGGATGGATGGATGGATGGATATATAAATTCATATTCAAACATTTTATTTTATTTGATACAAAGTTGTTACTCACCAACTTTGTAATTGGTTTTGTTTGTTTGGTTGGTTTTTCTTTAAAATTGATAACTAAATTTTTGTTTTCTAGTGAACACAGTACAAGTTACACAAATAGAGGATAAAAATTTACTCTACAAAAATTCTTATAAACTATTTCATGGACTGTTTAAACTGAATTTTTTTCTTGGTAAATTTCAACAAAGAAAAAAGAAAAAACACAGACACAGACACACACTTTCACTGTACTGTCGTTTCAATGCTGATCTTAGCTACCTTAGCTGATATACAAAAAAATATGGCATTATTTCTTGCAAATTTATTATGGACAACAAATATAAAATAAAAAGGTTGACTTCGCACATTCGTTATCAAAACAAATTAAAAAATTAAAAAAAAATCTATCATCATAATGCACCAGAAAATATGACAATCTGTGGAGTATTAAACTAGATGTACTCAAATGACGAAACGTAATATACACCAAGGTATAATGGACTGTAGATTGTAGTGTTACAAGGTGATGATCCTCATTTAATAAAAATACACATGGCATTTTAGAGTTATCCAATAAATTTAACACATTCATACGTTGAGGTTACAAACACATTGACAGTGCAGAAATGATATAAAATATATAAGATTACAAGATTATTCTGCTGCAGGAATGGCGAAAACCAACCACCTGCTAGCTGGAGAGAACAAACTCGAGCATTTATAGAAAAAACAAAGACATGCCTAAGCACCAGCTTGTCCGCCTGAAGGGAAGAGACGCTTTCGGATCTGAACATAAAAATACACATGGCATCATTGATACATGCGCTTCAGACTTACTGCCTAGGATTGAAATGATACAGAAATTCAACCTACTCATCCTTATTTCAGGAAGGAGTACTACGAAGTGAAAATAAAAAATTGTGACAAACACTGTAAGAAGCTCAAAACCTAATATCAGTACACAGTCACTAATATGTCAATTGATATTACTTCGAAATGCAGAAAAAAGTGGAAAATCATAGCGTAAAAGTGGGCCTACCTCAGGCAGCTGCTGCTTGAATACAACTTCCAAGCGTGCATCTAGAGTGTTCTCCAATACAATGCGCCCATCCTTGGTAGCCAACACCACTCCTCCTGTACTGTAGTCACGGAACAAAGAAAACCATGTCAACGGTAAAACCAAATTTTGTCTAAACAAATACTTTCAACAACAAAACTTCATTCGTTTCCACCTCCCGGCTCAGCAAGAGAAAGAACCATCGTAATTATGTTGAAGATGGTATTTAGAGTGTTTCAATTGATTACAGGTGAGAGACGCCAGGGTTATCACAGTACAAGCTCTGCTCAAAATACTCTGCTGCATAAAATACTCTCAGTACTCAAATTTTTAACTCTGAAATATAGTCCTCCGAAACTTTCAGGGCAAATTATACAAAGAGTGAAGCAGTTTCGTGTATCGAGTTCAAAGACAGAATAACAATAAGTGCACTTGAAAGAGAGAATAAATACCAAGATGAACCATGGTTCGATGACCCTGGTGGCCCGGGAAGGAAATGCTCGTCGTCCACAAACACCTCCGGCACATCAACATTCAGTTTCTCTGCATACGACTGTTTCGCTGATTCAATCACTGACTGTACTATCTCGAGATCTTGCTCACGGCATCGTAGCTGTGTTGACTGCTCCTTCAGCCTCAATAATCCCTGGACACCCACTCATGACATCTTTTAGCACAGAAGTATTCCAGAAAATTGCGCACAACGGCCAATATATTGAACAGAAACATTATGGACTGCTCTTGTAAGTTTATTGAGTTGAACTCCACCGAACCATCAAGCCTTGAAGGTCACATACCTGGATGATGAGCGCTTGCAGAAGTTTGGGATATTCCTCATTGTCACTGGACCCAACCTTCTGCAGCTGCTTCTCGGCCGCTTCTTTCATCTTGCGAACCAAGTCATCCTGAGCTTGAAGCAACTTTAACCGAGAAGCATTCAATTGCGTCGAGTACTCACTGCCCCACAAATTGAAAACCAGTTTTTGAGTCAGATGTATTCTCAAAAACCACAGAGTTATTACTAAGCCCTGAATGAGGAGCTACTTCTTCGAATTAAATTCCGTGGCATTTTATGAGCAGCGAATAACCTTCTTGACGAATAAGTCAGTTCTGCAAGGGGCAGAAGTTGCAATAATGAATTTTCAAAGCGAAACTTCGAATTGCCTCGACATTTCGGAGATCCTGTGATTACTCTGATACATTCAGAAATCGATCAAATTCTGATCTAATTTGCAATTGCGGTACTAGAGTACTACATTTTACGGCGGACTTCCACTTGCTTCTCCTTCCGCTCGAACTCCTGTCGGATTTTCTTCTTTTCAGCTTCCACAATCTGTAGCTTCTCAATGTTGAACTCCTACAAAAAATTCGTTGGTAAACAAGGATTAGCTCCAATAGAATTTACTTGCCCTACAACAGCTGGCATTCCGGATGCCCATGCAGTCGACTCACAATCTAAGGTCACTACAACTTTCTACAAAGATGTAAGGGATAATCTTGTTATCGATTCTAATAGGTTTTAATACCTAGGGAGAGGAGATCAAATATAATTTGAGCATCTGAATTCACGACACAATCAAGCAGGAGATCGAACAAAACGATCAATTCAAATCCATATTCCCTATTGCTGAAGGCGAAGCGGGAAAACAGTGATGAAAATACTCTAAGCCGATCATTTGACATCAGAAATAAAACTGTCAATTTCAAATCCTCTATTGCTATCACCTTCATGCCTTGTCGACTTTGAATATCGAAACAAACTGAAACAGAGTTCACGACGTGACAACTAATAGAAATACAACTTCAAGTGCGACATCGCTCATTTTTCACCACTGAACCAATGCTGACCTGTGATTTCATTAAGACAATATAAAAGGAAGTGCACTATTTTCTAGTTGCGAACTGCCGTGTGCAACCGATTCCGGTAGACCTATGCCCTGAACTAGTTCAACTCCAAACAGATTGACAATATCAAGTTTCAGAGATCGCTCACAGAAAAAACCTATAAATTTTTTAACTCGACATTCAGATTCTTCACAATAGACAAACCCCTCAATAGAATCGCCTGAAACCACAAGGAACATTGTAAAGAACTTCACCTCTTCAGCAGATACAGAGATCTCGTTGGCCTTCTCCTCTGCTTCCTGGCGGATGAACTGCACCATCTGCTGGACCTGCTTCGAAACCTCCATGTCGTTCATCTTGACTTGCCTTCCCTTACAACACCCCGCAACCACGAATGCCTCCCTAAACAAAGTACCGACGCACAATCTACGAAGACGCCAGCACTAACACTGCGAAATCTGCCGAAGCAAATCGCAGCAATACAACATGGGTACCCACAAATCCTGATCCAGAGCACAACACACCGCAGGAAATTGCTCGATTGAGTACTCCGCGGAACACCAGCAGATGCGGTCTCGGAACCGGATAACAAAACTACACACATACGACGTTGTAACGATCTGCAACTTTTTTAGGTTTGTCCAGTCCCGCTCACATTTCCACGAGACACCCGCGGTTTCCGGATCCACAATCAGAGCTGCCTTTCGAGTTCCCAGCGGTTCCCCAGGCCCACGGCGAGTTCCCAATACGCCTCGAACTCAGCGGGCGTGGCTCTCGCGACCGGCGGCACTGTTTCGCTTCGACACGTCGCTGTGGGTGTCATTCGATCTAGCGAGTTTCAACGCCTTTTTTTCGAGAAAAGTGGACTATTGCTTCTTGCCTCTCGGTGCTTGATACATACAAGGCTTAACGCAACTAGTTTTCAACAGGTCTCCGGTTGGTGGATCAGTCCTGTGTGAAGAAATGGGTTGCTGAGATGATGTGAGTGGGTAATGCTGCGGAGTTTGGAGTCTCAGCGTTCTTACCTGACGCAGAGATTTGGTGCGTCGATGTGCTAGTTACATCACAATATCCAGCAAAGAGCACCCGCATAGGCCTGGTTTGGAATTACAAAGAGTGGAAATGGTAACCTATAACCAATTTGGCCAGGGTAGAATACACGCTATCAAACAGTGTAGACTTTGAACAGATAGACAGACAGAAGAGCTTCGCAATCCAATCTCAAGAGGCCAATCCAGGAGCTGGTAAGAAAATTTTGCATTTATGGCCAAATGGGCAGAGTACTTTTACGCAAGAGCTTACAAAAATTGCTTCGGGTGCTCTTGCCACCATCACTAGAGTCCGTCTAAAAATCTCACTTACTTGCAGCAAGACAAGCATCACTATCCTCTTACTTGCAGCAAGACAATACATGTACCTACGATACTTATTAATAAGCAACTGCACAACAACGATGTTATTGTAATGCGTCGGACACATCATCGGCGCTGTACTGAGGATTGTTCATGTCATATATAGGAAAACTGCCGCCAAAGTTCCTTCCACCTCGCTCACAGCTCCACTTGCTCCAGTAGACTCACATATCGAATGAGTAAAAAAGAATGTCAAAACTAATGTACAAATTCAGCGATTGCATATTTCTTTCTGATTACCGGAGGTACGTAAACGACAACATCGGTGTTAATAGATTACTACTCCATGGTGACAGACGCCGGACCGTAAGAAAGTGCTGGAGAATGGCAGCAATGAAATGCAACACGAATCGTGGAAACAGAATTTGGCAGGGTAGAAATGATAGCGCCCCAAACCAAAAGCCTAAGGAAATGTGAAGCCACCACCACCGCCCACTGCCGCTCCACCATCTTGGGGAGAGATGTACACCCAAAGGAGAGAGATTATGACAGAGAGCAGACCCGCCCAGACGTAGATGATGGTCGGCGTCTTTCCACCCTTGCCCATTAGACCCTTGAAGAAGGGGTACAAATGCATGAGCACCCAGAGGGAAAAGAAGACTCCTCCCAAGAGCTTGCTCCATTCAGGGTTGGTAGAATAGATGGTGCGGGAGATTCCGACGGCGATGGCAACAATGTTGGTGAGGCCAATGGTGATTGGGGGAATGAAGAGAGAAGTCCACTTCACGATGTACAGATCGGCATATATATCGTCTTCATCATCTCCAGCTGATTTGGATGTGAGAGTGAAAGAAATCTCGACTCCAGCCATGACCTTGAGAATACCCTGGAAGACGGCAGCCAAATGCGCACTGGTACCTCCAATAACCCAGAACTGCTCATTTCTCCACCACTCCTCCAGACTGATTCCAGACCATTTCACTTCGAGCACGGCGAGCGAGCACAGACTGATTGTGATGGTAAGTAGATAGATCAAGAAAGCGAGATTCAAGTTCTGCACAATGAATTGGCCAGTGTAGAGAGAAAGAGCGGGAAGGAAGCAGTAAACCAGAAGGAAGATGGAGGTGAACGGATAAATGCCGACATTAAGGTATGCAATACGCTGCAAGAACTTGAGGCGGGAGCTGGCGAGAAGAGCATTGTTCCGGGAGAAGAAAATCTCGACGGATCCGGTAGCCCACCGAAGCACCTGCAATATTCAAACGCGTTAGATCTAGCTTCAAAATTCGGCAAAATATAGAACAGCCTGCTATCACACAATCGTAATCTTTATACAGTATATAATTCCGATGTGGGCATGGTGTTTACTTGATGAAGACGATCTGTAAGATTGATTGGAGCAGTTCCTCGAAAAGCATCGCGCTTGGTGACACAGTAAATGGAACGCCAACCACGATTGTGCATACGGAAACCAGTAACGACATCCTCTGTCACGGACCCATAAATCCATCCCACACGTCCTCCCCACTCGGTTTTATCCTCATAAAAGCACGACACCACGTTGATAGCCTCAGCGACTGTGGAAGCGTCCAGTGGCTCACGGGGGATTGTGAGCGCCCCCGCAGGCCGACCATTGTGTACGCCCTTATCTGCCAAAGGTCGCCCTTGAAACTCTGCAACCGGAATCGAGGCGGCGAAAACGGCTGAACAACCATAACGCTTAGGTAGCATAGAGGCTTCAATATCGTCGTCGTCATCGCTCGTAGTGTGATCAGTAAGCCCTGCGACCTCGGACTCTAGTTGCTTGGTCTTCGTCTTCTTCACCTTTGGCTTCTTCGGCGCGCAGCAGCAGCAACAGATTTGAAAGCAGCACCCGTGATCTCTGACCCTTGGGGGATCGAAACCATAGAGCGCGATTCTCCTGAACACACATCCGGTTCCGACGTACACTGGTCCCTGCAAACCATCCAGAGCTCTCATGTTGACGTCAAAAAACACAGTGTTGTGATTGGCATATCGATCGTTGGGGTCGACACCTTCGAAACGTTGGGGGAATTGAACGTAAGCAAGACGATCCCCGCCCTTGTCCATGAAGAAACACATAGCTTCTCGAATGGCGAGAGAATTGAAAATGTAATGATCACAATCCAGATTGAGAATAAAGGGACCGTTGGACATGACGGCACTTGTGCGAACGAGTGCGTTCATGGCCCCTGCCTTCTTATTGTGATCATAACCCGGACGTTTCTCACGAGACATGTACACGAGCATTGGTAGACGAATGTCGACGTCCGTGGTATCAATAATATTTTCCTCGTCACTGCTGCCCATCAGGGGCTCAGCTGTAGGAGGGGCAAGCATCACCTGGATGATACCAGCGTGGTCACCTCGTCCATGCTCCTTCCCGGACTGCGTCCATGTTCCGGGCCAGTGTGTTCCGTCGGCCATCCAAGTGGCCTTGGGAATGTTGAGGGGTTCTGAAGGATCACCTCCAGACTCCATCTGATGACGCTTGGCACGGATTTCTTCGTGAGCATTGTACGCATCGGAACGACGCCGGATGGAGTCAGGCAATCCATTCACACGGACCTTGAACTCATCGTACTCTCGCTTGACCTTGCGGCGATCCTTCACGAAATCGGAACGGACTTTGTTCTTAGTAGGGTCTCCTTTCAAGAGGAAGTAGGTTTCCGGATTTCGAGGCTCGATCTTGTGCTTACGACAGAAAGGAATCCATACGCGTGCAAAACTTGCAGCCTCAGCTAAAGCTTCAAACGACAAGAGCGCACCACCATCGTCGGAAAGGTAACACGCGAGCTTCTCTAAAGGATACTCAGATGCCAAAATCGACAGAATCGTGTTTGCAGTTGTAAGAGGAGGTTCCTTTTCGGGGTCAGCTGTGGAGACGAAGATGTCCACGCCGGGTAAGTCAGACCTACCGCTGGGGTTATCATGCGACGGCATGTCAAACTTCTCCTTTAATACCGATAAATCTGTTAATCGATTAATAGGGCACAGCTTCGGCAACTGATCTAGGATCCAGGAGAAAGCAAACCAAATCTCGCATACCACGGACATTCCCCATAACCACAGGGCATCAGGATTTGGATGCTGCACACGCCACATGAGGAACAGAGCCAGGACGACCATGCGAATTGCGACGATCAATCTGCACACACATACTGCGTTAGAGATCCAAGCTCCCCTACGGCTTCATTCCTTGAAAACTCAATGTTCAGGTTGCAACGATCAGATCGAACACTATGTCTGTGTGCTACGGTGCACGAAGACAATGCAGCAGAGCACAAACCTGTAGGGACTGAGGATGGCTGTTGAAATGCTGACTTTGCGAGTGAGCGGGCGCCGCACTTTGTCATTGAATTCGGGCAAGGTGCCCAGATTCGGTGGTCCTTGACCGCCGCCACCATCGTAGCCATCCTCACCTGGCCACACGGCATTGCCGTAACCGTAAGTTCCTTTCGTCTGATAGAGCCAGCGAGCGTGGTCGAAATCTGCAGAAGAGCCATTGCTCATCAACATGCTGGGCTTCGTCTTGAGAAGAGAGAGACGACGTTCCAATCTGGAACTGTCGTCACTGGGTGGTGGTAACGCGCGCATGTCATTCTCAGATCCGTTCTGAGAGAACGGCTCGTCAGACACGGTGTAGTCGTCCTTGCAACCAGGACACTTGCCAGATCCGTTCAGGGCATCAATGTAACAGTCCCGACAGATCTTGAAGTGGCAATCACAAGGAGTCATGTCTTCCCCTCGCTCGTCGCGCATTGCCTTCCCGTCACAGTTGATGACGGAGCAAGTCGGACCGCGGGCAGCCCCTAGCTGAGAATGGCTTCCCTGATCTTCCATCATCTTTTCCATGGTGTGTCCCCGCGTCTGATTCTTAAAACCACCGGTGAAGATCGTGCTAGACACAAACTGCTGCTGAGCCTTTCCGGGAATTTCCCGATCCCCCGCCATAGGATGATCCGGTGTAGCGGGGATCTGGACAGTGTATAGATAGTCAGATCCCAGTTCACTGTCTGTAACGCCTCCCATCTCACTCATGTCACGCGAAAGATTGTTGAATCTCCCGCTGGATGTTCTCCTCGCATGGTGGTGAGGGGGCCCGCTGTTTGAACTCTGGCTATCCGGGTTTGACCGACCAGCCATTTGGGCGCCGCGTGATTGTCCTGCGTTTCGAAATCCTAGTCCTCCTGTTGCAGCAGACCTTGGCGAAGCCATGGCTGCACACATTCGCCCTTCCCTTACTGGTCAAACATAGATAAGGGCCTGGATCCGAATTTCCAGGGTACAACTCAGTGCCCAAAGTTGAGTACAAAACTTCCCGGGTGTCAGCTACTGCAATGATCAATTCCAGAAACTACTTTAGAACTCCTGCGACAGCCCAAATCAGATACTGACGTTTTAGTACGAGGAGTGCATGATCTCTGTCTCCCATTCTCGAACTGAGAGGGAGGTGCATCGATTTCGAATCATAGACAACCAAGAGATGCAGAACGCGGCTATCAAATGTCAGTTCCAAAGAAGTTTAGACCTAGCACTAAATTGCCTCGAATGATGAACCTTGATCCAAGACTTTTCCTAGTTCTACGAGACCGTAGCTGTTAGTACTCTGGCCAACACCTCTTCTTCGCTAGGAGCCAATGTTTTCAGACACTGGCATGTTCCTGACTCCAAAACCCGCGAATATCATGCCCGTCTCAACTCTGGAGTTTTCAGATCTTACGTAACAACTACTATCAGCTACCTCCCACATTGCGTACAATTCCGCGACCAAATGCGGTTTCTAGCTCAGAACAAAGACACACGATTCAAAAACATGAGGCCAGATCCAGAACCATGTCTCACTCACCTCGAGGCGGCAACCACCTTCGCCAAGCCAAGTCTCAGCGTCCCAGGCTGAGGACTTGCTGGCAAGAAGAGCTTGCCCGATCCCCCACACGACACACACAAGAAGAACAGCTGATCTCGGGCTCTTCATCACATCACAAGAGAACCACCCCTACAGACTAGCCTCTGTTCCCCGCCCTTCTCCAATTACTGATACCTAGCCGACGGACTAGAATAGATGATTACTCATTCTCTACACCCGCGCACCCAAGTAAGCGCCTAGCTCCTCGTCACACCGCCTGACTACGCAGTGGCGGTCAGGCCCGAGTTCATAATCGCGCTACTTACCAGCTGTGAAGAGTCAACGTGGTGGAAGATGTGCAACGAATCCCCTCTATTAAAGGCACAATGCGAATCTGAACGACGGAACAATTTGGTAAAATATTCAGGAACTTGCCACAACGCGCATCATAAATGGTCCCCAAGGCGATGAAATGGCATGGCATGAGTTTCACTCGGGACATCTCAACATCGAGCGACGGATCTGGGCGAGACACCAGATCCGGGTTCCAAGTTGGGAAATGGGCCCCACACCCACGGTGTGAGTGCCGAGTCCCGGGCGGGTCAGGTTTCAACCTGCAGTGACAGCCAAAACTAAATGCAGACTAATCTATCACAATGCAGACGGAACCAGCACCGTAAGTGACTGGACGGATATGTTAACCTTTGCTCAAGGAAGCAAGTTACAGTCCGAGTGTGGTCAATCTGTGTCTAGATCTGGAAGTCTCGGCGATGCGGTGCTGCTGCCTCGGCAACGTTTCTGCTCTTCATTGAGCTCTTGTCCACCATGGATTTTGTCACCCACATTCCTCGTCTCGGTGGTTCTGTTTTCGATTCATCGCTTAACCCCACCGGCCCACAGTTGATGAATTCCATGGGGAAGTGGGCTTTTTTGTCCCATCGAATACTTGTGACCTCAGATTCAGTTCTGCCAATGGCATCCGGAATGAATGTTCACACTCAATTAATGTAGTATAATTTTAGCATGGCTGAGATAACTCGTGGAACTACCTCGCATCCACCACTTACTCAATTTGAAATTTGATTTTTATTCTGTTCTATTCCAGTGCATGACTTAGATAGTATCATTAAGTGTTTGAAATCCTAACCAATTGAAGGAAGTCTTCGTTCCTGTGTGTGTATGGTCGTTTGAAAATGTTTCATTTAGTCTTGTGCAAATAGAACCTACTTTTGAATGCCTACAGTTAGATTTGTCTTTTTACAAGTAATCTCAACAATATTGGGTCTATATCACACAATAGTTCATACATGCTATAAAATTCAGAGATATTTTTTCTAAAGCAAAAGCTCACTTTTATTTGGTTTGGGATCCCAAATTTGATTATTGTCTTTGAATATATTCTACATTTATCATTTATACTTTACAATTTGAATCACTTTTTCCACTAATCTAAGAAACTTTAGATGGATTACTTAATGGTTTGCCATGTTTAACAGGATTGTGTGCAAATTTCTTGAAAAAACTAAAAAATTTCTTTTTTTGTCTGTAACTTTTTTTTGGTGTAATATCAAATTTATTGACACTCCATTTTTTTTAATATTTTTATTTGAAGAAAAAGCTATTTAATAAAAAATAATTATATGTGTTATTGAAGTATTCTATTAGATCTAATAAATTTTTGATACATTGAAATATTACAATAAATAATTTAATTATTTTTAAATAAAAATTATTAAAATTAAACATGATTTTATTATAAACTTTATATCTTTTAAAATGTATATGAAAAATTTATCATTAAAATTTTTTAATAATAATAATAATAATAATAACATATTATTAATATAATATATTTAAAATATATAAACCATCAATTTTATAATTTAAAATTAATTAATTCTAAAAGTTGATTCAATTGAATTTAAATTATTTATTCAAATAATAAAAAATAATAATCATATTTATAAATAACATTACATTTTTAAGCTTTTCATCAATATTATAAAAATCTATATTAAGAATTAATACTAATTATCTTAATTTTTTATCATAGATATCTATATTTTTTAAATAAATAAATAGAAATAGAAATTGAAATAAATGATGTTGGTAATATTTTCTTTGTAAAAATAATAATTTTTTTGTAGATTCAAGTTAAATTTATAAATATCATTATACACACCATGTAGTATAAAAACTTATTATAATAATTTTTAAATCTAAGAAGCTATTATAGGGATATTTTATAGTTTAGATACATATTCTTAAAACTTTGTAATTCTTATGAAGTTTCTAAGTGGCCTTCCTAAGAAGTAATACATATAAAAATAAGACTATTATCATTCTTAATAATTTTCAATTCATCTCTTGAATTGTAATTGTTTAATACTAAAGACATAAACCAAGACAAAATTCTAAGAAAATAATACTTTCTTATATCTCTCAAACAAAAAAAATAAACAAATAAGAAATAGGTATAAGATAGAAAGAAACTATAATGGCTATTGTCAATAACAAAGAACCTAGAGAGTCTTGAACCAAGACTAAGATACAATATATTACAAACAACTATCTAGGGAAGGTTCTAGAAGATTCTAGGAGATCTTGGAACTTCTTAAAAGGTCTTAGAAGAATTGAAGGGATCCTAGAAGGTTGTAGAAGGTTCCAAGAGGTTGTTAGAAGAGATTCTCCAAGTTGTTTAACTCCCAAGTAACGTAAAAAGTCACAAGAAAAGGTTCTTAAGGCTTTTTTATATCAAAGCAATAAGGAAGCCACTCAAGAAGCATCCTAGGATGACTTGGAGGCAAAGCCTTCTATAAGTAGTTATTTAGAAGCTTCCTAATTCCTAGTATATATAGGTGTCAAGATTGAGAGACTCCTCAATCTTGACAATGTATGTCTTGTGGTCTAATTTGGACCTTCTAGTCTTGTTCTTATTCTTATATTGCATTGCTTTGTAATAAGATTCACATATATTATTATCTTATTATAGTCTTGCAATAAGTTTTTTAATATGATCCATAACAGAAGAAAGGTATTGATAAGATTAAAGATGGTCTTAGTCTTGCTTCTATATAGATTAACTACCAAGAATATCTTGAAAGAACTTTTTAATGATTGCAAGGCTTGTGGTCCAAGAGTTAAATTATAAGTTGCTTCCAACAAGATTTTCTAAAAGTACAAAACTTGTAAGACAAGTTTCAATAGCTACATGGCATATTTATACAAATCTAAAGATCTAATCTATATCTAAGAAACTTCCTTGAAGCTCCTTAAGAAAAATATTATAATTTAATATGTTTCTACTAACATCTACTTATTTTTATTTATTTAAATAATATAGACATCTATTACACTTAAAATATTATTAATTTATTTATATATAATATTAAATAAGATAATTAAAATTAGCCATTTTTATCTTTTTATTTTAAAATTTTTTTTTTAAAATTTAAATTATTATAAAAATATTATCTAATATATATCAAATTTTAAGTTATTAGATTAATATATAATTATATAGTAATCTAATAAATCAAATTTTCTAACAATATTAATAAATAAAATAAAATTTGATCAATATTGATTGATTTATTATCTTAATAATAAATCTTTATAACTTTACCAAATAATATATAAATAATAAATATTTTTTTAAGCTATTGTTTAATGATAAATGAATTATTTTTTATTCTCTTTTTGAAATGATTTGTAAGAGTTATATAACTTAAATGGTATAAGATTTTAGACTATATTTTAGTCTTACAATTTGTATGTAAAATGTTATCAATTTATGCATTAAGAAGAATGGATTTTAGAATCTTTTTTTGGTAAAATAATTAATATAATAATATTAAGAGCCATAATCAAGAAATTACTTAATTATTTATTGATGATATAAGTATATCAATATATAAATTATTACAAATGCTTATATTATTTAAGTAAATAGAAAATTTAAAACTAATTAAAAGTAAATAAAAAATATCTTATATAAATAAGAATTTTTTAAAAATATATTTTAAAATTTTTCAAATACAAATAAGATATACAAGTGTCATTTGATATACTATTCAAACATTGAAACTTCTTCTACAAGCTATTGTAGACCTACAAAACCACCATAAATGTGTTATGAAACTTTAATACTTGTCTTTTAAGCTTTTTAGTTTATTAGAAGTTTTTACATAGTCTTCTTATTAATTAATATGTATAAAAATAAGACAAAATCTATTTTTAGTATATTATTGTCTTTTTTTATATTGAAGTCTTAGTTCAATAGTCTTTAATTTTCCTTCACTTGTAATATATACACTTGTAATATTTATCTATAAATTTTTTTATATAAATTTGTATTTTTGATAGTTTAACAAAATCAAAAAATATAATATCAAAGTTCAATATTTTTTTAATAAATAATAAACTACTTTATTTTTTTGAAAGTACTAAATAAATTTAGAGATTATAGATTATCCTTTGATAAATTTGTATTTTCTTTATATTCTTATTTTTATCTTTTTATCTAATTTTTTATTTTCTATATTATATAGAAATTTTATATTTATAGAGGATTCAAAATTATGTAGATAAATGGTTAAAAATATGTATGTTAAAATATAATGCATATATAGCTAAGCATTGTTATAATTTTTTATAAATTATTATTTTTTAAAACAAACTTTATAATATAACAACCAATATTGTATATATATATATATATATATATATATGATAATTTTTTATTTTATAATTAATATAATCATATTACATACTACAAATTAAGTAATTTATAATATTATTTATAATTTATAATTAGTAAGATGTGCAAACATATTGTTTTGTACTCAAATAGTATAATTAGAATTTTGATTTTCTTTATTATTCTAGTTTTATTAGAATAATATTATAAATAAATATTGTTTATAATATCTTATATAAATGTTTGTAATCAATTTCTTATAAATATTGTTTGTAATAGCTTATATAAATAAATATTGTTTGTAATATCTATGTCTAAAAAAAATTGATTTATAAGCATGAATTAAAACCAATGTAAATCTCATTTATTATAATCTAAATAATTTAATATAGAATTTAAAAATATAATTTATAAATAAAATTATATTATCTATTTATAATAAATAATTTTTTTTTCTATTTAAGAGATTTATCAACATATTTTTTGAGTTTTTTTATTTTAATTTTTAATTTTTTTAGTTGATTTTGTAGTCCTTCTTTAATACTCCCTTGTAAACTTATAAATTAAAATTTATAGAAATAAAATATTTCATATTTTATAAAAATAGATTTTTTAATGATGGAATAATTTTTACTTAATAAATCATCTAATTTTAACTAATATAAAAGCTTTGGATCATAAATAGATAATTGATTAATAAAATTGAATGATTTTATTTATTTTTAATAAAAGCTCTTAAAGATATTAAAAAGTTAGAGATTTTGGACTTTGAGTAATGTAAGTACCATGTTTTATACATTGCTAGAACATTTATAGTTTATCTTAAAAAAATTGTTCTTAATCAATCAAATAGAAGTCTTTTCTTTTGCCAATGTAAACAAATATATTCTTGTAGAACAAATATGTTATATATCTATGACATGTGAAGATAAAACTAATTAATTAAATAATTAAATTATAAAATAAAAATAAAAAAATTAAATAAAAAAAATTATATTGCCAAATTTTAGTATTATTATCAAATATTGAAGTAGGATTTGATTTTGTTGTTTGCAAGAAGCTAAGCAATATAAAATAAATTCTATAATAAAAGAAACATAGTTTACAATCTTTTCCAAAAAAAAATAACTATTCTATAACAAATCAAAAATTAATCAAAAATAATAATAATAATAATAATAATAATAATAATAAAATCTACTTTAATGCTACAAATAATAATTGTAATTCAAAAAAAAAAAAACAAAAATACAGAACAAAATCTAAAACACATGCAAGTAGAAGAAAAATGAAAATAAGATTTTTGTGAAGAGAGTGTTAACATCAAATTTTATATTCACCAAAGGAATATTTTGTCAGTAAAATTATCCAGGTCAGAAAAACACAGAACTAAGAGAAAGAGATACAAAGACTTACTATCCAAAGTCCAAATTCCAATACTTCTTCAATAATTCTATTATATAAATTATGATAGTTTAGAAGTAAGTTATTCTGTAATCTAATAGTTTAGAAGTTTAATCTAAATTCTTCTATGAATTAAACATGCTTATTAACAATCTTTAATTATTGTTAGATTATTGTATTTTTTGTCAAATGTCAATTTACAAATATTAAATCTAACAATAGTTTCTTATTTTGAAATTAATTGGTTGTAGATAAAATCTATATTAAGAAGGTTTCTATATCAACTAGCAATTTGAATCAGATTACATATAATTCAATTTTAGTAAGAGAAACAATATGTTTAGGATAGAGTAAATAAAAATAGAGATATTTTATTATACAATAAGTTCAAATAGATTTATAGATTAAACAAAATAATAATAGTAACAAAAAAAGATCATGGCCAATACAATCTTTCTATACACTTGTATTACTCCTAATTAATTATGGTAATTAGCCATCTTTCTATTAGCGGCTACTTATTGCCATGCTCTAATCTACTTTAACTTAGGTGTTTGGTTCTTAGATGGGTGTCAAAGACATGAACAAGAAATAGATGTATAATTTAATGAAAATTGTATCAAAGAAAAGTCTCAAAATAAGAATAAGAAAGTATGTATATTCAAAGGAAAACTGGAATGACTATTGCCAAAGACTAGAAACATGAAGACTCTTGAAACTAGACTAGGATCAAGAAGTTTAATCGACAAGAACGGCATACTTCAACTTGCCTCTATAAATACTATCTAACCAAGAACTACGTGGCGCAACATTCTATAGTGACCTCACAATATTATCTACTCAGAAGACACATGTCAAACTCTGTATTTATTGTTTCTCACACGCTACTAATATTACTGTATTATTCCATTGTGTTTCAACAATACGTATGCACATTATGGTTAAATTTCATACGGTTACTAACATATGCTACTATGCTACATTCATGACCAAGCTTAACCTATCAATCACCTATAGACATGTACAAAGGTGATTTCGCGTCTATGAAGCTTCTAGGAAGCTTCTCTATTAGATATGATCAAATCAACTTATTTTATTTACTTCTATTGGTCTATATTATTTAGGTAATTTACTGGAGTAAATCTTATGTCCGTGACATTATCCCCTCTGTGACGAAGTTCCATGAGCGGATTATACGTTGGAGTGAAGTTGAGTGACACGGGCCAAATCAGCATCACGCACATATTTCCTCGATCTTTGTTCCCTTCAAAGGTAATTGATAGGTCCTTTCAAACATCAATAATGTCCCATACTAGGGCGAGAGGACCACCCTATAATTTGATCATTGTTGAGGCTTTCATAACTTCCTTCAAAGAAAACATTAGGAACACCATCAAGAGTAGTTCCTACCTCTAAAAGTATCACCAAACATTGGAAGTCTCTTCCAAGGTCGTGATACCAAACACGTTGTATTTCGCCATCAATCTGAGCAAGGACATGTCATTCTTGAGGATCTTCATCTCTGTTTTGTCATCTTGAAGGTTGTCATAGTCGTAATGTCTCGTCTAATAAATCAGCAAATGATGGTTCTTGAGTTGAATTCGCTAGTTGTTGATCCTCCATCTCTTTAGCACGAACAAATCTAAAAAAATGACAAACAATGATACAAGGTAGGATGAGACCTATATAGAACTTGCTTTGCTTAATTACAAAGATTTTTTTGATTCTTTATCTTGATTTTGACGGATGTCGTCGATGAAATGTATTGACTTTTATTGATGCATTTTTAAGATTCTTTAATGGCCTACATGTGCATTCACTAATATTGTATCCGCACCAATGCACAAGATATTCCAGTCAATTTTGGCACCGCCTGGAATCTAAAATCTCTTCAACCTCGAATTCTTCATCGTTGTCCACTTCTACAGGAGGCGATGGTATTTGTCTTCTTCCTTGTATATCCATTGTCTTATATGGCTCGAGTAGTGACACGTGGAATATAGGATGGATCTTCATGGACTCCGATAGGTATAATCGATATGCAACTAGATTGATTTATTCAGAAATAAGAAAAGATCCAAGCCTACAATAGTCCAACTTATCACAAAGACAAGTAGTCTTGATATTACAACAAAGTAATCATACCTTGTCTCCTACGTTGAATTGTGGTTGTTCCTTGCGATACACATTTGCATTTATTTTTTGTCGTTCTAGAGCTTCTTTTAATTGCACATTCATTATTGCATGTAGCTCTGACAAACGATTTGTCAAATCTTCTGCGGCTAGATTATCAACTTTTGAAAAGTCAAAAACATCAAGTCGTGGGTGGTAACCATAATTGGCAAAGAAAGGTGTTTTTTGTATAGAAGAATGTATCATATTATTACAAGAAAATTCTGCCAATTGCAAAAGAGCTGTCCAATCATCTAGTTGGTAGTTGATGGTACACCTTAAGTACTGCTCCAAGACTTGATTCACGCGCTCTATTTGTCCATCAATTTGAGGATGAAAAGTTGAAGATAACTTTATGTCTACTTTTAAGATCTTGAAAAGGATTCTCCAAAATCTTGACACAAATTGAGTTCCCCTATCCAATATAATATCCTTAAGTAACCCATGATAGCAATAGATATTATCAATGAAAAGCTTAGCTCAAGCTTTCTCACCCGCGAGTAGATTTTACGATGCACAAAATACCATCTTTGAACCGACTACTATCACAAATATGTAATTATAGATCTCGAAGTTTTAAGAGATTCGTCAGTGATGAAATCCATAGAAATAAAAGACCATGGTTGTTCTAGAATAGATAATGGTTGAAGGCTTCAAAAGATCGGCGACGGTGAGCTCGATTCGAAAGAGATTGCCATTTCTATCAGACAAAGTTCGACTACCTTCCATATCGCCACCAAAAAATCTCTTAATATAAAAGCCCAAAGTCTTCAGATCCAAATGTCCCCATTGGAAAATCAGCTTTATCGCTTGAAGAACATGTAAACATTGTCGATGACGGGCCTTCTTATCCTAATACACCGCATCAATTATGAGTACGGTTTGAAATTTGATGGCAAAATCCAACAGGTCATTTGTCCTCAATATAAAGGACAAATAATACAAAAATCTCACAAAAGAGAAGTTATATATGTAAACCCTCTTGTATTCAAGTAAGTTTGTACAAAAAGGGTTCAAATTTCCACAAAAACCCTTCAAAACTTTATTCACCCGCAAGGACCTATTTCTTGCTGAACTTTAGAGTCCAATAACTCTTGATCCAACTATTCAATTTCTATAAAATTTAGTTCAAAGTGTAGGTGATTCTCTGAAGTTTCATCACAAGAAAGAATCAACTGCAAATTCATTTCCGATCGTCTGATATATCAAAACTCCTAGCAGGTGCTTAAAACCCTAGCTCAGAGAAACCCGAGCACTATTTTCCTTATATCTCACAAACCCAAAACTGTAATGCCACAAAATTTTTGCATATAGTCTTGTGACATAAGCATATACACTCTTGAAATTTTTGAGCCAAAAATCTATCAAATTACTTAAGATAAAGCTCAAAATGTAACCACTATGTAAGTGGGTCACTTACTGCCCTTAAGTTTGTAAGCACTGACTTCAACTCCCAATATCTCCTTCACCCTAGCTTGGATTTTATCAAGCTATACATAAAAAGTGTAGCCGTGAAAGTGCTTTCTGCAATCCAAGTCGCCGATCTTCAATTGCTCTTTGTATGCGCGAGTTATACTCAAAAGAATGACAGTAGGTCTAAAATCAACACCTTAACTTTGGGCGCCTATAACTTCTTCATAAAAAGTGCAAATCACACAAAATTTGCACCTAAACTAGATCCAAAAACCTAAACCTTATGATCCTAGCCTCTGATGTTCGACTTCTCTCCAAAAACAAACCCTAACTCCTAATAAACCCTCGGACAGCCTCCTTGAAGCCCATGGCGCATGATTTTTGGCCAATTAGAATAGAGATTTCTATCATCCACCTCTATTCATCCACATGGATGGCCAAACTACCCTTTTTACACTAAAAACCCTTTTCTAACCCTTCTTCTTATAAGATTTACATACTTGGTGCTTTAAGCACCAAATAAAAGAAGTAAATAAGATCTTAAGGATCACCAATGTCTAACAAAGGTGACTTAAGATATATACAAGTTACGATCCATATAAAATTAACTTCAAAAGTCACTACTAAAGAAAATAAGGTTGTATAAACCTTAATACTAATCCTCTTAATAGATCCTTTCTAAACTAGCAACCTAATCACATCCTATAACCAATAAAAGTCTACTGATATGGCTCTCATTTAACTATGTAGTAAATTGTACATTAAATATACATATACAATTTTTTCACATAATAGCCGAACCACAACACGACAATATGTTTTTCCTTCTGGAACATATAGGCATCCTTCGAAATATAGTAGATTGTTCTTGAACTCGAACTTAGAAGAATCATGAGACTTGGAAGAATTATTCTTGATATTATGAACAAGAGGGTTTGAGGACATACTTGACTGAATTTGCTTGAGAAAAGTTAAATCAACAGTCAATGTTGATTTCATTGCTCGAAGATGAAACTGCTCTGGTTTCAAAAGGGCCATTCTTTGTTGCTCAAAAGCTGCATTTCTTTCTTTTGGTGCAAAATAAGAATGTCTAGAAAGGGCTTAGACAAATTGTGTTGTTTTTTTGGCCAATAAATAATAATGAACTCGAATCTTGACAAAGACATATTCCAACAAGCTTGACAATGATTCAACACACGTGTTGACCTAAAATACTCAAGGTTCTTGTGATCCATGTATACAGTGATTGGATTGGAAGTGCCTTATAGATAATAACGCCATTCTTGAAAGAAATCCACGATTGCAAGAAGTTCTTTATCATGGATCTCATAATTGATCTCGGCTCCTAAGAATTTTCTTGAATGAAAAACTACTAAATGAAGTTTATCATCTGTTCTCATTTGTGACTAAATCACATCTAAGGTAAAGTTTGATGTGTCTATTTCCATAAAAAATGCCTTAAAAAAGTCAACTCAATACAAGATTGGTGCAAAAACAAACAATATCTTCAAAACTTCAAATGCTGCTTCTGCTTCTTGATTCCATTGGAATTTGTCTTTACAGGTCAAACGTGTAAGTGGAGCTGTAATTTGAGAGAAGTCTTTGATGAAGATCTGATAATAATTGGCGAATTTCAAAAAACATTAGACAACTCTTACCATCTTTGAAATCTTCTAATTCATGATTGTCTGGACTTTCTTAGGATCCATCATGAGACCATCATTTGAAATAATGTATCCTAAGAAATCGACTTGAGTAGTGTGAAATACACACTTTTCCATCTTGGCATACAATCCTGCATCTCTAAGCTTTTGTAATACTTGACAAACATGTACTTCATGTTCTTCTACATTCTTAGAATAGATCAAAATATTGTCTAGGTAGCAGATGACAAAATTGTCTAGGAACTCACGAAAAACATCATTCATGAGATGTTGAAAAGCAGCTGGTGCATTTGTAAGTCCAAAAGGCATGACATTATATTCAAAATGTCCGTACCTAGTTCGAAATAAAATTTTCCATTCATCTCTTTCTTTGATGCATACTAGATTGTATGCTCTTCTTAGATCTATTTTTGTATAGATCTTAGCTTGATTTAATTGGTCAAAGATTCTTGATATCAAAGATAATGGATATTTATTCTTGATTGTGATCTTATTGAGTCCTTGATAGTCAACACACATCCGCAATAATCCATCTTTTTTTTTCACAAATAGAATTAGAGCTTATGTTGGAGATTTAGAATGGCGTATGAAATTCTTGGCCAAATTCTTGTCAATATATGTCTTGGATTCAGCCAACTCATTTTATAATAAATTGTAGATTGGTCCAAATGGTGGCTAAGTTCTTTCCTTGAGGTCGATTGAACAATTATATAGACAATGCTCCGGAAGAATATCTGTATTTTTTTTTTCAAAAACATGCTAATAATCCAGATGTTGGCTTGGAATGCCACTTAAAGTCTTTCCACCATTAGAAACGGGTGTGGCATAAATAGCAAAAGTTGATCCTTCTTTTGCTACGTGTATAAAAGCTTTTGCACTTATAAGTATGGATTTTACTATACTAGGCTTATAGCTTTTTACTTGATCGGCAAGATATTTAATGATATTCTGAAGAAAGTCAAGTCTACGAGAATTCCAATCTATTTGAGGATTATATTTTTCTATTCATGATAAACTTAAAATAATTGGATTAGACGGGGATTTAATTATGTTAAAGGCTACATATCTATTATGACCATCTATTGTTACTTTTATAGGATGGATTTCATGAGTGACATCTCTAGAAGACAATGGACCACCATCTATGACTTCTATATGTACGGGTTTAGTTTTTTGTACTAAACGTATTTTATGATTCTTAACAAATTGTTCATCTAGAAAGCATGCTAAGGCTTCTGAATCTAATAAGGCACAGGTTGTGTAGTTTTTTGGTCCTAAATATATATCTATTATAAAACAAGGAGAAGGTTCTGAGGAGAGAATAGAACCTTTATTAAGAATTGTACAAGGTTCTAGCTGCACGATCTCCATTGTAGTTGGACAAATTTGTTTTTCGACATGTTGTCTTCTTTGACAGCCGTACTCCTCATTTTGTAGTTGTATTGTTTCTTCGGACAATGTTGAGCAATGTGCTTAGGTTCTCCACAATACAAACATAATCTTCCTTGACGACATCGAATCTTTTCTTATTCAGTAAGAGGTTTAAAATATACCGCATCAATTTGCATGTCTTCTACTTCCGAATGTACATTTTGTGAAGACGTTGATGTTGCCATTGAATAATAACGTTGAGGCTCCCTTGTATGACTCTTGGATTGAAATTCAAAGAATTGATTGTCACACTTCACAGCAAAATCAATTGTTTGACTCAATATTTTAGGATCGGATAAATTGAGCATTAATTTTTTTATCTCATATTATAATCTGTAGAGGAATTGGCTGATGAGTGCAGCATCATCCCACTTGATATCAATCGCTGATTGTCGAAATTGTGAAGCGTATAACAACATTGATCGATTGCCTTATTGTAGGATGCGAATCTTGTTGGTAGCAACATGGATTGCATCATGTTCTCCATACATAGATCAAAATTTTGCTAAAAATGTCTCCAAATTATCCAATATTGGATCACGTCGTTCAAGAAAAGATGAAAACCACAATAAAGCAGAACCTGCAAGTAACATTCCAATAAATCTAACTTGAAATCCTTGCATATGATAACTTTGAGATTGAAGTTCAATTACCAGTTGTACCTGATTGACAAATCCTCAAAATTTAGATTTTGTGCCATCAAACTTCTCCAGCAAACTAATTTTTGGTTCTCTAATGCTTGAACGGTGCTCCATCATAGGTGAGATAGTATGATTTGGTGTAGATATTGACGCAGCTCCAACCATCTCTATATCTTCACTTCCTATTAATCTTGTTGCTCCTTGTGGTGGTAAACTGAGTTGATGCATTGCAAGCATTAGCTCTCTCATTTGTTCTTGCATTTGTACCATTGTACTCTTCATTTCCGGAAGCTGTGCCATGAGAATATAATAGGAAGGGAGATGTCTACTCTCACTTCAAGAAGTGTAGAATAACACACTCAAAAGAAAAAATTCTAAAAGCAATATAAGTTTAGAAGTGGGTACTCTACAACTTCTAAAATGCTTATGTCTTATCAAGAGAAAGGGGTAATCCACTCTTAATCAAGAAGAGACAAAGCTCTGATATTATATGTGTACTTTTGTCAATTTGTCAAGGACATGAATAAGAAATAGATGTATAATCTAATGAAAACTATATCAAAGTAAAGTCACAAAATAAGAATAAGAAAGTATGTATATTCAAAAGAAAATTGGAATGGCTATTGCCAAAGACTAGAAACATGAAGACTCTTGAAACTAGACTAGGATCAAGAAAGGAATTGTTAAGAGTGAAGAAGGCTTCACTCTTGCCTCTATAAATACTATCTAACTAAGAGCTACATGGCGATATTCTATAGGACCTCATACACGTGTCTAATTTACAAGACACATGTCAAACTTGTACGACAAGTTTCTCACATGTGCGCCACGTACTTGGCTTGTTCCACAAGCTACTAACATATGCGCCATGTGGTTAGCTTGTTGACCAAGTTTCTAACCTATCAATTAGCTATAGACATGTATAAAGGTGATTCCATGTCTATGAAGCTTCTAGGAAGCTTTTCTATCAGATATTATCAAATCAACTTATTTTACCTATTTCTATTGGTCTATATTACTTAGATAATTTATTAGAGTAAATCTTATGTCCGTGACAATGGATTGGATATCTTTGACCTGCCTTAGATCCTATTGGTCAAAGTCATTCTATTGTCCGGATCCTAATTTGCTTTAACTCAAGTATTTGGTTCTTAGATGGGTTGGATATCTTTAATCCATCTTGGACCTTATTGGTTCAAGTCTTGCTATTGTCCAAACTCTATTGGTCTAAATCTATTGCTTAGTTAATTGAGCCAATTAATAGAAAATGTGATGTATTATTTTTAAAATTAATACAAAAGACAACACTTTACTAATTTTTTTGAGTTAGATGAGCATCTTTTATTTGTATTTATATTTTTATTTATTTATTTATTTTAGTAAGAATGTTGTTTAGTAGAATGATATTATTAAATAATCTCTTGTATCAAATATAAAAAAATTAGTAACTTAATTTGGTTTTATAAACTATTCTATGCTATTCAAGTCAATTTAACTAATTCTATTTTTTGTTTAAAATTTTCATAATTAGTTGAAATTAAAAATAATTACATGGATACTTCATCTACTACTAAACAACATCATACAATACTTTCTAATACCAAATATTTAAATACCACAAACCTAGCCTTGTAGATATTTGTGTATAGCATTAAATTTTTATAAAAAAATAATTATAATATTTGTAAGGGAAAGTATAACTACAACTCAGACTAAACTAATTTATGATCTTTGCATAAAATATGTTAAAATCTGGTATAAAATAATTTTTCACTGTGCACTATATTGTTTTACATATGAGGCAAATTGATTGCACAAATAAACAAAATATATATATATATATATATATATGGAGGAAAAATATAAAGAAATCACTCTATAAACAAGAATATGATACCATTGAAAGCACACAATTATTAAAAAATAAATAAAAATAAAACAAACACTTTTTTCCACTCATGCTACTAATTAAATAATATTGTTACATAATCATTGATTATCAAGAAATTTTTGTTTAGTTGTGGATATCGTATAAAAATCCTCTTCCAATACCTTCAAAAGATTAAACATTTTGAGGCTATTATTGTTCTAATTTTGAAAATGATTGAATTCAGAATCATCAGAGTTGGGGAATAAAGTGAGAATTGGGTCAAAACGACACGCTGGCAGATACGGCCCCCATTCGCTCTATAGGTACTGACAGGTCAGCTGGCCAGGACAACGCCGAGCTCTCTCCCCGGCTGCCACATGGCGCCGGGAAATGCTGATATAGCGCCACGTTCTTATCCACTACTGTCACTACCCCTGGCTAACCAGCATCGCACGTCGTGAGCGACATTCTGGAATCTGTCGATCGAGTCAATTCTGCGTGATTTTAGTGAATGAATCGAGGGTTTGAGTTCGATTAAGCCAACAGAGCATGAATTGTAGCGGGTTTTGTGACGAAGTGCAGTTCACGAGCAAAAATTCGTCAAGAATTTGAGGCTGTATCGGAGGTTTTTGAGGTTTGGCAGGATTTCGGAGAGTGATTGAGAGGAGATTGATGGAGCGGCAGGGAAGGAAGCAGAGAAGGTAGAGGATTTTTTTTGTTTTTTGTTTTTTTGAGGGTATTCCGGTAATCAGGGATAAGGAATTGCGAGAGGAATGGAGATATCAGATTTGGCGACGTCGGCAGGGATCAACATCGGGTTGGCCACCCTGTTTTTGCTGCTGTATTCGGTGTTTCGGAAGAACCCCAGAAACGCAGGGGTTTACAACACCCGTCAGATGCTACGAGAGAAGCGCAAGGAAGTGAAACGGGAGCCCTTTTCTTTGAACAATCTTTTGCCGTCGCCGGGATGGTTGGTCCGAGCGTGGAATCCCTCGGAGGATGAGATCTTGGAGTCCGCGGGCCTGGACGTCGTTGTGTTTCTGCGCATTTTCAAATTTTGGTTCGTATAATTGATCTTTCTAGTTGTCATCGTGGTGATCTTTTCATGAGTATTGTTTCGCTGCAGACGCCCTCTCTAGATTTTGATTGACATGAAGCGTTCTAGATTTTGGATGCATATCTTGATGCTTTCTGAAGGACTCTAGTAAACTCAAAACAGTGTCAGGGTTACAGTCTCTGTATTTAAGTTAACGATAATAATTCTACGATCAAACTTAAGTGGTACCTGGAGTTTTAGTAAAATCAAGGCAGTTTGTTTACATCTGGCTTCTGAAACATGATTCGAATTAAACCTCACGTGTTAGTTTCGTGATTTTTAAGTACTAAATCATCTCTCTTATTTTTTTTTTGCATAGTCGCAATTCTTCCATTTCTTCATGCATGTCTGTCTCCAGACTTGTCTTCTAACTTACTAATAATTTCCTCATACTTGAGATAAAGTAGCTGGATTCATTTCAATTTTACTCATGATAAACTAGATCATGGTGTGCAGTATACGATTTTTCACAATCTGTACGCTGGTGGGGTGTGGCATTTTGGCACCACTCAACTTCAATGACACATACATTGCTGACCATCCTTCCGGGAAAAAAGAAGAGAATGGGACTCTGGAGAAGTTAACGATCCTTAACATATCGCAAGGGTCGCCACGGTATGGTCTTTCTTCTTCTTACTGATTCATTATGTGGGTATTAGTAACAGTTTGCTCATTTGTATGTGCGTGTCGTGTGATGTGTGGTATTGTCGTTTTGTGTAACAGGCTGTGGTTTCATCTAGCAGTACTTTACTTCATCTCCTTCACTGCTTACATTCTTCTTTACTCGGTTCGTCCAATCTCCTGTTAACTTTTGTTTACCACTTTCGTTCAGCTGCTTTCCCACTTCTATCATTCTTAGTTCTCGCTGATTGTTGACGAGGATCATGAGAATGATTAGAAAAAGCCCTCTCATTTTCTGATCTAGATATCTAGACCATTGTGTGCAGGAATATCGGGAGATATCTATGATGAGGCAAGCTTATTTGATGAAAGCGAGTCCACAACCTGATCAGTTTTCAGTGTTGGTTCGTGGCATTCCAAAACCAGATCCAGATCAAGGGGAAAAGAGCTACAGTGAAAGAGTGGAGAAGTTTTTCATAGAGTTTCACCCCTTGCACTACCTTTCGCACCAGATGATATTTCATTCCAACGAATTGGAGCGTTTGTTGGTACTACACATCTTTTCTTTAATAATGATGACTGATTTAACACTGAGATTTCGTTTTTCTACCTGCTGTGTATGTTTAATTGTGGGGTATTTCCGTGGCAAGAGCTCGCTGCTCCACATCTTTTAGTATTTCGTGGTAGAGTTGATCATTGATGATTTTTACTTGACTATTACTTGATGTTTCCAGAAAAAGTTTGACAATGAGAAAAACAAACTCGCAAATTTGAAGTCCAAACCTTTTGATGAACGAAAGCCATGCCGAACTGGCTTTCTTGGGCTTTTTGGACCAACAAAAGACCCTATTGAATATCACACTCAAAAGTTGGAAGAACTCTTTGGACAGATTCGTGAGCAGCAGATCAATATATACAACAGGAAGGAGGTTTGGCATTTTCCTTTCGAAATCCCAGCATGCAGATTGATAAGTGCTACGTTGTATATCATTTCACACAATGCACAGAACTCCTTACAATTAGAAATTCCTTTCTTGCGTGTTTAGAATGACCAAATCGTTAGATTTGGTACCGTAGAGCTATTTCGTTTCCCTGTTAGTAAGGGTTTTTCTGCACCCTTTAGAAGTGCGACTGACCTTGACATTCTTGTCAGGAATTACCGGCTGCATTTGTTTCATTTAAAACACGATGGGAAGCTGTTGTGGCTGCTCAGACACAGCAATCTGTCAATCCGATGTATTGGGTTACAGAATGGGCTCCGGAACCAAGGGATGTGGATTGGAACAGCTTGAAGATTGGCCATGGACAGCTGTTCATACGTAGAATTTTATCAGTAGTTGCAGCTACTCTTATCACATTATTTACTTCGCCTGTGATAGGTGTGATCCAACTGTTGGATAGTGTAGACCGTTTGACGAAATATCTGCCCGATCCCATCGCCAAAATTTTGTTCGAAATGTGAGACTTCTGATAACCGTACGTGTTGATTTTTTTAGCCGTGTTGAATAGTTTTACTGGTTTAAACTTTTGTAGCATAGTGAACAAACTCACATCATAACAGATCTACTTGGGGGCAGTCCTGGGGTGAAGCAGGTGGTACAAGGATATCTTCCATCATTACTGGTGGTTGCAGTTTTATATGGTCTTCCAGTAGTGATGATGTTCTTAGCCAAGATTGCGGGCTATGTTTCAATCAGCCGTCAAGAGAGGAAAACAGCTGGAATGGTCTTTAATCTTTTGTGGGTTAACGTGTTCGTCGTGAGTATTCTGGGGACTTCAATCTTCCAAATCTTGGACACGTACTCCTCCGATCCTCGCAGTATTCCTAGGCGACTTGCCGAAGTGATACCAACCAAAGTGAGTAACTTCCACCTAATGCTTAGTATTTTTCGTTTCCATAAAAGCCAACGTTTGGGTTTAATTCAGTTGCATTGGTGATATTTATATATTCTTCGTTTTAATGTCGGTCTTCTGTCCATACGCAGGCTTATTTTTTCATGACATACATCATGACAACAGGATGGGCAGGGTTCCCACTCGAGCTCCTCCAGTCTAGTATTCTCATCTTAAACTACGTGAAACGGATTATGGTTGACAGATCCAGGCCGCTTCTTAGTGATGTTTGGTCACTACCATATTACCGATACGTTCCGAACGTTCTTCTATTCGTATTCTTGGGCCTTACTTATTCCATCATCACACCTTTGCTGCTGCCGTTTCTTCTCGTGTACTTTGTATTAGGATACATCGTGTTTCGAAATCAGGTACTATTTGTTAATAGCCTTTTCCTGTCATCACCTTTCACGTTCTAATATATGGGCACTTTGTCTGTTATAAGGAAAGACTACAATTTTTATTACTTTGTGGGTAGATTTGTGGTGGCCAGTGATTCTCAAGGATAATGCTTGTTCTCTGCAGATTTTACATGTTTATGAACCAGCATACGAGACCGGAGGCCAGTTCTGGCCACACGTTCATGTCCGGATTATTATTTTTCTAGTTTTCCTGCAAATCTGCTTCATCGGTGTGTTTACAGTCAAGGGCCTAGGAAACGGGTCATTCTTCGTTGTCCCTTTACCTATCTTTACACTACTGTTTAACGAATATTGCCGGCAGCGGTTCTTTCCCGCCTTCAGGCACTTCAACATGGAGGTAGACTCATACATATTTTTCCTAATAGACTCTATTTGATGAGTATGTGTGCCAAATTGTCCTCAAATAGAAATTTAAGAATTTTACAAGTTGGTTATAGAATACAGATGCTTGGTCACCAGGAGATGGAATTGTTATTTTAGATGTGAAACGCTTGAGATTTGATGACAGATTTCTGATTTGTTTAAATTGTTGTGCTTGTGGCAGTCTACAGTAAAAAAAGATCAAGCAGATGCTCGGAAAGGCTCGAGAGAGGACTTGTTGGAATGTATACGAGTAGCATACTTGCATCCCGCTTTGAGGCCTGTCGACATGGACAGTGTGGAGAACCCCAACACCGAGAGTCTTCTTCCCTCTACATCTAAAGCAGTGTAAACTTCTACGTTTCCCTTTGAAACGTTTGCATTGCACCCAGAGCTAAGCATTCACCGCTTCTAGTTCTGACTGAGGATCGAACCACTCGTCCAGGATTTCAGGTGAAAATTGTTCTCTTATTTGTGCTCTGTTGGAAGCGAGTTGCACCGGATGACTGTTCATAGCTTATGTATTGGAAAACAGTTGGATTGAAAGCATTGTTAACACTGGTGTCATTCATTTATATCAAGATTAACATCATCATTTTTAGAGGCATGTACTAAGGTGAATTTTAACAGTTGCAGGTGTTACAACGGAAAGGATAGAAATCATGTGTGTAATATAGTATTGGCATGTATATTCGTGTAGATTGCGTCCTGATACCAGCACTCGCTTCGAATTTTTAACAAAGTTGTTCCCGCATAAACCTTTGTAATGGAAGGCGCTATTTCTGGCCTGTATGATTGAATGAAGCTATCCAGAATATTCACATTGTGTATTTCTTACGCACCTGAAGTAGAGAAACACACACTGATAAACGATGATGAGCAGGACAGAGTAGTATGGCATCATAATGTGCAAGACAGTCATCCGAGTGGAAGTCCGCAAGGGGGCTGCATCCTACTTCGCTTATGAAGGAACATCACTGGTGATCGTCGGTGTCGTCTCTCGATGTCGAGAGACTTGTTCGTCTTTTTGTTCGTCTTTTTTCCAGTCACTCATTTAGCTCCTTTTGCATGGAGTCTAGATTGAAGAAGCTTTGGTTTCCTCGTGACCTGATCAAATGCTCGCACACAGTTAAACATATATCCCGTGTAGTGATCAAGAAAGTATACGAGGGATGAAAAAATGAGGAGTAAGTAGGAATAAGTTCTATAGATATTTTGAAGGATAACAAAGTATTGTGCACGCTATTTTGCATGTAATACCATACATGCCGAAGATACACATGAAAACCCCACATAAAAGGAGTTTAGATAAAGGAATTGAGATTTTGCGACTTTAGAATCTCATGGCTAGTTACAGAAAATTCTTTGTAGTTGTTGAGGATGGACTAACTGATGAGAAGCAAATGCAGCATCTAGGAACTGCGCTTATCTTTCTGGAAAAAAGAGCGGTGGATTTCCTCCGACAGCAGGACTGTTTCAGCACCACTTCAAATTCAGCTTCAAGTTTATATTTGTCTAATGGTGAAAACACTTGCACCTTTTGTACTCGACAGAATGCAGTATTACGATGTACCTGAAAACGTAGTTCGGTTACAACACATTTCTTTCGAACAACAAAGAAGACAAAAACAGGTGAAGGTGTTTGTAAGTTCCCATCGAACATTACAAAGCCATCATTCCTCATTCCATTTGAGTGCCGGAACTCTCGGTCATGGATCATCTCGGTTATGGATCTCACCTCGGTCATGGATCTCATCTCGGTTATGGATCCTATCTTGGTTATAGATCATTTCGGTTATGGATCTTCTCGGTCATGGATCCATGGTCTCGCTGGGATCCATCTTGTGCACTAGATTTAGAACGAGCTCTAAATTGCTTGCGTAAATTCACAAATTAGGTTATGAATAAAAACAGCTTTTGAAATAAAACATCAAAAATCATACCATGTTCTAACTGTAAACGAGATATAATTTCAACATTAAATTAATAATATATTAAATATTATATGTTACTATTTAAAATGGTTCAAAAATGGTCATTATGGTTAAATCAAGAAACTGTGAAATTTTTGCGTAAAACTTAATGAACTGAATACCTCTAATTATGATTTATTTTTTGTCAATCTCGTTGTCAATTTTTTAATGATGAGTAGTCTTCAATAACATCTTTCAAATACTTTCAATCTTTATGACATAGTATTTTTAATAATTTTTAAAAATAAAAATAAAAATATTAAACTTTGAAACACTGCTATTATCTCGTTAATGCTTGAAAATAAAAATTAATGAATGTATTCAATTCTATAAGATTTCTTTGATTTTAATTTGAAATAATATAAGTTCAATTTTCATGATGTGCTTTGATGTTTAAAAATATTTACTGTCCATTATCCAACAGTCTTTGGGTTTTTTAACTATATTTCAAACATTTTATAATTTGGTTTGAAATGTCTGAAGTTTAGCTTGTTATAGTAACAAATTTTCACCTTGTTCCCTAAACTAAACGATATCATTGTTCCAGACTGTTTAAAGTACAAGTTTAAATAAAAATATACAAATTTCATAATGAAAATTGTTTTTTAGTCAAACACAGAATACTTCGAATTGTATTCTAAAATATATATATATATATATATATATATATATATACAAATAATTGATCTGAAAAAATGTTTGCTTGTTAAATGACTTAATTATATATCTTTCTTTTGGTACTGTTTTAGTGCTAATATACATTATAGCTTCAAAATTAACTTCTTTCACTAGCTCCAAAATACAAAATTATTAATGAAAAAATATGAATAAAAAGTTTATCAAATTAAAATTCATGATGAAAGTGTATGTTGCTGAAAATGGATATGTATGTATATATGTATGTATGTATACACACATGCATAAATTTATCACATGTACCTAAAATATTTATAATAGTGGTTTATACGCATAAAGCAAAATTATACAAAATTCGTAATTTGTGTATTATGTGTGCAATCAATTTAATCCTTTGTTAGATTTTGGTCAATTATAAATATTGACATTTTGATGTTAAAATCGTCATTTTTATTTAACAATGTTAGAATTCTAAATTGATAGTATCAGAATAAAGAAAGCAACATTAACAACCAAGCCAACATACAAGAAGGTTCACTGAATGAATTTTTTAAAGAACAAATCAGTAAATTTTATAATGAACTTAGTATTGAATTTAGTGTATTTTTACTTGCAAACTAAATATTTATTTTTCTACACTTCTAGAATCTTCATGTTTTCAGATGTGACATAAAAATATTTTTTCTGTCACAAGTTTCATATATTATATTTTTCTTATAAATAGTATAACTTCTAATAAAGCCCAAGATGTTTGTATCCTCAAAAATATACTATTCTCTGTAGTCCAATTACAATGACCACTTTTAAATGTAATTTATGATGATATATCTTATAAGTACTTGTAAACATCACTTGAAAAGCCTCCCTTAAACATTAATTTTTTACCTTTTACTTTGTATAATTGATTTCTGTGAAAAAAATAAACATTAAATTTCAGACTAGAATTTAAATGTGTTTCATATTAAGATTAAACTTTTAAAACTACTTATTATTCTAATGAACTAGATATTCGAAGAATCATATATATGTATATATATATATATATATATATAAGTAAATTTGTTAATTTTTCATCATATAAAATCAAGTGGGTTACTTGTGTTTGCACTCCCTAAGTAGTCACTTCTGGATAAGAAAGATGAAAGTTTGCATACACTAAACATTAATTATTAAACATCAATATTTACCTTATTTTAGAATGCAGTCTATTCTGATTATTTCTTGATGTAAATTTATTTAATTGTGTTTAGTTCTCTATGACTTAAAATTCCATAATAGTTGAATCTCTTTCTCTCTCTATATAGTATTATAATTTTAACTTTCAATTGAAAATATCTAATAAAATTAAAATTATCTTATTCATGTATTTATTTAATTTTTTATTTTGAAACATGATCATACTATTAATCACGTGTTCTTCCAATAACAACTTCTGGCTACATTTTACGCCTGCACATGATGATCTATAACATTTTAAGTACTGTCAAAAATTTATAAAGTATATAATATGATTAATATGATTCACGTTTTTAAAAAAAATTGTAGATTGAGTAAAATAGAAATTTAATTTCTGTTCAGGAATAAAAAATTTAATCCAGTACAATAAACCATTGAATTTTTGATAATAGGTAATGCATACCAAAATGAAAATATACTATTTATTATGTTGTTCGAATTTTCATTGCAAAATTACAGATGGGAATGGCTTAGTGAAATTAAACACAAGATGCTATCCCAATGAAAATACAGTAACATTTAAGCTTAATCAGATCATAACTAAACCAGCACGTGCGCATTTGTGTCATGAAACAGCGTTGATCGAACCTAAGGCCGCGGGAAGAGAAACCGTGCTTTCGACAGAAAGAGAGGGAAAAGACATTGTGCTCCCTCTCAGAAAGAGAGAAGAAAAAGAAACCATGCTCTCCGTCCGAAAGAAAGGGAGGGAAATGAAATCGCGCTCTCCCACAGAAAGAATAAGATGGTAAAGAATCCGTGCTTTCCCTTCGAAAGAAAGAGAGGGAAAAGAAAATGGCAGTGGGGAATAGGTGCCCAGCTGGTACCTAGTACTAGATGAACAGAAAATCTGAATGGCTGCCCGCACCAAAAAATTATAATAATTGTTTTTTGCCCAATTGTCCATTTTTTTGATTTTTTTGATTTTTTTTTGTTTTGCATTTTTTATTTTTATCGTTTTTTTATTATTTTGAAAAAAATTTGTGATTGATTTTGGATACCCTGAACCCAATATTTTAGGGCATCTCAACAATTGGTTGCCCGTCATTGAACTGCCCACAAAATTTGAAGCAGCGACTATGCATCCATCTCTATCGACACTCATGGATGACTGGCGGATGAAGTGAAAGGTCAGAGTGCGAGCTGGGTGCCTGTTCTGCGAAATCGAAAGAAAATGTGCTCTCCCTCCGAAAGAAAGAGAGGGGGCATTGACCATGGTAGGCGTGGAAACGACCCGGAGGTGAAGAAGCTAATCCGATATGCGTCGAGATGCGAGAGCAGGGCTTGTTGCCGAATTCCACATGGAGATTCGGCAGAGATGCGAGAATTGTTTGAGCAATGCGTGCTTCGCTTAGGACTTTGAGTAGAAGGGCTTTGAATGAGGTTCAGAGTTTAGCATTCAAATGGACCTGCTGTTCCTCTTATTGACATAGGTGGACTTGCTGGTGCCGCACATGAGGATGTTCGTCGTGAATGACGAAGACAGTGTGCTGAATGTGCAGATCGATCCGAACACCAGGACATGAGCGCTTTCGAGGGGATCCAACAACCCTCGGCAGTGTCTCCATTCGTCGAGGAGTGGACTTGCCTCAATTTGTTTCCATGTGAATGTCCCTCGCCGTGCATTAAATTACGTCACATTCGGAGGGCCTCATAAATTTAGGGATCTTCTCTTTCGTAGAGTTCAGTTATGCTTGGGAATTAGATTCTTCGCTGATGAATAATAAAACCTTCAGGAGTGAGCATAATTACAAAGAGGAAAAGTTCACTGATCGGCTGCAAGTAGAATCCCGTGCAATTCGATTATTGCGATAGGAGGTAGAGTTTATAGAGAGCGATAGGTTTCAGAAGGCGTGATGCACATTGGTAAAGAGTTCCTAATTACACTTTTTTGTGCAGACACTACTGGTAGGTTGCAGAATCTGGACACTGTAGGTTCCGGAGGCATTGTTGTTTGCCTCTTGAATTACTTGAAGTCTGATTGATTTCAATGTCGATGCATCCCTCCTCTCTTGAAATTCAGAAGTTCGAATGGAGATTCCGATGCGATTAATGGTTATCCATCTCCTGCCTGTACTCGATGCTCGAACGAAAAAGCATCGAGTGAACATACAACATATCATAACCATTCTTAATTTACTTTTTGGACTGATGTGCACAAAGTTTAGGATTTAGTACATTCAATTATTAAGTACTATATTCTTTAAACACAAATGGATAGGTCTATGGAATTTCAAAGGATACATGATGGTAGTTCATTCCAAGGAGACCTTCATCAACATCCAAATGGAAAATCCTTTAAAGTCTAGAAGAAGAACATGCAGTAGGCCACTCCACCTAAAACATGCAACCAATGACAGAGGCGGAAGAGAAGACTTCTGAATGAGAAAGAGTAGTTCAAAGCCACGAGAACGTTGACCAGCGGATGGCCCATGAAGCTACTTGAAAGGCATGGAATGGGTCCCACACTTCCATCACATTGTCAATCTATCATCCGCACACCAATAACTTTCATCCACTTAAGAGAATCATGCCAATAATCATGCTATATAAGACTTTCAACGACCACCTCAAACATTCTTCAAATCTACCAGCAATTTCAATGTGTACTTGAACACAACGCTTTCAAATCTCAAAATCCATGAGATGAAGGTTGCCTGTTAACCCTACGCAACTGAAGGGAGGATACAAAGAAATGGGAAGCTAGAGATAAGCTGGAGGAGGAGGTAAACATCGTGGGAAAGGATGAAAGCTGAGCTAACCTTTGAAGGATCATATGGGTTGGGGAGGAGCAGCCAAGGACAGCCCAAGTACAGGCCCCTGTGAAACCAGGCAGACCATGAGGCAGAGCCCTGTCACAAAAACACTATGTTGATAGGGCGTGTTGGCATGCCCTGCACTCCAGCAATGACCTGAGTGTACCAGGGCCTCACCGGCTCTGTTCAAGAGCTGGATGAATGACCTGCTGCCCCGCAAGACGTTTGAGTCCCAACATCATCAACTGGCCCATCCTTTTATCCATTCCATCGCCCAAAACTTCATCCACGGAGCTGTGCGACGGGTCAGTTACCGACCACAACATGCGTAGCAAGGGTAAAGCTGGCAGGGGGGAAAATAGTGTGTAAGTGACCACATTTGTCACAGATGCTGAATACGCAAAAAGGGAGCATGCCAAAAAGGAGGAAGACAAAGAGCGACCGAAGAGAAAGGACGGAGAGAGAGCGAGTGCCAGGGCGAGTGGCGCCAACTGAGCTCATCCTACACCTGGCGTCTTGCAATTCCCCATACCACCGGAGGGGAGAGGTGAGGCCAGGTGAAGTGAAGTCCTTCGGTCACAGCGAGACTTTTTAGCTCCCCTGAGGCAACGGCAACAAGGAAACCATGGAGGATGGAAGGCGGCCCAGAGCAGGAGGCGTAATGATGAGCAGCAGGACCCGACGTCGTGACAGTCAGACTGAGGCGCAGAGAGGGTATCAGACCCTGCAATAACTCAGCTCCGGTGCGTCGTCACTACCCCCCAACGTAGTTTTACTGCCCCTGCTGCTTCATTACGAGAACTCCGTTGCGATGCGGGAGAAGGCGGCTCATCGGAAACAAGGCAGCAGACGGAAGAAGGACTCTGATGGGGTGATCCGTGGGGTAATCGTGCTGTTGCAAGTAGACGACGAGGGGAGAATCTTCTGTCTCTGAAGCTGCTACAGCAGATGGGCGCTGAAGGAGGACGAGGACTGCAGGTGCTCTGAGAAGCAAATACTGGGACCCACGGCCATACCACGTTCTTCACATCGGCTCCACAACACTAGCTGCCAGACGTCGTTAGACTGTACCCATCCCCGTCACATCTACCTCCCACTCCTTCGCGCACATTACGCTTGCTTGCTGTATGTTACCAGCTACTCGATCAGAGTCCGCCCCGTTGGGCCGAGTTCGCGCGACCAACCGTTGCTCGCACAGTTCGTCCTCAAGAAGAATTGATTTGCTACCATTACGCTGGGTGAGGAGGCGCAATTAGAGGGGCAAGTACAGAATGAGGCAGCTGGTATGTTGACTTGACTTGACCGAGGCGCATGCCAAAGAGCAAGCGAGCAAGCCAGCGAGCGCGCGGTGGGAGACTTGACTTGCGGTACGTCGCTTCGTCCAGTGCAAGAGGGGCCGGAGGAGCGGCACTACCTGAGGTGATGGTGCAACAGCGTCTTGTCAGGCTAGGTTGTGTATCGTTCCGAGGAGAGGGGCTCATGTGCATCACAGTGATGCAAGCTCGACCAGCTTGGTAATTGGATCCCCTGCTCATCTCCTCATTGGAAGGTGGCTTCCACCGTCTGACCCCTCCGTCTGCACCTACTCTCAGACTGCCCCGCCTCATCAAGCCTACCAGTCAGTTGCTGCTGCTGCTGTCTAAAGTAGGTTGACGCAGATGGGTTAGCAAAACTACTCTTCATGTGACAGTGCTGTTAAGAGAGAGAGAGGGAGAGGGAGGGAGAGAGAGAGAGCGAGAGAGAGGGAGAGAGAGACACAGACAGACAGGGATGGTTGCTGCTGCGCGCGAACCTGGGTGGTGCACGGTATCTGGGCCATTATAACGTTCGACGGGTGTTTCGGTGCTTCCCCTGGTTCCAATAGCCACGGAGCGCACGCTTCGTAACTGCAGCTACGTAGTTCACCCAGCCAAGCGCGGCCGCGCAGAGAATGGTGTGGTCCTCGCTTTTCGCAATCCAGGCGCTCCCCTTCCCTCCGACGCTGTATCTAGTTGCTGCACACGCAGTGCGTCCATTGTCGCTGTAACGCCGTAGCATTGAAGCCCAATGTCGCTGTTTGCTGTGGTACCTCGGTTAAGAGGATAGCGTCATGAAACATGGCAATGAAGTACAGTCAGTGTAGCTATTGCTTGCACGACACGCTGACGCCCCCAGTGCGGCGTCCGCCCCGATAGGCGCGTGGTTAGAGTCGGCCATGGCGGTGAGATGAGTGCGGTAGTGAGGTAACATGTTTGGCCCATCTGGCAACGGACGCTACAGCAAGCACCTTCTTGTCCCGGGGACGTGGACTGTGGCCAGTGTTCCGGACGTCCTCGGTAGGGCGCAGTCACAATCCTGTCCAACGGTTGAATGCGCGTAGGCAGCACCCTGGGTAGCAGCGGGAGATGCGGGCCGAAAGAGAGCGGGAGGTGGATGTGGAGTGTTGAATGTGTCGTGAGCTGTGAAGCCTTGGTTTCCGCCATTAAGGTTGCCGCATTGTAAGCGTGGTGTCGCCTGGTTTTGCAGGAACACAGGCATGCAGAGATAGAAGAGGCGTGAGTTGTACCGGGAGATGCACGCGACGATGGGCTTTGGTGCAATGTGATGCGGTGCAGGAGCAGGACGAATGGTGTGTGGAGGCCGGATGTGAAGTGATGCCAACAGTGCATCCGACGGAGTTGGAAGTAGCTTAGTAGCTGGAGAGGGTTGCCATGGATAGACCCGGGTGGGTAGCCCAGCAGCACCACCGGCGGGGCCACAGTATGGGCGGCGGGGTGAGAGAGAAAGACGAAGATCTAGCATTGTTCAAGAACATGGGAAAGCGGGCGGACCAGACACCCTTTTTGTACCCTGGCAGTGGCGACCAGCTCATCGATGCTAACCTATGTAAGTGTAGTTCTTGCGCATTGTGCATCCAACCTTGTGGGCGCGTGGATTCTTCCCTAGCTGCTAACTTGAGTCCTAGAGGACCGCCGTTGAATTGCGGAAGCGGGCCTTTCTGTGTATTTGTTATTGTAACTGTAGAAAGTATAACCAATTTCTCAGTCATCATGTTCGGGATACCCCTCGAATCATGACCCTGGCAGCGATCACGATGCCTTTCCTCGAATTCCGTTTTCTACTGCACAAGGGTTGCAGCAATAGGCCTGAAGGTTGAGTAGTGTTTTCCCTTACAATTGTGTCAGACCCTCTCCCCTATCCTTGTCTTCTTCAGTGACCTCTTCAGTGCTGCACCGAGAAAAAACGGAAATTCCTGTCGGAGCAGCAATTCTGAGGCGGATGTCTTACAATGCCTGCTTCGTAGATGAATACACGGCAGTGAAGTGCGCTTTAGACAAGTGATACCACATGACGCAGTTGCTGAGTTAGAAATCACGGCCACTCTAACTTGGGTTGTGCAATGCAGCAACCAAATTCGGAGGGCTCTCACACCCACACTCGGCCCCGCCGGTGCAGAGGAAAGGCATCGGAGCAGAGTTGCTGAACTCGGATGTCGACAAGACTGACTATGACTGGTGAGAATGCTTGTCCACACCTTCCGGTCCATGGTTTGGAGTTCGTGGGAGAATCCCTGCCTTGGGTGGTTGTGACGGAACACGGGCTAATCCAGAATGTTGGCATTTACAGGCTGATGACCCCGCCAGGGACGCCTCTGTTCCCCTCGCTGGATGCAGACTCGCCGGCGCTGCAACAAGGCATGATCGTAAGTCGATCCCTGGCTGCCATCAAAACGTCGCGGGTAAGGCGTGTCTCATTGACCTGATTCCGTCCACAGTAGTAGGAACAAATGTCGGCCCTGCGTGATAGTGTGCAGCGACGGTCGCGAGTGTGCTTGTCGTTGACAACTTGGTTTGGCGGTGACTTGCAGGTGAGCGCTGGCGGGCGTGGCGATGTGGCAGGTGCAAAAGGGAGTAGAGGCAATCCGAGCCCTGGTCGCAGATCCAGCACTCCTCAGAGCGGGCAAAGCAGCGCAAGCGCAGTGGCAAGATCTCAGAACCAGGCCCTGAGTAGAAGTGGCAGCAGCAATCGGCCTGCTACGCCCACAAGATCATCCACGCCTACCTCGATCAGAGCGTCTCCGAGCAATCGTCCATCGACACCCACACGACAGAACACCGCGGGTGCGCGGCCCGTGACGCCATTGGGAGCGAGGCCTGCAACCCCGACGAGGAAGCCTGGCACGCCGAGCTCATCCGCAAGGCCGTCTTCCACGCCCACCCTCCGGCGGTCGAGCTCGAGTCCCACGGGGAGCCAAACTCACGGGGGAGTTTCGACTCGGGGAAATCCTTCCCCGACGAGGAGCACTGCCAGCACTGGAACCAGCGCGCTGCGGGGAGTATCTCCTGTGAGATCTACGAGCAGCCGCGGCGTGTCACCCGTGAGAGGAGTGTCTCCAGCGCCGTCGGCACGGGGGCGGTCGCCTTCGCCCAGCTTGAGGGCTCCGTATCCGGTGGACGCGTCGGACGACATTCCTCCCAATCTTCGGACCACTTCGGAACGCCCCAGCCCTGCGCGAAGTCGAGCAGCGGCGTATGGCGCGAGCCCAGGCGAAGCGCCCGGCAGAAGTGCCAGCCCAGCCCCACCGCAGCGACGAACTGCGTCCCCCGCCAGATCCATTCGAAGCTCGACGTCGGTGAGCCAGACGGTGGACAGGTTGAGCCGAGCCGCGTCGTCGGACAGTGAGAGCAGCTTTGACACGTGCTCTCAGTCGGGTATATCCAGTCATGGGATTCTGACGCCGGACAAAGCCGGGTCCGGGAGGCGGATGTCGTATGGGCGAGGGGTTGACGAGCATGGGCGGTCGAGCAGCTTGCAGAAGGCCAGGCGAGGCAGCTCGACGTCGCCGCAGTTCGGGCCTTCGTCATCCAAAAAGTCTCTGGAATCAGCCGCGCGGGTAACGTCTTGGTCTTTCTTGCTCACGTTGGCGTGAAACCATTTCAGGGTGGGTGCTGGCTCCCGTGAAGAGAGAGTGAGAGGTTGCAGTGGCGCTGTTACCCAACCAGGTGGTATTGTGTTTTTTGTTGCTAATGCTGTGGTGAACAGGAATACCATCGAGGCCAAGTGGCGGCGTTTCGGCCTCTGATGACCAACAGCTCCATTTCCACATTCTACACCAGCAGGGCGAGCGGGCTACTTCGGAGGCCACTGACGCCGAGCAGCACGGCAAGCTCCTCCGAGCACGGTGCCACGGTGGCGCATGATAGTGAGGTGGACGACGAGGACGCCGGCAGCCACTGGAAGGGGTCGATTGGACGGGGATGTGAAGCTCAGTCCCCTCTGCAGCTGTTCGACAAGTCTCTGGGCAGCGCGCACGAGAGTGGCACCCTGGATGGGAGCAGCATCGCGGACAACGAGGAAATGAGCAGCTTCTTCAAGAACTCGGAGCTTGCTCTGGAGGTGGAACCGAAGCTGGAGGAACGGGTGGGCAATGCGGAGATCAATTGGCTGTCCAGAGATGAAGCAGAGGATGCCGAATATCTGTGCTCGGGGGACGTTAAAGACGGCGAGTCCCATCCTGCTTTTGACTCGAGGAATGAGGGCAGCCGGGTTCCGGCGGGGCTGAGCAAGGCGGTAGAGGACGCAGGCAACAGTGAGAACGGAGTCGGGGAGGGTTCTGGTAGCAAGTCAGGCAGCTCATCAGGACTGGAGAAGATCAGGGATAAGTTGAGGCACCTGAAAAGCAGCACTGAGGCCGAGACCGAGGGTGAAGGCGTGGAGCTCGCAGCCACGAGGGCGCAAGCTCTGAAATGTGTGCTCGGCAGTTCCACTGATGCGCTCAGTGGTCCGAGAGTCGCGAGTCCGGCGGAGGGGTTGGTTCAGCTCAGTGGCGGGGAGGTTGAGGTATGTGTTGTTTGCGGTCTCGGGAAGACCCCGGCAGGTCGTGGTGGAACGTCTGAGAGGTGCGGGTGTCGGTGCGGCGCGCTAGCAGGCGGGTCACTGCAATCGCAGGAAGGGGTGTGTTCAAGGCCGTTTACTGGGGAGGGAGGAAGCGCGAAGGAGGAGAAAACGAGAGGCCCGTCCAGGGCGGTCGACATGGTTTATGGCAAAGAGCGAGACGTGTGGTACATATACCGGCAGTCGTCGGAGAATGGAGTTCCATCAGCACGGGCGTCGGAAGCAAAGATGGAAGTGGAAGCTCCCGAAGTGCGTGGGATGGAGGCGGATTGGAGGGTCAAACCGTCACTGAGTGGGGATCAAAGCAGCAGGGGTAGAGACTTCAGCCCCAGTGCTGTGAGTGCACAAGAGAGTTCCCAGGTTGTGAGAGAGGAAATTGTTCCAGTTGTGGCTCCTGTGAGTGGTGATGTTGGGCGTGTGGAGGTAGGCAACAGCATTGTGCAGAGCGAGCATGTCACATCGGGTCAGTTTTCGGGTGAGTGTCGCCCCTCGGGTGCGGGTGAGCCGAGGAGCGTGCCTGTTGCAGGTGCTGGAGCAGGTGGAGAGGGTGAGGAGGTGACGAGTTTGGGATGCAATCGTCCACAAGAATCAAGGGACGATGCGGGTCCAGGGAGCGAAGGCAAGGCGCAGTGCGGAATGAGTACTGAGATTGCACACGGGGTGAAGGCGTGTGAGCGGGTCATGCAGAGTTACGGCGACGCAGAGAGTGGGAAGCAGAATGTCGTGCACCAGGGCGTGAATGAAAAGTCACGGGATTCCGTTGCTGGCGGCGTGGCATGCAAGCCTGTGGACATGAACCACGGACTTGTGGAGGATCTTCGCACGCTAGCACCACAATCCAGCTCGGTGCCGCACCCTGGCAATCTGGTGAACCCCGAATCGTGCGTTCCCGAGTCATCGACAATGCCCTTGATAACCTTGCACACGAGGTGCACAGCAGAAGGTGGTCGCACAGATGTTGGAGCCAGTAGGGACCTGTCCTTGGGCAACAGCCACACCGGAACGGCGGTGGCGGATGATGTGGTGCATGCTGAGTGTGCGGACCCGTATACTCCAGGTAAAGGGGAAACACGGGTGGCGGTGGATGTTGTGGGTATCGTACGTGGGCCACCTTCGATGAACACAGAGTCATGCGCTGGGGTGAATATCAGCGAGGATGCTTCCACTGTAGTCGCGCCCAGCGGCAACAAAGCACGGCGTGAAGACGAAGTGCAATGCAGGGCCCAAACAGCGGCACGAGGTGCAGCCATTGATGAGAGTATGGATGAGCGTGATCGTGCAAGCCGTGGGGACGACGATGTTACCTTCATCGACATCCCAGTGGACCCTCGTGGAGAGGTGACTCCCGAATTGGGGGTTCCTGAAGTGATCTACAAACAAGCAACGCACACGGGATTGGTGAGCGAGTCTCTCCAAGCTGAACCGGTTTCGATCGCAGGGAAGAACCCAAAGTTTGTGCGTGTCGAGGAGGTGGGGCGCGTGGACTCGGAGAATCTCATGGTGGAGAAGAACAGGATCAGTGCTGCTCATGACGTGTGGAACTCACTGAAGTTCCCTCAGTCGGTGCACCAGTCAGATCGAGAAGCACGCAAGGAGAGGGAGCCGGCAGAGGTGAGAGGTGATGGACCGGGTGTGCGGAGGTTCGGAAGCGGCGTCCATGCGGGGTCTTTGAGCAAGAGCAGCTCATCGAAGTCTTCGTTCAGGACCCCGACCTCCGGGAGCAGCATCGATTTGTCACGAAGCACCGACACGACTTCGTCGTGTCCCAGCAATGCATCTTGGGAAGATCCGCAGTACGTCGGGTCCAAATTCTGGGACTCTCGACCAGCTTCAGACGTAGGTCTTGTTTCCGACGCCAGCGAACGTGCAGGCGTGGGGACGAGAGTGGTGAGAAGTGATTCGACGGCGGAGCAGAAGGGTTTGAGCGCGAGAGGTGCAGGACAAGAGACGAAGGCGGGAGAGGTGGCATCTCAGAATGGCGAGGTGCAGCATTGCAAGCGTGAGGTTCCCATTCACGACGCGGATGCGAGGTGTGGGGTTCCCTTCGATGAGGAGGCTTCGGAAGAGCACTTCGACTACATCTTCGAGTACCTGGGGTCGAAGCGGGACCCGAGTCCGAAGGCAGCGGAGGTTTCCGTGGTGTCGAGAGTGGTACCGTTCGGCGCGTCGGAAGTGAATTCAGGTGAGGGTGGCACGGTGAGGAGCAGCCTTCCCAGCGGGATGGGCGGTGAACGGACGTCGGAGGAGAATGGCGGCGCCATGGTGAGTGGCAAGCACTTGGAGGCGTGGACGCCTTCGAAGAGGGAAAGCGTTGAGGGGAGTGGTGAGAAGTGTAGGGTTTCCGGTGTGAGCAGCAACCTTGAGACGAAAGTGGTGACGACACAGGCAGCGTCGAAAGAGGAGATCGTGGAGAGCACCGTGTCGCCAGGGTCGAGCACGCGGAAGCACATGTCGTCGTTCAAATTCAGCCACAGGAAGTCTGGGGATGCGGAGTTGAAGCGATCGGGCACGTCGAAGCAGGCGAGCGGGAGTGGCAACCCGCCGCAGAAGCTGGATGCGGGCGCCCCGAGCGGGAGGAGCAACGGCAAGGCGAATGGGAATGCAGCAGCCACACCGCCTCACCCGCAGAAGGGGAAGTCGACGAGAGCAGGTACCCCTGGGCGGGCGCCGGGTGCGGATGCGAAAGCACGGGGCCCGGCGCAGGGTGCGAACGGAGAGGTGGCGGAGGAGCTAAGCATCCAGAGTCGATTTTCCAATATCACAGTGCGTTCTGGCTCCGATCCCGAAAACTTTGATTGGGGCCGTAGTTCTCTAGGTATCTTCTCCATTCGTAACGTAGATGACCCAACTTGCCGACGCCTGAAATCTGGCACATGAATCTGCTTTGGATGACGGAGTGAGACTCATCCTTGTTCAATGGTGGCACGAGGTATGGGGTGGTTTGGATTTCTGATGGGGGGGTGGGGGGGTGGACGGTGCTTTGGATTTGGATGATGCAGAAGAGACTAGCAGCAGGCGTGGCAGCAGCTCGGGCACAAACACAGCGCCGGTGGCCGTTTTGAGGAGCACGGGTGCGAGTGTCCGGGGCGGAGAAAACCCGGGACACGGGGATGCAGAGCCTTCGCGTGGCGGAGAAGGAGAGGGAGGAGGAGGAGACGAAGACGAGCAGCAGCCACGGCGGAACCAATTTTGTCCTTCACGGAGGAGCGGCGAGACGAACTCAGAGGCGAGCCCCAGTTTTGAAGGCCCTGCCCATTGCACATTGGCGCAGGTCGGGTCGATGCGTTGTGCAGCGGAGAGCAGGGATCCCACGGAGGCCCACGCGCTGGAACCGGGAGGGTGGGCCAACGGCGATCATCTGGACGAGAGACTCTGTCCGGAGAGTGGGGTGGCATGTCCCATGCGTGGGAGCCTGAACCACGCCCCTAAGCAAAACCTTGACAAACTCAGCGAGAAGCTGGAACAATTAGAAACGTTTGGTGCGCGAGTGGTGTTGCGGAATCCACAACAGCAGCTCATGCACAGTCCTAGAACGGACAGGAAGCCACCAGCAGGCGGTGGCACACAGGACTGTGGTCGGTCGGCGCACTCAGTTAGGGCCGAGAAGTCGTCAAAACAGAGCAAGTGTCGGTGCACGATCATGTGATTCGTCGGGTGCAGTGTGAGAAGTAGTGGATTTTGGTTTCATCTGTTCCGATTGGTGGTGGCAGCTGTGAGGAGCAGGATGTGGTGCGCTGGTTGGACGATGGGTGTGCATCGCTGAATTGAGGCGACAACCGATGTGGGGAGCAAGGCAGGTGCAGCGACCTGGTCCATGCATGGATATTAGCTTGCACGGACATAATGGATTCGTGGCGGCGCGGATTGATTTGTGCGACCGTAGTTTAGGTGAGGAAGGTTAATTCCATGCGCATAGATGGAGCACGGTTACAGTTGACAGCAATGGCATGCAGGCTTGAGACAAGAATGGCAGCCAAGGATTACTGTAGTTTACCGTGATTCAGTTGTTGGTTGGGATGGAAGGGAATGCTACCGAAAATGCTGGTTTAGATCATTTATCCTGATTAAGTTCTTTTAGGAACTGAGTTATTTATTATTTCTGATGACTTGAGTTTGCTAAGTTTTTTTCATTAGGTTATTTGTGCGGTTGGGTTATGCATTGTCCGCATTTGTCTTGCTCGTCGCATGTATGTTTTTGTTTTGTTGAGGGTTTTAGATAATGTTTTAGGCGGTCTATCAATATATTTTCTTTATTTTTTGGTGCGCTTTTTTCTTTTGCGTGGTGGAAAGTTTTTGTGACTTTTACAGCCGAGTTTCTCACCCGCTTTTTAATGAGTATTTTTTTAATTCTATTGTGTCCTTTTTCGTTTGTGTTTTTGGTTTGTAAATTTTGTATGATTGTTGTTGGGAATAGTTTCGGTTCTCGTTGGTTGGTGTGATTGTCATCCTTGGATTTCCTTTTGTAGCTGAGGATGGAGATGTCTGGGTTATTGCAATGTAATTGTTTTTAGATTTCGCTGGAAGTGTGTGCTTTTTTGTGCGGCTGTGTCGCTTTGTGCAATGCAATTGGCAACGTCGGACTATTCAGAGGACCACCCTCTTAATGCGCATTCGTTCTGATATTGGATTGAAGGTGGCGTTTTCATTGTTGTTTGTGCAGCTTGATATGCAACCTATTCATTCATTTGGATTTGCCCAGTCGATATCGTGCACTTACAAAGAAGCGAGGGATTACTGCGAATGGTTGGGATCGCATCTTTTTGCGTCGATATGTATGATGAGAGCTGTTGTCACCGACAACCTGGGTCTGGGAAGTTTTTATATTTTCCATATGTTCCTTTCAAATAAGGTAGCCTTCGGTTTTTCAGCCAAACGGTTTTCTGGGTTCAATAAGAATATATCGCTCATCATCATTCGTTCAGTTCTTATCCGGACCTGTTGACGAAACCATGCTTGCGATACTCTTAAATTTAGATCTCTTTGGTCACAAATCGTAATGTCAGGGCTGTAATTTGTACGTCAGGCACTTCGCCAGCAGGCTTCGAAACCTGAACCGTCAGTATAATACGTAGTTGGTGTTTCAGACATCTGTATAGTTGACCTACGTAGTGATATGTTAAAAGAGGTGTATGCACCGAAAGGACCAGTCAGCTTCATTGCAGGAACTCAGAAATGCAACCTGCAGGGTGCGTCAACTCTGTATCGATGCTAAGGGATAGACTGCACTCGTAATCAGCCGATGTTCATGTTCGTATTGTACGTCGCTATCTTTTCCTGCCTGCTTCATCAAAATCCTTTGCTAGCCAGGAGAATACAGCAGGCCCAAGTGACTTACGGTTCAAGGAGGATCTTGCCAGGTTCTTCGATGAGAATCCCAAGCATCGACTCCAAAGCATCGTGAGAGCGATCGCAGCGCCCATCACTGCAGTGCTCAATGACAGCTTGGACTTTTTGGCTCAATCGTTCACTTCCGAAACTAAGATCGAGAGCGGGGCCACACCCCAGTCCTCGCTGCCTTACAAACCTCGCTTGCAGTGTGTGCGCATCAGATTGGGAATCCGTCGTCGGGTGTTGCAAATTTCGATGGAGAAATATTCTGTTTCTGAATGAATCTGCATGTTTTTATTTAGAAATTGACGTTGACAAAAAAAATATACTAAATGTTATATATGCAATATGATATGTATATATATATATATATATACACAAGCATATACATCAAATGTAGAGTATGTTTTTCAAATCAGGTTTTGAAAAATCAAATGAAAATTTTATAAACTACACATATTATTAGTCAATTCCACAAAATTGAAATTATGATTTAAGAAACAAAATTTTAAATTAAAAAAAAAAAAAAAAAAAAAAAAAAAAAGTGAAAAAGAACAATAAAAGAAATACATACTAGCTACAATTTGTTCATTGAATTTTTATTTGATAATTAATAAAAAAATAAAAATAAAAAATTTATATGGATGATTTTTTTAATCTTTAAAATTACACCAAAATCAAATAAATTAGAATTAATATAAATAATAATTATAATTTTAAAATAAATAATTAAAAATGTATAAATTAAGCAATTAGAATTTATCTCAAGGATAATTTGATTATGCAATCAAAGATTTGAAGCTTACTATTGCTTATAAGTGGTGTGTAGATGCCCTAAAGAAGTCACAAGGCCTTAGTCTTATCCTCACACCTACCTCCAAGTTGTTACAATCCATATAGAACAGATACATCTAATTTCCTACTAGCTGATAGTTACTCCAATTTCTCATAAAATGACTATTTTTTTTGCAACTTTGACTTCATCATGGTGTTCAAAAATATCTAGTTTGTCTAAAAAGCCATTAGATCTTAAATTCTAAATAAAATTTAAAAATTTCCATAATATTTTTAAAATATCAATATTATATTAAAATTACTTTATTATATTTTGTTAATTTTTTTAAAGCAACAAAATTAATTTAAATCAACTAAAAATCTCATTTATTACAAATATCATTAAAATTTGATATATATATATATATATATATATATATTTCTTATCTATTAAATATTTTTTATAATTTTTAAAATAATAATAAATATAAAAAAAAGGCCATTTCAGATACTGATTTCAAGAACTAAAAAGAAATTAATACAAAAAACAGAAAAAAATAAAAATACTAGATCAACAACTATTTCTGCTTTCAAGCTAATTAAAACTTTAATTTAATATTTTTTTATTTATTAAGAATCTTATTATTTAAATTATCTTCTAAATCTTAATTAGTACTTAGAAAATTAAATAAATCCTATTATTTAATATTTTATTATCATATTAATATTAAAATATATTGATAGAATTTATAATTTTACTTTTTAAGTTTTATTTAAATTTATATTACTAATAATTTAAAAATTTTAATATATAATATATATATATATATATATATATATATATACATATAATATTAAAATATAATCTTTCTTGATAAAGTTTTTTTTTCTTTTTTTATTTTTCAAAAACATTTAAGTGTTTTAAAAGTTATAATATTATGTAATGTTTAATATTTTTTTAGAAATTTTAAATTAATTTTTTTTCAAATTGCTACTCTATTTATAAGAATAATTTATAAAAAAGTCAAAATAAAATAGAAATGTAAAAAAAAAAAAAAAAAAATTCAAAGCTTTAAAAAAAATTACTCCAATTTTTATTTTATATTTTTCAAATATTTTTAAGTTATTTTTTAAAAAATAAATATAATAAACTTTACATCAAATATAATTTTATTATAAATGGATGCAAATGATAGACTTCATCTTGTAGTTTTTTTTTTTTTTTTTTTTTTTTTTTTTTTTTCAAAAAATATTTTAGTTGTAAAGATTAATTATAAGGTCTATAACAAATAATTTTTTATTATTGTAAACTCATTTCAATTATTAGCACCACTATTTATAAAGCCCTTCAAAATCTACTTATATTTTATATATATTACAAGAACCTTAAGCATTTTATGTCAACATGTGTTTTAAATTGCCACTTAAGTAGTTGTCATGTTGCAATACAATTATTAAGTAAAAATTTAGATAAAGACCAAAATATGTAGAAAGGACTTAGATAAAAGATTAATAGATATTTTTTTTAGGAATTGACAGCTATTAGAGAGCATTGTTAAAAATTTAATATTTTATGTTGGATTTTATATAAAGAGCTTCTATCACTTTTATATATCTATAAATAAATAAAAATATAGTAAAAAAGAAAAAAATTAATATAATAAATTTTAAGCCTAAGATAAGAGTAGGATCTTAAAGTACTACAAAAATGGTAAGATTGATACTTAAGAAGGACCATATATGAGATAGGATCAAAATTAGACCCAAGCCACAAAAATGGGCACCTATAATAAAAGAAGAGTTTTTTGAAGATCAAAGAGTGGAATTAGTAAGAAAATTTTAAGAAAATTCTAAGAGTGTGAAATTTACAAGGTATTCATGAAAAGAAGTCTTTTAAGAAAGCAAGAAAAGTGAAGAGTTTATAAGCAATGTAATTTCAAAGGCAATAAAGATTAGTGTAATTTCTTGAGAGGTTTTTAAAAATCTAAATTTAATTTATAGTTAAATTTTTGTGAGTATATGGATGTACAAGCAAGGAACTTGGCTCTTAATTTTGGTTTTATTTGAACAACTTAGTTGAGAGATATTAGATTGAATTAATAAGTCCATATTAGAAATGGACAAATTGAGATGAGTTCCTAATTTTTAAATATCTAAAGATCTAAAAATTGGATGAAATAGAAATCTAAGTTATTAAAACAAGACGTGATATTAAAGCTATACAAAAAATTGAAGCAAAAGTCAATGACTCAATTATAAGATTTGATTATTAGAATTCTTCATTAAACTTAGAGTAGAAATCCAACTTTCAATATCAAAGGTTATTTAGTATTATTTTATAATTTATAAGTTTAATCTTTTTTTTAAATTATGAAATTATATAAGATATATTTAGCTATTTTTATATAAAATTTAAAACTAATCTAGTGATACAATTAGGAATTGAAATCCATTAAAATTTGGTGCTTGAAATTTATAATATATGTTGGATTTTTTAAGATTTTTTTAGGATTTTTTAAGAATTTTTTAAAGATTTCATAGGATTTGCTTAGAATTTTTAAGGATTTTTTAGGATTTCTTTAATATTTATTTAGAATTGGATAAGATTTGGAATTTAGAGTTGATAGAATTTAGGATTAGTGAGATTTAGGATTTCTAGGAGGATTAATGTTATGAAGAAGGATATTTTTAAATACCTCAATTTTTTGGATTACAAGAAAATTTTAGACTTTAAATAATTTTTTTCCCTAGCTAGATGTCCAATACATTCTAAAAATATAATTTATATAATATAATATAATTAGAGCATATCTTTCTTATAATTTTTATTGAATATTATATACTATCTTAGAATATAAAATTATTAGATTCTTTGTTTAGATGTTCTTATCTTGCTTCAAAATGAGATATTGCATATGATTAGTAATAATTTTTTTTTTAAAAAATTGGAGTAGTTGCATATTTGAGTTATAAAATTAATTTTACTTGATACTACTTTTCTTGATAAAATTTATTTAAGTATGTTAATAAACCTTCTTATTTTATAAATTAAAAATAACTTTTATAATGGCTCTAATTAATTTTATTTAAAAAAAACTTCTTTATTATAAAAAAATATGTATATATTTGAAGATATCAAGCATTATTACATGTACTTCAAGCACAATGTGACTTTTTAATTACAAGAAATTTTGGATATAATAAAACTTTAGAATTTATTTTAAGATATTTTTTATGGTTTTAAATGTAAAAATTTGCCAAAGCATTTGTTCAATCCTATGATACTTTTTCTCAAGCAAAGACTTCAAATTATTGATTCCATAAACTTTTATATATTCCAAAATAATTTTGGTCATTTATTTCAATAGATTTTATTCATAGATCTTTTAATTTCAAATTTTTATAAATTTATTTTTATAATGGTGGATCATCTAATAAAAATGACATAATTTATACTTTACACAAAAATTATTATTTGTAAAGAAAAAAAATTATTACTTTTTAATAATATATATTGATATCATAGACTTCTAAATAAAATTATATCTAATCATAATATCCAATTAACATCAAGATTTTGGAGGACACTTTTTAACATAGTAAAGTTTGATATCAAATTATCTTTAACTTTTTACTCTTAAATTGATGAACAATTAGAATGTGTGAATTAAATATTGGAGCAATATTTGTAATGTATCTTCAATTTTCAATAAAAAAATTAAACAACTTTTTTGCCATTAGTTAAATTTTATATAATAACATAGTATATTTTTCTATTCAACAAATACTATTTTTTTTTATTATAGTTATCATTGATAATTTGATACTTTTAGCATTTTAAAAGTTAAAAATCTAATAATAGAAGATGTGGCTAGTAGAATAGTAGAGCTTCATACAACTATAAAGATGTGGCTAAAAGAAGCTCAAGAATAATAAAAAAGTAATGCAAATATTTATAAAAAAAAAAAAACTTCTATACAAAGTTAGTAATAAAGCATAGTTACTTTGTTGTAATATCAAGACTAATTGATTTTGTGATAATTTAGATTATTCAAGGCTTGGCTTGTATATTATTCAAAAATATATTGATCTAGATGCATATTGATTGTAAATATCATAATTAATAAAGATTCATCATGTATTTTATGTATCTCTTATTAAATCTTATACTACAATCAATATTCCAAGAAAGAAGTAATTACTACTACCTTCTATTAAAATAAACAACAACTATGAATTTAAAGTAGAAGAAGTCTTAGATTCAAGGTAATACTAAAATAAATTAGAATATTTTATACATTGGCATAGATACAATATTACTAAATATATATAAGATTCATTCAAATTTTTTATAAATGCATCAAAATTTATCTTTATTTTTTATTAATGACATCTATTAAAACCAAAAATCAACCATTGATAATAAAATAGTCAAAAATAAAAAATAATATTAGGATAAAGTTTTAAATTTTTTTTGTAATATAAAGAATCAACAATTAATAAATTCATCTTAAAGGTTGTTATTTACAAAATTATTAGATGATTCAATTTGGTTGTCTCAACTTTCATAACATTAAAATAAAAATAAAGATTTCTATGAATAACATATATTTTTTTGAATAGATAGTGAAATATAATATATATGGTATCACAATTGTAGAAGAAACTTTTGATGCTTAGTAATGCTATTAGAAATGAATACTTTATTTTATGGCATTTAATATATTTTATTTTAAAATAATTATAAAGGCTTCAATAATGATCAAATAATTGGGTAGTCTTTTTGTCTTGATTAATGCATTATTAATAGTTCAAGAAACCTATCAACCACCTTCATATAGAATATAAATCAAAGTTTGTTTTCAATATCATCTAATCGATCATAGACTTTATCAACTTATAAAACACTTGGACTACTCTTTATAAATCTTTTCTCTAGAAGTAATAATATAATAGATGCCTATATTACTTAAGTATGTATGAATAAATAGAAGTGAGTAGAAATATGTTAGGTAGATAATATCTTCAGAAAATTTAAAGAAATTTTCTAGATATAGATTATACCTTTAGTTTCCTATTGATATGCCACATGGCTATTGAAACTAGTCTTATAAGTTTCCTACTTTTAAAAAGTTGCATTAAAAGTAGTCTATAACTTGATGCTTGGGCTACAAGCTTCATTGTCCTTAAGAAGCTTTGACAAGATCTTTTTAATACCTACTATATATATATATATAGATGTAACGTGAGGCCATTCTTAGTCTTATCAACATCTTTCTTATATTTTAGTCTTGGTTTAAGACTTTCTAGTTTCTTTGTATTTGACAATAGCCATATTAAATTTTTTTTTGTCTTATATCTATTTCTTCTTTGTTTACTTTCTTTCTTTTTAAATAACACATGAGTGTATTGTCTTTTAAAGTTTTCTTTAGATTCATATTTTTAACACAAAGATACCTAAAATTTTATTAATCATATAACTTATGTTAAAATTAAAGATTTTTTTTGAAATTATTAACAAATAAATATATATATATATATATATATATATATATATATATATATTCTAATAAAATCCTTTAAAAATATGAGCTAAACTTGTTAAAAAATCAAATAAAAAATCACATAGATATACAAAAATAAAAATAAAATAAAGTTTTTAAAACAAAGATCTAAACCAATTTATACATACAAACTGTGATTTTATAAAATTAAGCACTAAAGCCACTAAAATCCTCAAATATTGTCTAAAAAAACATCCAAAGTGCCTACTAAATAAGATGTACACTATACTATAGGAATGTTATTTCTACTCTCCTTATTAAAGAAGAATTAAGAAATTGCTTTTACATCAACCTCTTTTTTTTTTAGAATCTCAATAGGACATTTGATTAAATGGTAGGTAAGCTTATCATATATATATATATATGAAGTAAATTAAAATATAAGATATTTCTATAAAAAATCTCTATTTAAATTTAAATTTTACTTAAAGAAATAAAATAAAATATTTATGTATTATATGCCAAAATTTAATAAATTTTCATCTATAAAGCTTATTTTATATTAAAAAAACTCAAAAAAAAATTAATTTTTTAAACTATTATTAATTTTCTATAAAATCATATAATACAAGTATAATTTATTTATATGAGCTAAAATTTTGTAGTTTTTTGAAATACACACAACAATAAAAAAATTATTAAAATTTATCTTTTTATTATCATAAAGGCATCAAATTGCTTACACCATTGCTTAGAACTTTGCTTCAATGTGTATAATAAATTTTCCAATCTACATATAAGATTATCTTTTTTATGTCTTTCAAATCTTTTAATTAATAGGTTTTTATTTTTATTCTTTAAATAAGAAAGTAATAGTAACACCCAATTTTCTCAATTCCAAATCATGTTATATAACATTTATCTACAATATATAAATAAAAGTAATCTTTACTATAAGAAAGAAGATTTTACTAGGATCATAATTTTCTTTCTAAGTATATTTTTTTTTGCTACTATTTTGATTTTATATATTGCTCTATCTATTTTAAAGAATTATTTTTTTGTATTTCTATTTATAATTAATTTTCTTCTTTATTCATAAGTAATTATATTAGATTCTATATATGATTTTTATATAAGAAATCAATATCTTTATCACTTTATATTTTTTTTATTTTTACTTATTTTTTATTTTTTATAATTTTTTAAAATTAAAGTTTTTACTTTTTTTTAATAATTAAAGAAAATACTATTGTATGTAGATAATCAAATCTATTAGAAATTATGTTCTTTCTTTATAATCTTCACAATTCTTAGCTGGATCCATCTTCATCATCAATTATTTCAAGTTTAGTAGAATCTTAGTTCTTCTTAAGACTAAGTTAAGATTTAGAAACATCAATCTCTATCTTAAAAATATCAAATATAATTTGATTGTTATTCTTTTTATATAGATTACTATCTTTCAATACAAAAAATTTATCAAATTTTCTATTTCTATTCACAATGATCTTACTTGTACTTAAATCTTACATTCTATATCATTTGATTATTATTTTTATAACCTAGGAAGATTTATTTTGAAGCCATAGAATCCAACTTTAATCTTTTTTTATTGCACATAAATATATGCTTGATATTTAACAATTCTAAATCTAAAGTAATTTGCTAATGAATCACTCAATATTTCTTAAGGTGTCTTGCACTCAATAACAATTAATAGCTAGTATTTATTAAATACTAGCAATATTGATAACTTAAGACTAAAATCTCTTTTCTAATCTAATATTGCTTTATATATTTTGTGTTTTTTCTAACAAAATATATTTTATTTATATTTTTATTATTTTATTTTATTGTAAATTTTTTATAATAAAAAAATAATAAAAAATTATTTATCTCTATAGAATTTTTTAATTATTTTTATTTATATTCTCTTTTATTATTATATCTCAAATATTTTTTCTTTCTTCCAATTTGCCTCTCTATTATTATATATTTTTAAAAAATAAATAGAGAATACCTCAATTTTTTGTTTTATGATACATAACCACACCTTTCTTAAAGAGTTATTTACAAAAGAAATAAAATATAATGCTCCAATTATTGAAGCAAGTAATGCAAGCCCTCATACATTTGAATGTATGTAGTTTAATGTACCTTTAGTGTAATGAAAAATAATATTGAAGTTCATTTAATAAATCTTCCCAAATATATACTATTTACAAAAATTTATTTTACAAGAATATATTATGTATATCTAGCACTTTTGTAATTCTCTAAGTCCTTGTTTACTTATATGTTTTAATTATATATGCAATAATTGAATTATTTTTGTTAGAATTACTTTTTAATTAGATACAATAGAAGTTTTATTTATAATAATATTTTTCATAAATTCAAATAGATTTTGAATTCTCTTATTACTTATCACCATATAAGTTCCTTTAGAAACTTTTAAAATTTTATTTTCTATTGCCCATTTATAAACAATTTAGTCTAATATATCCAAAAAAATCAAGTTTTTTTAGAAATTTGGAACATATTAAATAACATTTAATGCTTTTACAATTTTATCAAATATTTTGATGCCAATTATATTAATTCTTATAGTCTTATATTATATAAAATTTTCTAATAATATAATTCTATTATTATATAAAATATAAGTATAAAATTAATATTTTTATAAGAATCAAATATCTATACATCTCAAAACTTATTACTTTTTATGATAATAGTAAAAACTTATTCAAATTCTTTATCTAAATTTATAAAAAAAGCTTGTTTAAATAAATAAGTTTTATCTTTATTTTTATTTTTTGATTTACTTCTATATTCTTTTTAGAAATATTTCTATTTTCTATATTTATAGTATTTTTTTTATATACAAAATTAAACCATAGATTTTGATTTAGACTTCTATATATTATATTTTTTGTCTATTTTTTTTTGTCTCTAACAAATACTAGTAGAAAATATAAAATCTCATTGTTTGATCTCTTTGTCTTATTATTAAATAATAGAATAACAACAATCTCTTCTAACTCTATTATATTCTTTTTATACAATCAAAGAATGACCAAAAGCTCAAATGATAGAAGCAACAAAATCAATAGTAGCAAGTGATCCATCACACATGTACTCTCCTTAATGCATAATGTATACAAGAATTGCTTTAGATATAGTTGGTTTTTCAATAATTTAATTTTACACAAGCTCTCCAATTTTTTTCCATAACTTTGGTATTAAACTAATATTTTTAATCAATACATATATATATACATATACATATATATATATATATATACATATATATATATATATATATATATATGCAATTGTAGTATTATCAAGTTCAATACTTGAGCTATTAAAATCCTCAAAGACTATTTAAAAAAAATCCTAAACTAAGCATTCACCAAATAAGACAAAAACAATGTTGATGGAATATTGCACCTATTCTTTTTGCTAAACAAGGGCTAAAAAATTGCCTTCTCTCCTCCTTTTTAAAACCCCTATCAAAATATTTTATTAAATATTTTTTAAAAAATTAAATGGTAGATTTTAATATATATTAAAATGATAGTTTTAAATTTTGAGTCTTGCTATGAAGTTATTAGAGAATAGATTTAAATATATTATTTATATATTACATACACACACACATATATATATATATATATATATATATATATATATTCATATATAAAAATTTCAAAGATTTTTCATTAATACCAAAATCACTTGAATAAAATAAATAAATATATATATATATATATATATATATTACTTCAAAAAAAAAATTGACTTATTTTGTTTTGAAATGTGGAATCAACTCTACCCAAATTTACCAAAATATCAATTGTCTAAAAAAATTGAATTTCTAAACATATAAATCATCCTTAAATAAAATAGAATCATGATCTTCACCAATAGAGGATTTGCCATTTCTAAAGGTGGGATGCTAACCATCTATTGAGTTCCCCTCTTATGACAGCAAAAGCAGGGGTCCAATCACACAGTGTGACTTAACATGCTTAAATAAGACAGGATGCCTAAGAAGCAGTCCAGAAAGCGGACAACTCTTTAATACTGTTTTTAGTAGGCTATAATATTTAATCTAAATATAAATATATATAGTAACCAATCCAGCACCGACTCTCCTGTAAGTAATCTTCTAGTATATTCAGCAACCCTAGCCGTAGTGCCGAAGAGCAGAACTCGATGTCTGAAGCTTCACCAGGATACGGTCTAGAATCCACAGCTTTCCACAATAATGTACTGTCATGTTCTCTTAAATATGATACATTGGAGAATAATTTAAATATGGATAATTGCATACTTTCCGTAGTTCCCTACACTTATTCTGCAATGGAGCATAGGCTCGTGCGAGTTGCTTGCTACTTCCAGCAATGCTTTGGGCCTCATTATCTAGATTCAAACACAGGGTCCCAGTTGTTTTCACCGTCATAAATTGCTGCTTGGTATGTTGATATTTTGCATTTGAGAACAGCAAATACCTGCTGCAGCATGAAAGGTTCCATAATCTGGTTGAACCCACTGATAACAATGACTTTCTTCTCAATCTGTAGCCAATTATCTTCTTCACTGTGTAGTGTCCATCTGAAAGGGTTCTGAAAAACACTCATGAAATGACTTGCTATTGTCCAATACTTCAAGGAGTAGCAGATTAAGACGCAAGCACAGCTCATGAAGAGTAATTCATAGTGGAGTACCCTAAGCATCAATTGGAGTGATCAATGGAACTGATCAAGGTCACGTCCAAGTCATGACTCAAAATCTTTCATGAGTTGTTTACTGACAAACCTCATAACCCCACAACTCCAATTCCCAACTACTAATGCTTTATTATTTTAGCTTTTGGTAGTTTCAACCCTTTTAACATTTTACTTCCCATTCAAGTCTACACAATAGATGAACATTTATATTTTTTAGATTGACTTAATTCTACATTGATTTATATATTGGTATAAGACTAAATTTATTAGTTACCAATTTTGATTTTAAGATATGTAAATAAATTTTGAAACATCATCAAAGTAATGTATATATATATATATATACATATATATTCCTATTAGATTAATTGTGGTATTAATACCTTTGCAATCTTAAGTTCGATAAATAACAAGCTTGTAAAAATATAAGTGTGGAAAAGTGGCCTTGAAGGTCCTTTCTTATACTAACATCTACATTCAAAGTCCATCAATTTGTATAGAACTATTATACCTAGTTTTTTACTAATTGTTGGTTTAAATTAATATTTCTAAAAATAAATTATTAGTTTAAATTCTAAAAGTATATTTATTTTTAGAAATAATTAAACCAATAATAGATATCTAATTAGAAATATTTCTAATATTTTAGATTAATTAGATATCTATTGTTAGATATTAAGTGTATTATAGTAATAAAAAAATATCTAATTAATCTAAAATATTTTAAGATCTCTTGATTTTTTTTCTAATATTTAATAATAGCTTGTAAAAATTGAAAAGATTTTATTTTGATAAAAATAAAAATATACTTTAAATATTATTAAATGAATCAAAATAAATTTTTTATAAATATTATATTACTCTTAAAATACTAATCTCAAAATAAAATTGATTCACCACATATTAATAATTCTTAGTAATCTAATTATAATTGAAATTAAACTAAAATTTCTACTACTTATAAAAATAAAATTTTTATAATATTATAATTTTTATTACATAATATTTACTATCTAAAAAATAATTTTAAATAATATTATAAATTTAAAATTATACTATATTTTAAATATTTTATATTTAATATTTTTTTATATATCTTATTCTAAAATAACTTTAGTTCCTTATAAAAGATGAATTTATTTTATAAATCTATTTATTAAGTTTTTTTGGTAGGATTTATTTTTTAAAAAATTAATATAAAAGATAGTTATTAAAGATTTTTCTTTCAATTTTACTTATAAATTTTTAGTAATTATATTTAAATAGAATCATATCTTATAAACTATCATATATATATATATATATATATATATATATAATATTTTTAATAATTATATTTTATAATATTTAAAAGATATTTATTTTTTAAAAAATTATAAAAATAATAATATTATAGCATATATCAAATATGAAACATCCAATCTAATAATATTATATTATTAACAATGATACAAGAATACAAAACAAGAGACTTGAATTAGAAAGAGGTTTAAAAAAAATTTAAGAAGGACTTGAATTATCTAGATGAGTATACAAACAACATTAAGAAAGGTGAGCTAGAACTTCAAGAGATGTGTTGCTAAGATTGAAATACTTTTCAGCCTTGATTCCAATATATATCTATATTTAAGAAGCTTCTTGGATGGCTTCCATCAAATTAAGAAGTTTCTTGAGCAACTTCTATCAACTTGGAAGCTTTTCGAGTTCCTTCTACCAACTTAAAAGCTTCTCCAGATCCTTCCAATAACTACAAAGCTTCTCAAACTACTTCTACTAATTAGAAAGCTTTTCAAGCAACTTCTACTAACTAAATTTTTTTTTAAATATTCTAAAATGTTCTATAAACTTCCAAAGTGTATGTCTCTAACATTACCTCCTTCTCTTGCAATAAGTTCCAAAAAAAGCTCATACCTTTAGGAACCTTCTTACATATGTTGTTGTATTATATGTTATCTTGTTTGAGAATGTATCAGGTATCTAACTGTAGAAGGTGAAGTTGTAGTTTACAAATATGCAAGAAACCTTAATAGATTTGATCCATATAAGAAGAATATGATTTGAATTTCAATTCCAAAGTACTTAAAGCCAATACAAAGTGCTTAAAAATATTTTGTTTGATAACTTCAACCATATACAAAATCCAATTAGCTTGTTACTTTCACAATTAAGCAACTTGGATTTTTCCTTATAAGTTCTAATCCTAGTTAGTGAGCTTCAACAAGCTATAACTTTTAATTTGATCATCCACTCAATGTAAAATTTTATATATAAATACTATTATATGCCTTCTATTTGCTTAAAAAATTTCAACCCAATCCAACTTACAAATTGTGGAAAAATATTCAAAACCCGCACTAATATTACTTGGCCACCAACTTGAAAGTTGATATAGATGTTCAAGTAGTAGTTTTTCCTTCTCTAACTATTAACTTTAGCTCAAAATTGGTATATAAGTTGATTTCTAAGTTTCCTAATATTATGCCAAATTTCTTCTTATTTTGACTAATATTTCTCTAGATATTATAAAAATCCTAAACTACCTTAAACTACTAACTTCCAGTACCATCTTGTACTAAAGATCAAACACCTTTCAATTACACTATTAAATTATCACAAATTTTTATGCAGTCTTAGCATGTTCAATCATCTATACACTATCAAACTTTTAACCATAGATATTATATCAATTATACAAAATAGCTGAGAGTGCTAGCCCTAATTTTATTGCATAAAATCCAAATCACCAATACAAATCCTGAATTTAGACAATGTTTGCTAAGTCCTTCTAAATCTTATAGAAATAAGTCTTATGCCTTTGAAATGAACTTAAAGCTAGTTTTCAAATTCTAGTTGCTGATTTAGAAATAATTTGATATTTTGCCCTTAGTAGCCATTTTTGTGGCTAGAAATTTGATTTCAATCCTATCCCATATAAGATCAACCCTTGGATATCAATCCAATCTATTCTAAAGATTTTGAAGCTTGATCATATTCTCAACTTAATCCTAATATCAACTATATCAACTATTTATGTCTTTTATTCTATTTTTATTAATTTATGGTTTTTTTGAAGGCAATGAAATAGTTTCTACAACTTAAAAGGAAAATTTAATAACTAACTTTTATCTATTAGCTATTAAGACAAGAAAATAATCTAAGAGGCTTTCATAAAATCTTTCTTAAGTATCTTGAGTTCCTATTAAACCAAGATAATTGAATATTAAGTAGATATCATTCTTATTTATATATTTTATCATATAAACGTGTTACAATAGGACAACGTAAAAAATTGAAAATGTGTTGCATCAATAAAGCTATATATTCTAATTTCCATTCTTAAGAAATAAATTCTATTAATCCTCAAAAAAATTATCTATAGCCTTAAATAAAGATCTTAATTATTGAAACATCCCATCTAAGGATCTAATCTTGATTACAGCCTTTAAACATCTTCCAAATAAGATCTTAGGCTTAAAAAGATTTATTTTTTTAAGCTCAAGTAATATCACTAAAGCTCAAGTATTAGAATCAAGACTTACATGGTTGGGTGTTATTTTTAATTATTCTAATTGTGATCATACTTGGCACTAAAATTTATTGTCCTTACTTTGTTTAATTGAAGGCTGTAAAAGCTATACTAATTCACTTGAAGCTTACATAATAAGTAAATCTTCTAAATCTTAATCTGCTAAATCTCTCAATATTTGAAGATTTGACATAGTGACTAATTTACTTTTATAATTTTATTCTATCTTGAAATAAATAACTACATATTGATGAAAGCTTTGATTGAACTCTTTTCTTCTTATAATTTTTTTTTTATTCCAACATTCACCAAAAAGTTATCATCAAATATATTTGGATTTGTGGAAATAGAATTGATAAAATTTGTGTATTTTTTGAGGTGTATTGGCAAGATTTTTGGTCAATTTTTATGTGTGTTCATTGATATTATAATCGCACCAATAAACAAGATATTCTAATTTACTCCACCTTTGTCGTGAATAAAATATTTTTTTGACCTTGTATTTTTCATGATTTTTGATTTTGATACTAGGTAGTAATTGTTGTACTCTTCCAAAATATGTGGCTCTCTATAAGGCTTTAAAAAAAAAGACATAGAAAATTGGATGTACTTTCATAGAAGATGGTAGTCCTAAGCAATATGATACTAGATTAATTTGCTTTTGGATAGAAAATGGTCTTAACCTCTAATAGTCTAATTTATCACATAACCACTTAGTTTTGATGTTCCATCAAAGAAGCCATACTTTATTTCCAATATAAAAAGAAGAGAGTTGATTCATAAATTTATTTGCAGATGCCTTATAAGCATCTTGAGTTGTTTGCAATTGAAGCTTTAAAGTTATTTGGTGTTACAATAGATGCTTTATAAATCTTTCAGTTGTTGGATTATTGTTCTTTAATATATTTCATAGATTAAACTTTAAATAATATCTATAATTAGAATAAAATGATATTTATTAAGTTAAAATATGAATAATATTATTATATGCAAACTTTGCTAATAGTAGATACAAAATCCAATCATCTTATTAATAATTGATGTTGTATCATAAATACTATTTCAAAATTTGATTAACTTGTTTTACTTGGCCATTAGCTTGAGGATAGCAAGCCAAAAAAAGTTTAATATCCATCTTTAATATTTTAAAAAAATATCTTCAAAACTTAGATACGAGTTGAGATCCTTAATCGGATATAATATCATTCAATAGGCCATAATATTGATATATATATATATATATATATATATATATATATATATATAATTAAAAAAAAATCTTTTTATTTCTTTATTAAAAACAATCTTCTTACAAGGAATAAAATAAGCCATCTTTGTAAGTTAATCAACCACCACAAGGATACTATTCAATGAATTGGATTATAATAGATTTGTGATGAAATCCATCAAGATAGAAGACTATGACTGTTTTGAAATAGGCAAGGATTGTAAAAGTCTATAAAAGTGATGTTGAGGATTCTTAGACCTTAAATAGATGTCACAAGAGAGCACGAAGTCCTTCACAGCCTTCCACATTTGAGGCTACTAAAAATCTTGAGAAATAAGTTTTAAGATCCTATTAAATCCAAAATGGCCTACAATTGGAAAATCATGGTGAGATTAAAGAACGTGCAGTCATATTGGTTCTTTTTAAATATATAAATATTCTTTAAAATATAAAAGATCTTTTTCAAGTTTAAACTTATCAATATTTTTATTGAGGTGACACTTAATATCAAGAGCCAAAATATCATTAGTAGTTATAACATGCACTTCATCAAGAAAATTAGAATCAATAGGTGTTGATGTAATAATAGTGCAAAGGCAAAATTGCTCCAACTTCAATAAAATTGCATATTATCAAACACTACCTTTCCTATACTTGACACAAAATATGATCTCTTTGATAAAACATTGGACAACCCTTGTTGCTTCCTAACTCAATAAGTGATAATAAAATTAATTCAAGATAATGACATATTCTATCGAGCTTGACAGTGATTAAAAATCCAAGCTAAAATAAAATATTTTAAGTTCTTGTGATATATATATATAGTCACAAAATGCATGTTCTTTAGAGAAAATAATGCCATTTTTTTAAAAAATCCATAATAATAAGAAATTCTTTATTATAGATTTTATAATTAATTTTAACAATAAATTTTTTTTGAAAATAAAATATAATAGGATGGAGTTTATTATTTATACCCATTTGTGAAAGTATAGCCTCTAGTGTAAAATCCAAAATATCGGTCTCTATATAGAATGTCTTTGTAAAATTTGGATGTACTAAGATTGGAATTGTGATAAATGTTGTCTTAAGATTTTGGAATGCCTTCTCTACTTGAAGCCCCTATTTTAACTTGTCATTGCATGTCAATTGAATAAGAAGAGGAAAAGCTTGATAATAACTTTTGATAAAGATCCAATAGAAGTTGACAAATAAAAAAAAATATATTATAAGTCTCTTATAGTCTTTGGAATGGCCCACTATATAACTACCTCTATCTTCTTAGGATCTATTATTAAATTTTTAATATATACAATTTATTCCAAAAATTCTATCTTTGATTGATAATATATATATTTTTTTAACTTGGCATACAGACCTATATCTTATAGCTTTTGTAATATCAATTTTATATGCTTCTCATATTTTTCTAATTTTTTTAAATAGATCAAGATATCATCAAGACAAATCATTACAAACTTGTATAGATGCTTTTAAAAAATGTCATTCATTAAATACTGAAAGATAGCGGATGTATTTGTTAATTCAAATGGCATGACATTATATTCAAAATATCCATACTTTGTCCAAAATGCGGTCTTCCATTTATCTCCCTCTTTAATTTATACCAAGTCATATATTTTACAAAGATCTATCTTATTATAGATCTTTGCTTAGCCAAGTTATTTCAAAAGTCATGAGATTAACAATAGTGGATAATAATTCTTCATTCTTATTTATTCAATTTGTGATAATTAACGCACATATACAAGGAACCATCTTTTTTCTTCATAAAGAATATAAATGTATCTGTTGGAAACTTTGAATACCTGATCAAGTTTTTTGCAAGATTTTCATCAATATAATCTTTCAACATTGAAAGCTTGTTTTGCAAAAGGTTATAAATTGGACTAAAAGATAGTTATATTCCTTCTTGAAGATCTATGGCACAATGATATGGTTGGTGCTTCGATAATATATTTATATTTTTCTTTTAAAAAACATTTCAAAATTCATTATATTATTTTGAAATAATTATCAATAAAGTCATATCTTCTTTAATTGGAATTATATAAATAAAAAATGATATATCTTTTTTAGTTGATCTTATAAAAGTCCTTGTTCCAACAAATAAAAGATTGCTTATTTGTAACTTTTTACTAAGTTTTCTTATAGGAATTTCTATCAGAAATATTATTCTTTATGATTTTTAATCTATAAATGGATTATATTTTTTCAACCAAGAAAGTTTGAAAATAATAGAATTTGAAGGAGTCTTAATAACATTAAACACAATTTGGCTACTATAGTCTTTAAATGCCACTTTTATAGGTGTTGTTTCATAGATGATACTACTAGAGAATAAAGATTGTCCATCTATTACTTCTATATGAATAATTTTGGATTTTTGTATTATAGGAATTTTATGAAGCTTAACAAACACCTCATCTAAGAAATAAGCAAATGCCTTTGAATCCAACAAGGAAATCACTTGAAGCTTTTGAGGGCCACAATACAAAGGAATTATAAAGTAATGAGTATGCTGAGCAGAAAGAAAAGAAGGTAAATAACTTTGCAATGTTGAATTGTCCAGGCATATGGCATCATATTATAACATGTTTATGTAGTGAAAAACATGAATAATAGTGATTTCTACTTAATATTCAAATATCTTAGTTCAATAGGAATTTAAGATACTTAATAAAGATTTTATGAAAGCCTCTTAGATTATTTTCTTGTTTTAATAGCTAGTGGATAAAAGTTAATTATTAAATTTTCCTTCTAGATTGTACAAACTTTGTTATTATTTTTAAAAAGCCATAAGTTAATAAAAATAGAATAGAAGAGATAAATAATTAATATGGTTGATACAAGGATTAAATTGAGGATAGGATCAAGCTTAAAAACCCTTAGAATAAGTTAGATTGATATCCAAGCATTGATTGTGTATGGGACAAGGTCAAAATCAGACCTCTAGCCACAAAAATGGCCACCAAGGGCATGGTGTTGGGTCAATCAAAGATTAGCAATTAGGATTGGAGAATTAGCTTTAAGCTTGTTTTAGAGGTATTAAGTTTATTTTTGTAGGATTTGAGAGGACTTAACAATTGATATCTAAAATCAGGATTTGTATTGGAGATTAAGCTTTTATGCAATAAAGTTAGAACCAGCACTTTTAACTATTGTGTGTAATTGAAGTAACATCTATAGTTGAAAATCTGTCAATATGTGGATGATTGAGTGTATTAAGATTAAAAAAATATTTGCAACAATCTAATAGTGCAATTGAAATTTACGTGATCTTTAATACAAAGAGGTATGAGAAATTGGTAGTTTAGGGTTGGTTAGTATTTTTGCAATATCTAAAGATCTATCAATCAAAATAAGGTGAAATTTGGCATAATATTAGAAGACTTAAAGGATAGGCTAAATACTAATTTTTAGTAGAAGTTAATAATTGGAGAAGGAGAAATTGCTACTAGGATATCTATATCAACTTCCAAGTTGGCAGCTAAATAACATCATTGCCATTTTTGATTAATTCTCAATAATCTGTAAGTTAGGTTGAGCTAAAACTTTTTAAGTATATAAAAGACTTATATTTATATTTGCGTGCAAAATTTCAAACCAAGTCAAATTAAGATTCATAGCTTATTAAAGTTCACTAAATAAGGTTAGGACTTGTAAAGAGAAATCCTAGTTGCTTGATTGTGATAAGCAATAAAGTAATTGGGATTTATATGTAGATGAAGTTATTAAGAAGAATATTTTTAAGCACTTTGTATTGACTTAAGTACTCTTATATTGATATTCAATCATATTCTTCTTATATGGACAAAATCTATTAAGAATTCTTGGATATATGTGAACCGCAACTTCACCCTCCATAGTGAGGTGCTCGACGCATTTTCAAATAGGACAACATGTAATACGACAACGGTCTCTATTATAATTAAACATCTTTATTTTCTTGAATAATTATATTTCTAATTTTGGTAATGTATTGATTTTGTTTCTTTGAACAATTGCGAGCCTTGTGGCCTTCTTTGCTATAATATAAACATAGATCTTCTTCTATTCGATGCTTCTTTTTTTATAGATTAAGAAATTTAAAATATATTGTATCAAGTTGTATATCTTTTATTTTTGAATGCAAATTTAATTTGCTTGCCAATGTAATAGGAATATATTGGATTGTGTATTGTCTTGTTGAAGCTTATGAACATTGATCTTGGCGATGTTGGAATAGTCAATTATTACATTTTACGACTTGGCTAATGGCTTCATTGAGCAATTGTGGATCTAAAAGCAATAATAATAAATCTTTTATATCATCTTTTTTTAATTTCCAATAGAATTGATTCATCAAGGCTTTTTCATTCCAATTGATGTTACATACTAGTTGCCTAAAATTGGATACATAGATTGATGCAAGACTTGCCCTTTATTACAATGCTCAGATCTTGATTGTTGCACAATAAGCCTTGTCATGTTTTCCAAATGCTTCTATAAATGCTTCTATGAAAGCTTCAAAGTTGCTTAAAATTAGTGATTTCTTTTCAAACAAGGGAATAAATTACAATAATGTTTGTCCTATAAACAAGGTGCCAACCAATCCAACCCATGATTCTTTTGTCAAATAAGAATTAAGTTATAGAATCATTGTCAATTAGATTTGGTTGACAAATCCTCAGAACTTTGAACATATACCATCATATTTCTCCAAAAGACTAACTTGACGCTCCTTTCATTATTGAATAGATAGATTTTCTTAGTGCAATATAGATAGTAATATATCTTCAAGAGTAAAAGTTGGAGGTAAGTATAGCTTAGGTTGTAGTACTTCAGATGTTGTATTATTATAAAATTTTGCAACAACTTATTCAATCTATGCAGTCCTAGCCTATAAAGTAGTAAGAGCACTTTTGATGGCATCCAACTTGGACTCAAAAGATTAAGTCATATTAATGTCTTAACCTCTAACCATTCTAAAAGAAAAAAGAAATGAATCTATAAGAAGGCAATATCAGTTTAGAGTAGGATAATTTATAAGCTCTAAAGTGCTAATATACCTTCAAAAAGAAGAGTAATATACTCTTTAACAAAAAGGATCCAAGTCTAATATTTAAGATGAAGGCAATCTCAACAATCTATTAAAGATACGAGAATACAAAACAAGAAACTTGAATTAGAAAGAGGTTTAAAAAAAATCAACAAAGACTTGAATTATCTAGATGAGTATATGAATAACATCAAAAAAAGTGAGCTAAAACTCTAAGAGATGTGTTGTTGAGATTGAAGCATTCTTCAACCTCGCCTCCAATATATATCCATATTTAGGAAGCTTCTTCGGCAGCTTCTATTGAACTAAGAAGTTTCTTGAGCAACTTCTACCAACTTAGAAGCTTCTCGAGCTCTTTCTACCAACTTGAAAGCTTCTTAAGGTCCTTCTACTAATTATGAAGCTTTTTAAACTACTTCTATTAACTAAGAAGCTTCTCAATCTACTTCTACTAATTAAGAAGCTTCTCAAGTGACTTCCACTAACTATTAAAATATTAGAAACCTTTAAAATATTCTAAAAGGTTTTTTGAATTTCCAAAGTGTATATTTCTAATAATTACTTATAATTATAAAAATATTTTATTGAATCTAATTATTATTAATATCAATAAATTTAATTCATATCAATTTTTTGATGATAATTAGTTATAAAAATTATTTAATAATATATTATTTATATAAAATTCTATACTTACTTATTTTTTAGAAGATAATTATAAAAAAAAATCATATTGTAATATATTATATTATATATTTATTATATCACCATGATAGATGATTATTTTATTTAAGTAAATAAAAATAAATAGAAATAAAAAAATATGGTATATATATAATATCTTCTTTAAGAAATATCAAAGAAGCTTCCTTGATATATATTAAATCTTTACAATCTTCTAAATAAGCCACATGGCTATTAAAACTTATTCTACAAGTTTTTTACTTTTAAGAAGCTATTATATAAGCAACTTAAAACTTGGATGCTTAGACAACAAGTTTTGTCATCTTTTATAAGCTTCCATAAGCCCTTCTTGATAGTTAATATATATAGAAGTAAGTCTAAGGTCATTTTTAGTCTCATCAATATTTTTGTTATATTTTAATTTTAATTTAAAACTCTCTAGTTTTTTATATTTAGTAGTAGTTATTTTAATTTTATTCCATCTCATATCTATTTACATCTATCTATATTTTTTTTAAAGTATTATAGATATTATAATTTAATTTCTATTAAATTAATTTTATTTATCTAAAATCAATTTTTTTATGTGTTAAAATTTTCGAATTTTTTAAATTATAATAAAATTAACATAAAAAATTATATCATAAATAAATAATTAAATAAATAATAAAAAATTGATGCTTGCTATACATCAACTTTGGAAGTTATCAATAAAAAAGATATGGAAATGACATATATTTTTTTAATAATTGTATCATCTTAAGTCACTTATATAAATATAATCACACCAATTATAAAAATTATACCATAAGTTGTATTATTATAAAATTTTGAGGGTACTAGATCCAAGTTTTAAAGATTTATTAATCAAGTACAATTTGTCAATGAATCCCAACTTCTTAGTTATCTAACTAAACCATCTCACGTCAAATTTATTGGAACTTTATTCAATATTATATCATGGCTTTTAAAAAAATCTATATTTTAGGTATTTTTTAATAATTGATGAATGATATTAAATTTTAAAATTTTAAAATAACTTTTTTGTGTATTACTTAGACAGCATTTTTATTTATCCTAAGAATATAGAAGAACATAAATACAATATTTGCCTTAGATTATAAAAACTTAAAAAAATCAGATTATTAGCCAAGATAGAAAAATAAATATTTTATACATCTTAAATGAAGTTTTTGAGATATATTATTTTAAATGATAGTTTGCTAATATATTTTAAGGAAACACAAATTAATATAAATTAGACAATCTTAAGAAATATAAGTTTTTATAATTCTTAATAGTCAAGATTAACTTTAAAATCTATAATAAAGAACTTTTTTCTATTGTAGTTTTTTTTTAAGAATGGTATTATTATCTAAAAGATGCTTTTAATCTAATCAAAAGTTATATCAATTATAAAACCTGAAATATATCTTATTAACACTTGTCTTAAATCATTAAAAAGCTTATTAGAATATATATTCATTTTATTTTATATTTAATATTACATATTATCTTATAAAATAATAATATTTATTGAATGTTCTATCTAGACATTCTTATCTTATACCAAAGAAAGAAAATGCCACATATAATCAACAACAAAACTTTCTTTTGAAATAACAACAATTATAATTCTAAATTATAAAATTATCAATTCTAATTGATATTAATTATATTAATAAATATTCTTTTTTAAGATGTTAAAATAATATTTATAATAATTCTATAATATTTTATTTTTAAAATAAATTTTACTATTACAAAGAATATTTTTACATTTTAGAAGATCAAATATAATTATTTATATTTTAAGTACAACATGAATTTCTAATAGTATAAAATTTTAGGTAAAATAAACTTAAAAACTTAATTTAAGGAATTTTTGGTGGCCTCAAATATAAAAATCTATTAATGCATCTTTTCAACCTCTTAAAACTTAAATTTGTATAAAATCTCTATATTATCAACTTTACATACTTCTTTAACTTCTATCTATTTTAAAACAACTATGGTCATCTATTTCAATAGACTTGTTACATTTCTTTTAATCCTAGAATCTTACAACTTTATTGTTGTAATAGTAGATTATTTTAAAAAAATGGTACATTTTATATCTTGTAAAAGAACTATTTTTTATAAAAAATAGATAAATTTTTATTTAATAATATTTATTAATATTATAGACTTCTAATAAACATCATATCTAATTAAAAATTATAATTTGTTTTAAGATTTTGGAAGATATTTTTTAACACACTAAAGATTGATATTAAATTATATTTAGCTTTTCATCCTTAATATGACTTTTTAAATGTTAAAAATATAATAGTAAAAGAATTGATAAGTAGAATAATAAAACTTTATACAAAAATAAAGGTATAATTAAAAAAAGCTTAAGAATATAATAAATCTAATAAAATTTATTTTTAAAAAATAATCTTCATTTAAAGTTGATAATAAGATATGATTATTTTATTATAATATTAAGACCAATTGATCTTATGATAAATTAGATTATCAAAGATTTAAATTATTTATTTTTAATATATATATATATATATATATATATATATATATTAATCTCCTTATATATTATTTATAATTACTATAGTTAATAAAGATTTATTATATATTTTAAAAAAATATATATATAATTAATTTTACAAAAAGGACCTCATTCTCATTCTACTTTCATCTAAGATGGTGGATCATGATTCATTTACTAGATACAAATGCTTGTTCCAAAGGTAAATTTTTTTGCTCCTATTAAAGTTTTATTATGCAATTAAGTCATGGATGATCTTTAAGCAGATATGTAGGTTGAGGTGATTCATTGCTCTAATTCTTTATCTATATGTGAGGCTCTCAATATGGCTAAAATAGAGCCAAATTTAAGATTTCAATGAACAAAGAGAAAAGAAAAAATTTCCTTCTCCATATAAAATTAATAGTAGCAATGGCAAATGCTTTTTATATAGGCAAACAAGCTCCTATCTTTATCACCCTTTTTATTCATACAACATGGATTTTGAGCAATTGGAGAGTAATATTTTTTAGACAATTCAAAAATTTATTTACATCCTAGCTCTTATAGATTGAAAAAAAGTAATAAGAGTAGCTTTTTATCTCAAGAAAGAAAATACTTTAAATCTCTAAGAATACAATTCCTTATTAATGAAATGTATCTAGGTTTTTCTTCCTCTAATAATTTGTAAAATTAAAAATTTATCTGATAATGTGAGAGATCTAAATAATCCTTTAAAAATATTGAAACTTTATAGTTATATCCAAAGCATTTTTTTTAAATGTAATATTATTCTTATTGAAGAGCATAAGTTAAATGAATCAAGGTCCTAAGAATTAAACAATTCTTTATGGCCTAATGCAAGTTTTTATATTTTAGAAGCAACTCCAAATTATATAAATAATCTTAATAGTACAAAAGCTAGGGATATTTCTATATTAATTTTTTCAAAAATTAAATACTTAGTTAGTAATATAAGGGCTCTTATGCATAATAAAGTATTATGGATTATGTCTATTGATATCCTTGGAGAATCTATTGGTATTATAAACATCTATGTATTCAACAAAAATTAAAAAGGATATCAACTTTAAAAAGATTTAGTTGACAATCTATCTTTTAATATTTTACTTATTTTAGAAGAAGATTGGAATATAATTAAGAAGATAAGAAAAAAATCATTTTTTTATAATAGACTATTATTCAAAGATGAGAAGAATTCTTAAATTTATTTTTACTCTTGTCTTTTCTTAGTAGATGCCTTCAAATAAGGTGCTTCATTAAACTATTCTTAGGACAATAAAAAGAAAGAAGTAAGGATCTTGGCAAGGCTAGATAAGTTTTATTTAAGCTTCTATTTTATCCAAGAAAACCAAATTTAAGACTATTGTATAACAAAAAAATATTATATTATTTGATTATCTTTTGATTGAATTTACTTTTTATTTATAAAAATCTAAATCTAAATCAATAAAATTTTAAAATAAATATTTATTATCTAAATAATTATTAGATTTTTTAATAAATTAATAAAATTTGATCTTATTATAATAATAGAAGATTATTTATTCACTTCATATAAATTTTTATATATTTTTATAAGTCCTTTTTACAAAGAATAAGCATTGTCGTATTATATGTTGTCCTATTTCGAAATGCATCAAGTACCTGGCTATGGAGGGTGAAGTTGCAATTCACAAATATCCAAGAATCCTTAACAGATTTTGCCTATATAAGAAGAATGTGAAGATTGTGGAAAATCAACCAAAATCCGCACTAATGTCACTTGACCGCCGGCTTGAAGGTTGATGTAGATATTCTAATAGCAAATTCTCTTTCTCCAACTATTAACTTTAATTAAAATTTGGTGTATAGCTTATCTTTCAAGTCTTCTAACACTATACCAAATTTCACTATAATTCAATTAATAGATCTTTAGATATTGTAGAAACCCCAAACAACCCTAAACTACCAATTTCTAATATCTCTTTGTACTAAAGATCACGTAAATCTTAATTTTATTATTAGATTATTATAAATTTTTACTCAATCTTAGTATACTCTAATATCCACATATTATCAAAATTGCAACTATAGATGTCACTTCAATTGTACACAATAACTAAAAGTGCTGGTCTTAACTTTATTGCATACAAATTTAACCTCCAGTACAAATCTTGATTTTAGATAGCGATTTCTAAGTCCTTCCAAATCCTACAAAAACAAGCTTAATGTCTTTGAAACAAGCTTAAAGCTAATTATCTAATCCTAATTTCTAATCTCCAAATTGATCCAACTCCTTGTCTTTGGTGGCCATTTTTGTGGCTAGAGGTCTGATTTTGACCCTATCTCATACACGGTCAACCCTTGAGTATCAATCCAACTTATTCTAAGAATTTTAAAGCTTAATCCTATTTTTAATTTAATCCTAGTATCAACCATATTAATCATTTATCTTCTCTATCCTATTTTTATTAACTTATGGCTTTTTAAAAATAATAATAGAGTTTGTACAATCTAGAAGAAAAATTTAATAATTAACTTTTATCTGTTAGCTATTAAAACAAGAAAATAATCTATAAGGCTTTCATAAATCTTTTCTTAAGTAACTTAAGTTACTATTGAACCAAGATAATCAAGTATTAAGTAGAAATTATTCCTATTCATGCTTTTTAATATATAAACATGTTACAATACAACATCATTCTTGTGATCAAGACAACATATCAAATTACAAGGTTAATTACAAAAGGTCCATTCCACCCTTCAAGCAAATCCTTAAGACATTTGCCTTCAAACTTGTCTTAAATAAGTTAAAATATTCTTTAACCAATTCTAAGACTAATAATAAGAAAGGAAGTCAATGCATGCTTGAATTAAATAGAAACAAATAGGAGATAGTATTAACAAAGTCTTTTATATTGTGATTTGAAATAATTATCTTAAATCTATTATCACAAAATTCAAAAATCTCTAAGGTGAGTTACAAAAAAATCTTTAATATTTGGAGAATATTTATTTTAATCTTTATTTTAATCTTTATAAAAAAACTTTAAGGATCCAAAGAATCTAAAGAAGCCAAAACTTTCTTGCTTAATAATATTTCATACAAGGTCACAAAGAATATGAAAAAGGATTTGGTTTTGATAATTCCTTCTTTCAAATAATTAAAATTAGTCTCCAAAAGATGAGCATAATACTTGGCATTAATAGAAATTTTATAAATTATTTTCCAATAGAAAAAAGTATGAGATAAGGTTGCCTTTTGATACCTTATCTCTTCATTTTGGTTGGCAGATTTGTTAATATTGCTATATAATAGGCAATCCAATAACAACACTCATAAAGTATTTATATGCCTTAGAGTTTCAATCAATAAGTCATTAGCCAATATATTGATGACTCCACAATTATAATCCAAGGAGAGGAAGAAAATATTTTTTATTTGGTAAATATCATCAAGCAGTTTAGCTTGGCTTTGGATCTTGAAATAAATTGATCTAAATCTGTTGCCTATTGGCAATTTAAAAAAATTTGACAAATAAATATAGACCAATCAATTTAATTGAACATAGGCATCTAATGCAAAGATTTGTAAATTTTTTAGAACTTCCTTTGATATTTATTTAAATCCACAAGATGTTGATTAATTTTTTATCAATAGAATAATACAAAAATTAGAATATTGATATTCTAACAAAATCAATATAAAAGATAGAACCATGATTGTGAATAATATTTTATTTTTCTTATTATATTTCTTTTTAGCTATATGAGTTGACTCTGTGAAGGCTATTTAAAAAATTAAATCAATGGTTAATAATTTTTTGTGAAAAAATATTACTTTCTTAACTTGATTCAAAGTGTCATATTATATTTATTATAAAGCTTGTAAAGAAGGAGGATTTGGCATCATCAACCTAGAAGAAGCTATTAAAGATCTCTTATCCAAATGGATATTAGTGGCTCTTTAACCAAGTCAAGCAAATATTTAACAATTTCTTAGATTTAGAATAATAATGCTAAATGTATTGCTTATAGGACTTGGACATCAAATCTGGCTTGGTCATTCTTTTCAAATCATAAATGGAATATTAGATTTAAAATGTGAAAAAAAATAGGAAAAATTTGGATACATATAAAAAAAATTCTTTGACTCAATTCCCTTACTTTCTTTTATAATATATAGAATCATGAAAAAGATTTTTTTTTTTTTTTTTTTTTAATTATTAAAAATTATTCTCAAAAAATAACCAACAAGCAAAAGAGCTTTAGGCATTGAATTTTTTTATGGTATAGTTAGTGATTTGATCTTTAATCCTCTATCATATCTCCAGATTATTGAAAAATAATTCATGACTTATTCTTTCAAACTTGGTAAAAAGTTACTCCAAAGCAATAGCTATACTACTAATCTAGTAGAATAAAAATAGACTTTTTTTCTTGGTTAAGATTTTTTATTTAATTAGAAAGATATTTAATCTAATTCATATTCTTATATATTCATTTGACTTATTTAGCACAAAGGTGTAGCAATTAATACTTTAAAAAAAAATTGGTTATAATATTGATATTCACTGTCTTATATATCAATTCCAAATATTTGAATTTATTTTCTATTAATTTTGGAACTATCATCAAGCTTATTATATCTAGAATTGGGCCACTTTTTTTATATAAATTAACATCCAATTCTTAAAATTATGATCCTTAAAAATCCTTTACTTGGCAATAAGCTATTTTTATAAAAATTCTTCTTTTTAGATTCAAATATTTTTATAAGATTTGGTCCTTATTAAAAAAATATTATTTATGGACTAGTTGGATTCAAAAAAATAAGTTTTTCTTTGAAAATGAAATATAGAATACACTCCATACTAAAAGCATAGTTTAGAAATATCTTATTGAATAAGAATAAGTTTGTTGGAAATTTGTCAAAAAAAATTAATAAAATATATGTTGTTGTGTTGTAATACAGCCATAAGATGAAAGAGCAAAAAAAATCACATATTATAGAGGAGCTTAATTGAAGACTTAGTAACAAAATTACTTTAAAAAATATAGGTAAAAAATAGTAAGGTAATAAAAATATTTAATATTAATATCATCTTTTTATTAAAATGACTTTTATTTATTTTGTAGGACCATAAACAAGATAGAATAAGATAGATTAGTAAAAATAATACTATAAGTATCTTTAGATCAAATAAAAGAATAGTTTTTAATAAAATTATCTAAGAAAATTATCTAAGAAAATCTTAGATTGATATCAAAGAAAGGCCGATTGTGAACTAGGATCAAAACTAGACCCTAAGATACAAAACCATGCACTTATGGTAGATAGGAAGTTTTTATATTGATCAAAGAACAAGATTGCATAGAAGACTTGATAAAATTTCTTTGAATATTGGTTTTAAGGTTTTTGAATTTGTAATGACTTTGTGAGAACTATGCAAAGTCAAGGTTCTATTTGGATGATTTTGATTGTTGAGAAATAAAGTGTATTTATATATTGGAGAATTTTATAAGTTTTCTAGTAAATTAGATAAAAATTTGTAGGTTTGTAAAAATAATTGTGTTAAATATGTATTATAAATTATAGCTTAATCAAATGGTTAGATCAAAAGTTATTAGAATTTAAATGGGCTAGGATTTTAGAAATTGGATCTGGAGGATTGATGAAGATTTTTGTGATTTTGAACAATTTACTAATTAGATTAGAATGGTTCTTTTTTGAACTGGTAGTTAATTTAGTTTTCAATATTTTTATTAAATTTTAGAATATATGAATGGTACAAAAAAAAACTATTGATGCTAGAAGATTGACAACAAGATTGGAGAAAAAGGATGGTTGACACTTGAGTTGATCAGGAGCTTTTTCTTCAAATTTATAAATTCAAATCCTTTCAAATTTTGTATGCTTGTTTTTAATTAGGTGATTAAAAAGTATGCAAATTTTGAATAAAGATCAATAGTTAATTTAATAATTATTGATATTTTAAATTTACTATAAGATTTTATTAGGATTTGATTAGAATTATATTAAGATTTCATAAAGATTATATTAGGATTTTATTAAGATTTTATTAAGATTTATTTAGAATATCTTTAAGATTTTATTAAGATTGGTTGGAATTTGATTAGGATTTATTTAGGATATCTTTAGGATTTCATTACGATTTGACTAGGATTTTATTAGGATTTGATTAAGATATTATTAGAATTTTATTAAAATCTTATTAGAATTTGGTTAAGATTTTCTTTAAGGATTTTTTAGAATTTTTAAAGTTTTTTTCATGATTTCTTTAGAAATGCTTTAAATTTTTAAAGTTTTTTAAAGTTTTTAAAGTTTTAAGATGCTTTGTGGTTTCTTTAGAATTTCTTTAGAATTTTTTAAAGATTCTTTATGATTTCTTTAAAGTTCATTTATGATTTTTTAAAGATTTTTTAAAGATTTTTTAATAATTTTATTAGGATTTCTTTAAGATTACTATAAGATTTGATTAAGATTATTAAAGATTCAATTGGAATTTATTTTAGATTTTATTAGGATTTTTAGATTCTTAATTGGTTACAAAATATAAATTTACCTTCTATAGCTAAGTGCCTAGTGTATTCTCAAACAAGATAACACATAATATGACACCATAATATGAGTCTTTTTTATTCAAGAGATAGGATAATTTTTAGATGGCTAAATACATATTTAGTTCTAGAAATAAAAAAGTAAAAGAATAAAATTCTAAAATATCTCATTATAGTATGATCATACACAAAAGTATAGATAAGCTTACTTTAGTAGTTGCTCCTTGTTTTTAGTACTTTTAGCTCTGTCCTTGGATATAAGGAGTTAAGTAGTCAATTTTATTTTTTTTATTCTATTAATATATTGGATACACCTCATTTTTATATCAAAATATATAAATATATATATTAAAAAAAAATTATCTTTGTCTTTTATTAAAATAAATAATAGCCAAGAGTTTGAAGTAGAAGAGATCTTAGATTTAAGACAGTGCTAAAATAAATTAAAACTCTTATATATTAGTGCAATTATGATATTAGAAATTATATATAAGAGCCATTTAAAAATATTATGAATTTTCTAAAATTAGTATTTACTTTCTATTAAAAATATCTATCAAAATCAATTATCAATTATTAATAATAAGATATTATAAAATAAAAAAATTAAGTTTTTTAGAACTTTTTTGTATGATGGAGATATAACATCTAATAAATTTATTTCAAAATTTGTCATTTATAAATCACTTAAGTTATCTTAATTTTAATAATATTGGATTTAAAATAAATATCTTTAAGAAAGACTTATCTTCTCTTGAATAGATAATAAGTTATAGTATCAAATAATATTGAGTAATCACATTTAATTACAAAATGTGACAATAGTTGAGAACTAAAATTTAGAAGTGTGTATTTTAATTTAAGTTAGAATAAACCTAAGTTAGAGTTAGAATTTAAATTAAATAAAATAAAATACATTGTTGTGAATTGTAATTGTTTATTTCTTAGCTAAACTCAGTTGGATCATTAAAATCTTAGATAAATTAAATAATTGATATTAATAGGTATAAGTGATAATAAAAAAGAATGTAATTATTATCTGATTTTGGTATAAAATCTACAAAGTAGCATAAGAAAAAATTATCTTTTTTGTTAGATCAATATTAAACAAAGAAGATATTTTACTAAAACAAGTTTAATGCTAATAGAATAGAAATTTTTTATAACCATTTAAAAACATAAAATACAACAATCTTTATTCTAATTCTAAAATACATCTCAATTGCTATTATCAATTGCTATATAAATATATCTAGTCTTACAAATAAAATAATTTAAAGTATTTTAATTAGTTTTTTAAAGCTTCTTAATATCATGAGATATTAAGTTTAATTTTATTATTCTCCTACCTCTACTTCTAAGAAATCCAGTTTTTTAGCAATAGATATTAAAACCTTCAAAAATTCCTTTTTAAAAAAAGTATATAGTGGATTTTTTCAATAAAAAATAACTTAAAACAAACTAAGAAGATACAACTACTTTACAAATTATGAACACATAGGAGAAATTAAATTAATTTTGAATTAATTTCTTGATTGCAAAAAAATCCAAATAAAATATTAATAGAAATTTTCAAATAAAAGAGCTCTTATTTACAAGTTATAGGCACATATAATTATATTATAGTAAATTTTAATAACCTTAAAAAATATTATGAGCAATAGGATGATATTAGAATATTATAGGAATTTTTTTATAAACTTTATATGAAACTAAAAGTAATTTAAGAGATATTGCAAAAAATAAAAAATAAAAAACATAAAAACATAAAAATTATTAAAGTTTTATTAGAAATTCAAAATTTTCATATATTAATTATAAATATATACATTTATTGATGTGGCACCAAAAATTTGAATAAAGCCATGTCTACATTAAAACTAAGGAAGAAGTGTTTTACTTATAAGATTCAAATATCAGTTATAAGCATGATTTTAGAATCCTGGCTTTTATTCTTTAAGCCTTCCAAGAATATTTTATATTTTATATTTAAAAAGTATTTAATAATAAATTATAATATTTTTATTTATATCTCTAATATCTTTATAAATATATAAAAAATTAATTTTAGGTTTTTTAAAAATTTTACTATAATATCAATTTTTTCTTTAAAATAAAATTTTATTATCATTAAAAATAAATAAAATAAAATTTCTACTCCAATATTCTTCTTATTGATTACTTTGTAAATATAAACTTTAACTAAATTAGAAGAAAATCTAACTGGTAAATTAGAATAAATAATAAAAATATAACTTTTAATCTAAATAAATTTATTTTAAATAAATATAAATAAAAATAATTATAGAATTTTATTTAATTAATAAGAGAATTAAAGTTATCAATATTTTAATGTAACTTACGTTATAGCATATGTAAAACTATAAAAAAAAAATGTCATTATTTTTAATTTTAAGTTTTAAATAATAACATATCTACAAGAATTTTTATTTTCTTAGAAGCTAAAAATTTCTTGCTTTTAAAAAAATTTAGTCTAAAAACAATTCTAACAATGCCATCAAGGTCCATTTGATGGAATTAAGATTTTATTTATATACCAAGTTCTTTTTGGAATAAAATCTTAATATATTTAAGTTTTTTAATTTGATATTTGAATTAAAACTTTATCAAAATATTTTTATATAGTTTTTGAAGTAAACTTTAATTCTCTTATTAATTGAATAAAATAATTATAATCAAAATTCTTAATTTTGAAAATATAAATATCAATAAAATAAAATAAAATATACTATTTGGTGATAAAAAAAATATATATTATCTTATAGAATACACCTTGATTTGATAGTTAGAAATAATTAATTTATTATATTAGAATGTAATAAAAGATATATAATTTTTATATTATTTCAAAATAAAAATATATTATATCTTATAATTTCATTAAAAACTTCTTTAAAGAATAATTATAAATAGAAAATTTTATACTAATATCATTAATTTAATAAAATTATTAAATAGAAAAATTTATAAATTATTCTTGAGAGCAATTATAATTAATATTATATTAGTCTATTTAAAGTAATTATTTGTAATCTTCTCAAATTGCTAGTATATTATTATATTGGAGAAATACAAAAGAAATAATGACAAATATAATAATGATTAATAAAATATATAATAGAGTACATATAGAATAAAAAAATCTTACTTCTATCATCTCTTATTTGTAAGTGGGAAGTATATATTAATATATTTTTTTAAGTTATCATAAGATCCTATCTAATAAAAAATATTTTTAATAAGATGTTTTAAAATTTTAATTACAAATAATCCTAGCAATCATCTAAATTACAATTGCCACTTGTCTTACAAATAAATATAAGATTTATATTAGCCGAAAAAATTTATAATAAAATAACTTTAATTTTTGTGGAAATTCTTATTTGAAATTAGAGATTTTAGATTATTAAATTTTACTTTTCTATTTATTAGTATTATTTATTTTAAATATAGATTATTTTAGATGGAAGAAAAATAAACTATAAATGTTAGACTTGAAAAAAGTGACAACAAATTTTTAACTATTATAAATCTATAAGATCTTTTTAATAATATTTGAATAGAAATCTCATATTATCATATTATATGTCATCTTGTTTGAGAATGTACCAGGTACTTGGCTATGAAAGATAAACTTGTATTTTACAACTAACTAAGAACTTAACAACCCTAATAAAATCCAAAATAAATTCCAATTAAATCTTCAATAATCTTAATCAAATCCTAAAATAATCTTTAAACATTTTTAAAAAAGTCATAAAGAAATCATAAAGAAATTCCAATAAAATCATTAAAAAAAAACCTTTAAAAAAATCCTAAAGAATTATAAAGAAATCATAAAGAATATTTAAAAAATTCTAAAAAAATCCTAAAGAAATTATAAAAAAAATCTTTAAAAATCCTAAAGATATCCTCGAGAAATTATTAAAAAATCATAAAGAAATCATATAGATATCTTAAAGAAATTCTAACTAAATCCTAACCAATCTTAAAGAAATCCTAATACAATCCTAAATAAATCATAATCAAATCTTAATCAACGTTAAAAAAATTCTAAAAAAATTCTAAGTAAATCCTAATTAAATCCTATCTAACTTTAATCAAATTTTAAAGATATCTTAAGCAAATTCTAATCAAATCTTAATCAAATCCTAATTGAATCCTAATATAATTCTAATCAAATCTTAATCAAATATTATAGCAGATTTAAAACTTCAATAATTATTAAATTAATTATTGATCTTTATTTAAAATTTGTACACTTCTTAATCACCTTATTAAAAATAAGCATATAACATTTGAAAGGATTTAAACTTATAGATTGGAAGAAAAAGCTCCTAATCTACTCAGATATCAACCATCCTTTTTCTCCAATCTTATTATCAATCTTTTAGCATCAATAGCTTCTTTTCGCACAATTCATATATTCTAAAATTTTACAAAAATATTGAAAACTAAATTAACTACCAGTTCAAAAAAGAACCATTCCAATCTAACTAGTAAATTGTTCAAAATCACAAAAATCTCCATCTACCCTCAAGATCCAATTTCTAAGATTTTAATCCATTTAAATTCTAATAACTTTTGATCTAACCATTTGATTAAGCTATAAATTATAATACACATTTAATACAATTATATTCACAAACCTACAAATTTTTACCTAATTTGCTACAAAATTCACAAAATTCTCCAAAATATAAATCTACTTTATTTTTCAACAACCAAAGTCACTAAAATAGAACCTTGACTTTGCATAGCTCTCACAAAATCATTATAAATTCAAAAACCTTAAAACCAATACTCAAAGAAATCCTATCAAGTGTACTATCCAATCCTATTCTCCGATCAATATAAGAACCTCCAATCTGCTATAAGTGCATGGTTTTGTGCCTTAGGATGTGGTTTTGACTTTGATTCACAACTGGCCTTCTTTAGGTATCAATCTAAGATTTTTTTAGATAATTTTTATTAAAAACTATTCTTTTCTTTGATTTAAAAATATCTACAATATTATTTTTGCTAGTCTATCTTATTTTATCTTATTTATAATCTTATAAAATAAATAAAAGCTCTTTTAATATAAATATAATATTAATATTAAATATTTTTATTATTTCTTTATTTTTATTTATATTTTTTAAAGTAATTTTGTTACTAAATCTTCAACTAAGCTCTTCTATAATATGTCTTCTTTTACTCTATTACTCTATAGCCATGTTACAATATGATAATATATTAACAATCTCAACTATGGAAGCACTATTATTACACCTACAAAAAAAAATCAACAATAAAATTTGATGTTTGCATTAAGAAGTTATATAATAAAATAAAGCAAGTACAAGAATATCAATTTTACAAATAAATTATTGAAATCTTACTACTATAAGTATAAAAAGTCAAAGATTAATATGCTAAAGGATTTTGATAGAATAATATCAAAATTTTGAAGATTATTGTAATAAGTCAAATTCTTCTTATGCTTATATTATTCTTCATATTTTAATAGTATTACTTAAGTATATTTTATTAATTTTTAAAATTTTTTAAATAATTTTGTTTCTTTGATAAAAAAATATTTCTTAATTTTGTATAATTTGAATTTATTTTTGGATACATCTAAAATGACATTTTAAAAAAGAAAATAAAAAAGAATAATAAAAACAAAACTTTATTTTTTACAACAAGAATCATATTCAACTATTATTTATGTTGTATAATTCTAATAATTTACTTGTAATGTAGATTAGAACAATAAGATTCTTATCAATTAATTTTGATATGGTTTAAAAGATAATCTCAAAGATATATTATTATTAATGCCAAAAATAAATTCATTGGAGAAGTTTATTACTCAAGTAATTACATGCAATAACCAACTCTTTGAAAGACATCATGAATAAAGGTTTAATTAAAGAAAGAAAAATCTAATAATGACAATAATTTCTAAGAATTTAAAAACTAAATTTATTAAAACCACAACCTATGTATATTGATACAACTCAATTCAAGTAATTAATATTAGAAGAAAAAACAAACATTGTCTTGAAAGTTTGTATTTGTATTATAAAAAAGTATGTCATAAAATATAAGATTGTTACATAAAAGCAAATAGATTTATGGCTTAAAAGATAAATTTAAAATACAACCATCAAATATTAGTCTCATATTAAAATAAGATCCTATATTTTATTTTAAACTTTTTATAATTATTAAAATTTAAAACTATAAATTCTTTGATTAAATTTTTTTAAATATAGGAGCATTAATATGTTTTATAGATAAAGACTTTTGATTACAACATAAATTATAATTCTTAAAGAAGATTTGACTAATTCTAATAGAAGTAATTTTATAAACAACCTCTTATATCTAGAGATATTATTAAAAAGACCAAGCTATTAAAAATAGCATTATAAGATCATGTATCAAAAATTATACTTATTATCATTCAATATCCTTCAAATCCAATGGTATTTTGTTTTCTTTGATTTAAATTACATAATTTTAATATTGCTAAGAAATTACAAAAGGTTACTTTAAGATTTAGTCCAAAAGTCAATAGACCATCTCAACCTATATTTGTTAAAGCTAGAATAATTATTCAAGTTAAAAATAAATAAATAAATTAAAATTTTAAAAATCAATATGTTAATTATGTAATACAAATCTTTGTTTAAATAGATGTTGCAAAGAAATTTTGGAGCAATATAAAAAATATCAAGATATATTTGAGAAAAAAAATGTTGATATATTATCAAATAATTGACCTTATGATTGCATAATTGATCTTCAAGAAGGAATTCAACCACTTTTAGAATTAATTTATAACTTATTATAAAACAAACTTAATGCTTTAAAAGAATATAATAATAAAAAATTTATAAAAAAATTTATCTAATATTTAAAATCTTTTATAAATATGTCAATTTTCTTTGTGAAGAAATTTTTAGGATCCTTGCAAATAAAAGTAAAATATTGTGGACTCAACAGATTAACCATCAAATCGTATTATTCTTTACATTTAATATTGAAACTTTTTCACTAATTAAATAAAGTTAAGATCTATATTAAAATAAATCTATTAATAATCTATAATCTAATATATATATATATATATATATATATGAATAGAAAGCTATATTTTAAACTAAGTATGGTAGTTTTGAATATATTGTCATATCTTTTGGACTTACAAATATTCCAACTACTTTCTAACATTTGATAAATGATGTATTTTATAAATTTATAGATAATTTTTTATCTATTATTTAGACAACATTCTAAATTATTTTAAGAATATAAAATAATATAACTAATATATTTTAATTATATTACAAAAACCTAATGATGTAAGATTATAAGTCAAAATAAAAATATTTTTTATAAAATAAGTGGAATATTTTAGATATATCATTTTAAATAATAGTTTATAAATAGATTATAAAAAGGTACTCATTTTTATAGATTTGATAATTCTAAGAATTATATAAAATATTTAATATTTTTAGATTTTATAAAATATTATAGAATATTTATCAAGACTTTTTCTTAAGTTGATAGCTCACTTACACAATTAACTTACAAAAATAAGTTGGGATAGAATAAAGATGTAGAAGTATCATTTCAAGGTTTAAAAACAATTTTTTATTTAAACTTCTAGTTTATGAGCTCTAGATCTTTTTAAGCGATTTTTATGGAAAAAAATGCACCAAATTTTGTAATAAATAGAATTTTATTACAAATAGATACAAATAATAGACATTATCATTTTTTTTATTCAAATAAATTCCAACAATTAAAATTAGTTATAAGATTTCTATTAAAGAATTTTTTATTATCATGGATTCATTCCAAAAATAAAATCACTACCTAGAAGATACTTCTAATTTATTTTTAATTTATATCAATTATTAGAATCTTAGGATTTTATATTAGCACATGTTTTAAATTATTACCAAGCTATATTTGAGCATATCTTAGTCATGATTTGGATAATATTTTTTTAATATGTTAAAGATTGATATCAAATTATCTTTAATTTTTTATTATCAAATTGATAGACAAATAAAAAATATAAATTAAATATTGAAATAATATTATTTATATACTATCAATAAGACAATTAAATAACTTTCTTTTCATTAGCAAAATTTTCATATAATAATATAGTATATTCTTCTATTTAGCATACACTATTTTTTACCAATTATGATTATTATTTAAAATTTGATATTTTTAACTTTTAAAAAGTTAAAACTCTAACATCAAAGAATTTGGTAAGCAAAGTAATAAAGTTTTATACAACAATAAAGTTATAGCTAAATAATGCTTAAAAACAAAAAAAATTAAGATAAATATTTTAAAAAATTCAATCTCCATTCAAAGTTAGTGATAAGATATGGTTACTTTGTTGTAATATCAAGATTAATTGAACTTGTAATAAGTTAGATTATCAAAGGCTTCATTCATTTATTATTTAAAAATAGATTAATTCTTTTACATATTAGTTATAATTACTATAGTTAATAGAAATTCATCATATATTTTCTATATTTCTTATTGAATTTTATATTACAATCAATATATTGGAAGAAGGCAATTACCTCCATCTCTAATTAAAATAGATAACAACCAAGAATTTGAAGTACAAGAAGTCTTGAATTTAAGGTAGCACCAAAATAAATTGGAATATCTTGTATATTTATACAAATATGGTATTAGTGAATATACATAGGATTCATCTAAAAATCTTATAAATGCTAAAAATTTATTTTTATTTTTTATTAATAACATCCATTAAAACCAAAGATCAACCATTAACAATGACATGGTATAAATCAAGGCAAAAATAAGTTTAAGGATTAATTCTTACAACTTCTTTATAATATGAAGAATTAATAATTAGAAAATTTATTATAAGAATATCAATTACAAAATTACCAAATAAAGTATTTAAGTTATCTTAATATTTATAATGTTAGAATCAATATGAAGATCTTCAAGGAAGATATGTCTTTCTTTAAATAAATGGCAAAATAAAAAATATATGCTACTATAATCTTAAAAGAGATTTTTAATGCTTAGTGATAATATTGGAAGTAGGTACTATATTTAATAGCATATAAAATATATTATTTGAAGATAATTATGAAAGTTTCAATAATAATTAAATAACTAGATAATCTTTTTGCTCTAATATAGGATACCATTGATGGCTTAAGGAACCTATTAACCACTTTTATACAAAATATATATCAATATTTGTTGCTAATATTATTTGATGGATCTTGGGCTTCATCTACTTATAAAACAATCTAATTATTCCTAATAGAACTTGCCTCCTTAAAAAGAAGATGATATAATGGATGCCTATATTACTTAAATAAATAAAAATAAATAGAAATTAATAGAAATATATTAAATAGACAATTTTTTTTAAGAAACTTCAAAGAAGTTTTGTAGATAGGGATTAGATATTTAGACTCCTACAAATATGCTATATAGATATTAAAACTTGTCTAATAAATTTTTTTCTTTTGAAAAGCCATGTTAGAAGCAACTTACAACTTAATATGTAAACTACAAGCCTTAGAGCCTTCAAAAAGCTTCTATAGGACCTTCTTAGTAGCTAATATATATGGAAGTAAGATTGGGACTATTTTTAGTCTTGTCAATATCTTTCTTGTATTCTAATCTTAATTTAAGACTCTCTAATATCTTTGTAATCAACAATAGCTATTCTAATTTATTTATTTTTATCTTATATGAATTTCTTTTTTGTTTATTTTTTTCTTTTTAGCAATATAAGAGTATATTTTCTTTTCAAAGTTTGGTATAGATTTATATCTTTGACAACTAGTAATAAAAGATATGTATAATATGATTTAAAATTAAAGAAATTAAATATTATTATTCTTTTTTATGTAATAAGAATTTAAAAAAATACATGCATTTGATTAAAGGTTTTAAAAGGCTTATAAAATAATCTTTATATAGATTTAAAAAATCACTATATGAATAAAAAAAAAGTTCCAATGAATAGTATAAGCAATTTAATATCTTTTTAAAAAGCAATAATATACTTACAATAATTTTGACTATTATGTATATTTCATATAACTATAAAAAGCTAACTTATATCATTATGTTATACTTATATTATGTATTGACAACATTTAAGTTGCACCAAATAAAAATTTGATATAGATAGATTAATAATATAATTGAGTATATATATATATATATATATATATATTCTACATATTGATACCTATACATATCAAAGATAACATAGACTTTGGATATCATAAAGAAAATATGTCAAGAAAATATTGATAAACTTTGGTATAGAGAAAGATAAATTAATAAACATTCTTTTAGCATTTCATTCTAAATTATCTTTAATATAGTGACTTAGCTCTCAAGATTTTAAAAAAATCTAATATTAAAAAAAAAATTATAAAGTTTTATTAGATTATTAAATTTTTAGATTCTTATTTATTTGCAACATATAATATAAATTTTATATATAATAAATATTATTAATATTTTAAAAATTATTTTAGAAATACTTTTTTAAAATTACCAAAATAAAAATCCAATAGTCTTATGCAATTAGTAGTAATAGAAAATTATTATTCTATATGATTTATATTTTTTATATTTAATTAATCATTAAACTAAAAGAAATTTTTATATTAATCATTTATTTCTATATGTTCTTGAGGTTGTTAGTTTATTATATTTTTTAATTAAATAATAATTTTTAAAAATTAGTATCAATAAATTTTTTAACTAAAAAATAAAACTTTAGATAAATTATTTATATCTTTAGTATCAATAATAATTTCTATTAAAATATTAATTTAAAAAATTATACCAAAATAATATCTTTTTTTATAAGTTTTATTGATTAATAGTGATTAAATTTATTTTATATATAATCTAAGATCTTTAGTTGAATTTTTTAATTATATATATATATATATATATATATATATATATATATATATATATATATATATATATATATAAATAAAGTAAAATTTAAGGTACAATTATGTTATAGAAATCATTGTTATATCTTCTAATTTAAATTTTTTTAATTGTTAAAGTAGTTTAAAAATTTCAAAATACATCTAAATCTATTCTTATATAGAATAATAATATAATTTGTAATTAGTAGCATACATTTTTGTTGCTATGTACACATATATATATATATATATATATATATACATACACACACATGTATGTATATATATACATGTATAAACTAAAAAATCAAAACTTTATAGATACTCTTATAAAATTTATTTAATTATTTTATATTAAAATACATAATATCATATATCAAAATAATTTGATCTAAAATAATTCTTTTATATTAATTTTAAAATATTACTTAAATAAAAAAATAAAATATTTTTATTATATATATATATATATATATATATATATATAATCAAAATCACAAAATTACCACTAATAATAATTAAAAAAACTATAATATGATATAGATATGAATATTTAAATATAAATAAATTAAAATTATTAATTAAAATTTTGTAAGTGCATCATTTGTAGAAATTTTTAATTTAAAATGTATCATGATAGTTATATTTGAATTTATAACAACTAATACAAATATCTAAACTTAGCTTGTAGAGAAGTAACCTTTTTGTTATTATTATTATTATTTATTTATTTATTTCTATTCTTTCAAAAGCTACTTTGAAGAATTAATCATTGTATCTTAAACAAGGGTGTAACTTTAGAAGAATTTAATATAAAATAAAAATAATTTTTTTGAACCAAATCATATTTATAAAGGTGAAAAGAACTTAAGAAGAGATTGGATTTCAATGATTTTAAGTTTAAAAATACACTGAAGTACTTAAAATAGTATTTTCCATATTTAAACACCTGATTTTTTGTACTTCTTCTTTTACAGATTGGAACTTCATAAGATACAAACATCAACTATTTCTGAGTATGATTCTAAGTGCATAGAAATCAATCAATAAACACCCATTTAATGAATATAAAAATAATCAATCATTCCCATTATCAGATTTAGTGCGTGAAAATGTTCATTTACTAATTTATTACAAACATTAATCATTGCCCAAGAATATATCATGTTCCGTGTACTGATTCTAAATAAGATCATATACCTAAACTCCATTGAGTATAACCACAATGATTCCTATATTAAAAAAATTCAGTAATATGTACTCGGTGTTTGAAATACACGTTTGCAGATTGCCGATCATAACAATGTTTGACGAAATTAATGTATCCTTATGAGTCATGTACATTCAAACATTACTTGAATTAGAAGTTGCAACAGCTGAACTTCAGGAATGACCTTAGTGTACCAGGACCTCACTGGCTATGTTCCAGAGCTGGATGAATGATCTGCAGCCCCGCCAGAGGTTTGGGCCCAGACCTCATCCAACGGTCCATCTGTTCCATAACCCACAACTTCATCCATGGACCTGTCCAAAAGAGCGGGCTGGGTTACCAACCACAGTTTGGGTAAAGAACGAACGGGGGAAAATAGTATGTGAGCGGTCACATTCGTCACAGATGCTCGATATGCAGAAAGAGAGCAAGACAAAGTGCAAGCGTAGACGGAAAAAGAGAGCGAGTGTGCCAGGGCGAGTGGCGCCAACTGAGCTCATCCTACACCTGGCGTCTTGCAATTCCCCATACCACCGGAGGGGAGAGGTGAGGCCAGGTGAAGTGAAGTCCTTCGGTCACAGCGAGACTTTTTAGCTCCCCTGAGGCAACGGCAACAAGGAAACCATGGAGGATGGAAGGCGGCCCAGAGCAGGAGGCGTAATGATGAGCAGCAGGACCCGACGTCGTGACAGTCAGACTGAGGCGCAGAGAGGGTATCAGACCCTGCAATAACTCAGCTCCGGTGCGTCGTCACTACCCCCCAACGTAGTTTTACTGCCCCTGCTGCTTCATTACGAGAACTCCGTTGCGATGCGGGAGAAGGCGGCTCATCGGAAACAAGGCAGCAGACGGAAGAAGGACTCTGATGGGGTGATCCGTGGGGTAATCGTGCTGTTGCAAGTAGACGACGAGGGGAGAATCTTCTGTCTCTGAAGCTGCTACAGCAGATGGGCGCTGAAGGAGGACGAGGACTGCAGGTGCTCTGAGAAGCAAATACTGGGACCCACGGCCATACCACGTTCTTCACATCGGCTCCACAACACTAGCTGCCAGACGTCGTTAGACTGTACCCATCCCCGTCACATCTACCTCCCACTCCTTCGCGCACATTACGCTTGCTTGCTGTATGTTACCAGCTACTCGATCAGAGTCCGCCCCGTTGGGCCGAGTTCGCGCGACCAACCGTTGCTCGCACAGTTCGTCCTCAAGAAGAATTGATTTGCTACCATTACGCTGGGTGAGGAGGCGCAATTAGAGGGGCAAGTACAGAATGAGGCAGCTGGTATGTTGACTTGACTTGACCGAGGCGCATGCCAAAGAGCAAGCGAGCAAGCCAGCGAGCGCGCGGTGGGAGACTTGACTTGCGGTACGTCGCTTCGTCCAGTGCAAGAGGGGCCGGAGGAGCGGCACTACCTGAGGTGATGGTGCAACAGCGTCTTGTCAGGCTAGGTTGTGTATCGTTCCGAGGAGAGGGGCTCATGTGCATCACAGTGATGCAAGCTCGACCAGCTTGGTAATTGGATCCCCTGCTCATCTCCTCATTGGAAGGTGGCTTCCACCGTCTGACCCCTCCGTCTGCACCTACTCTCAGACTGCCCCGCCTCATCAAGCCTACCAGTCAGTTGCTGCTGCTGCTGTCTAAAGTAGGTTGACGCAGATGGGTTAGCAAAACTACTCTTCATGTGACAGTGCTGTTAAGAGAGAGAGAGGGAGAGGGAGGGAGAGAGAGAGAGCGAGAGAGAGGGAGAGAGAGACACAGACAGACAGGGATGGTTGCTGCTGCGCGCGAACCTGGGTGGTGCACGGTATCTGGGCCATTATAACGTTCGACGGGTGTTTCGGTGCTTCCCCTGGTTCCAATAGCCACGGAGCGCACGCTTCGTAACTGCAGCTACGTAGTTCACCCAGCCAAGCGCGGCCGCGCAGAGAATGGTGTGGTCCTCGCTTTTCGCAATCCAGGCGCTCCCCTTCCCTCCGACGCTGTATCTAGTTGCTGCACACGCAGTGCGTCCATTGTCGCTGTAACGCCGTAGCATTGAAGCCCAATGTCGCTGTTTGCTGTGGTACCTCGGTTAAGAGGATAGCGTCATGAAACATGGCAATGAAGTACAGTCAGTGTAGCTATTGCTTGCACGACACGCTGACGCCCCCAGTGCGGCGTCCGCCCCGATAGGCGCGTGGTTAGAGTCGGCCATGGCGGTGAGATGAGTGCGGTAGTGAGGTAACATGTTTGGCCCATCTGGCAACGGACGCTACAGCAAGCACCTTCTTGTCCCGGGGACGTGGACTGTGGCCAGTGTTCCGGACGTCCTCGGTAGGGCGCAGTCACAATCCTGTCCAACGGTTGAATGCGCGTAGGCAGCACCCTGGGTAGCAGCGGGAGATGCGGGCCGAAAGAGAGCGGGAGGTGGATGTGGAGTGTTGAATGTGTCGTGAGCTGTGAAGCCTTGGTTTCCGCCATTAAGGTTGCCGCATTGTAAGCGTGGTGTCGCCTGGTTTTGCAGGAACACAGGCATGCAGAGATAGAAGAGGCGTGAGTTGTACCGGGAGATGCACGCGACGATGGGCTTTGGTGCAATGTGATGCGGTGCAGGAGCAGGACGAATGGTGTGTGGAGGCCGGATGTGAAGTGATGCCAACAGTGCATCCGACGGAGTTGGAAGTAGCTTAGTAGCTGGAGAGGGTTGCCATGGATAGACCCGGGTGGGTAGCCCAGCAGCACCACCGGCGGGGCCACAGTATGGGCGGCGGGGTGAGAGAGAAAGACGAAGATCTAGCATTGTTCAAGAACATGGGAAAGCGGGCGGACCAGACACCCTTTTTGTACCCTGGCAGTGGCGACCAGCTCATCGATGCTAACCTATGTAAGTGTAGTTCTTGCGCATTGTGCATCCAACCTTGTGGGCGCGTGGATTCTTCCCTAGCTGCTAACTTGAGTCCTAGAGGACCGCCGTTGAATTGCGGAAGCGGGCCTTTCTGTGTATTTGTTATTGTAACTGTAGAAAGTATAACCAATTTCTCAGTCATCATGTTCGGGATACCCCTCGAATCATGACCCTGGCAGCGATCACGATGCCTTTCCTCGAATTCCGTTTTCTACTGCACAAGGGTTGCAGCAATAGGCCTGAAGGTTGAGTAGTGTTTTCCCTTACAATTGTGTCAGACCCTCTCCCCTATCCTTGTCTTCTTCAGTGACCTCTTCAGTGCTGCACCGAGAAAAAACGGAAATTCCTGTCGGAGCAGCAATTCTGAGGCGGATGTCTTACAATGCCTGCTTCGTAGATGAATACACGGCAGTGAAGTGCGCTTTAGACAAGTGATACCACATGACGCAGTTGCTGAGTTAGAAATCACGGCCACTCTAACTTGGGTTGTGCAATGCAGCAACCAAATTCGGAGGGCTCTCACACCCACACTCGGCCCCGCCGGTGCAGAGGAAAGGCATCGGAGCAGAGTTGCTGAACTCGGATGTCGACAAGACTGACTATGACTGGTGAGAATGCTTGTCCACACCTTCCGGTCCATGGTTTGGAGTTCGTGGGAGAATCCCTGCCTTGGGTGGTTGTGACGGAACACGGGCTAATCCAGAATGTTGGCATTTACAGGCTGATGACCCCGCCAGGGACGCCTCTGTTCCCCTCGCTGGATGCAGACTCGCCGGCGCTGCAACAAGGCATGATCGTAAGTCGATCCCTGGCTGCCATCAAAACGTCGCGGGTAAGGCGTGTCTCATTGACCTGATTCCGTCCACAGTAGTAGGAACAAATGTCGGCCCTGCGTGATAGTGTGCAGCGACGGTCGCGAGTGTGCTTGTCGTTGACAACTTGGTTTGGCGGTGACTTGCAGGTGAGCGCTGGCGGGCGTGGCGATGTGGCAGGTGCAAAAGGGAGTAGAGGCAATCCGAGCCCTGGTCGCAGATCCAGCACTCCTCAGAGCGGGCAAAGCAGCGCAAGCGCAGTGGCAAGATCTCAGAACCAGGCCCTGAGTAGAAGTGGCAGCAGCAATCGGCCTGCTACGCCCACAAGATCATCCACGCCTACCTCGATCAGAGCGTCTCCGAGCAATCGTCCATCGACACCCACACGACAGAACACCGCGGGTGCGCGGCCCGTGACGCCATTGGGAGCGAGGCCTGCAACCCCGACGAGGAAGCCTGGCACGCCGAGCTCATCCGCAAGGCCGTCTTCCACGCCCACCCTCCGGCGGTCGAGCTCGAGTCCCACGGGGAGCCAAACTCACGGGGGAGTTTCGACTCGGGGAAATCCTTCCCCGACGAGGAGCACTGCCAGCACTGGAACCAGCGCGCTGCGGGGAGTATCTCCTGTGAGATCTACGAGCAGCCGCGGCGTGTCACCCGTGAGAGGAGTGTCTCCAGCGCCGTCGGCACGGGGGCGGTCGCCTTCGCCCAGCTTGAGGGCTCCGTATCCGGTGGACGCGTCGGACGACATTCCTCCCAATCTTCGGACCACTTCGGAACGCCCCAGCCCTGCGCGAAGTCGAGCAGCGGCGTATGGCGCGAGCCCAGGCGAAGCGCCCGGCAGAAGTGCCAGCCCAGCCCCACCGCAGCGACGAACTGCGTCCCCCGCCAGATCCATTCGAAGCTCGACGTCGGTGAGCCAGACGGTGGACAGGTTGAGCCGAGCCGCGTCGTCGGACAGTGAGAGCAGCTTTGACACGTGCTCTCAGTCGGGTATATCCAGTCATGGGATTCTGACGCCGGACAAAGCCGGGTCCGGGAGGCGGATGTCGTATGGGCGAGGGGTTGACGAGCATGGGCGGTCGAGCAGCTTGCAGAAGGCCAGGCGAGGCAGCTCGACGTCGCCGCAGTTCGGGCCTTCGTCATCCAAAAAGTCTCTGGAATCAGCCGCGCGGGTAACGTCTTGGTCTTTCTTGCTCACGTTGGCGTGAAACCATTTCAGGGTGGGTGCTGGCTCCCGTGAAGAGAGAGTGAGAGGTTGCAGTGGCGCTGTTACCCAACCAGGTGGTATTGTGTTTTTTGTTGCTAATGCTGTGGTGAACAGGAATACCATCGAGGCCAAGTGGCGGCGTTTCGGCCTCTGATGACCAACAGCTCCATTTCCACATTCTACACCAGCAGGGCGAGCGGGCTACTTCGGAGGCCACTGACGCCGAGCAGCACGGCAAGCTCCTCCGAGCACGGTGCCACGGTGGCGCATGATAGTGAGGTGGACGACGAGGACGCCGGCAGCCACTGGAAGGGGTCGATTGGACGGGGATGTGAAGCTCAGTCCCCTCTGCAGCTGTTCGACAAGTCTCTGGGCAGCGCGCACGAGAGTGGCACCCTGGATGGGAGCAGCATCGCGGACAACGAGGAAATGAGCAGCTTCTTCAAGAACTCGGAGCTTGCTCTGGAGGTGGAACCGAAGCTGGAGGAACGGGTGGGCAATGCGGAGATCAATTGGCTGTCCAGAGATGAAGCAGAGGATGCCGAATATCTGTGCTCGGGGGACGTTAAAGACGGCGAGTCCCATCCTGCTTTTGACTCGAGGAATGAGGGCAGCCGGGTTCCGGCGGGGCTGAGCAAGGCGGTAGAGGACGCAGGCAACAGTGAGAACGGAGTCGGGGAGGGTTCTGGTAGCAAGTCAGGCAGCTCATCAGGACTGGAGAAGATCAGGGATAAGTTGAGGCACCTGAAAAGCAGCACTGAGGCCGAGACCGAGGGTGAAGGCGTGGAGCTCGCAGCCACGAGGGCGCAAGCTCTGAAATGTGTGCTCGGCAGTTCCACTGATGCGCTCAGTGGTCCGAGAGTCGCGAGTCCGGCGGAGGGGTTGGTTCAGCTCAGTGGCGGGGAGGTTGAGGTATGTGTTGTTTGCGGTCTCGGGAAGACCCCGGCAGGTCGTGGTGGAACGTCTGAGAGGTGCGGGTGTCGGTGCGGCGCGCTAGCAGGCGGGTCACTGCAATCGCAGGAAGGGGTGTGTTCAAGGCCGTTTACTGGGGAGGGAGGAAGCGCGAAGGAGGAGAAAACGAGAGGCCCGTCCAGGGCGGTCGACATGGTTTATGGCAAAGAGCGAGACGTGTGGTACATATACCGGCAGTCGTCGGAGAATGGAGTTCCATCAGCACGGGCGTCGGAAGCAAAGATGGAAGTGGAAGCTCCCGAAGTGCGTGGGATGGAGGCGGATTGGAGGGTCAAACCGTCACTGAGTGGGGATCAAAGCAGCAGGGGTAGAGACTTCAGCCCCAGTGCTGTGAGTGCACAAGAGAGTTCCCAGGTTGTGAGAGAGGAAATTGTTCCAGTTGTGGCTCCTGTGAGTGGTGATGTTGGGCGTGTGGAGGTAGGCAACAGCATTGTGCAGAGCGAGCATGTCACATCGGGTCAGTTTTCGGGTGAGTGTCGCCCCTCGGGTGCGGGTGAGCCGAGGAGCGTGCCTGTTGCAGGTGCTGGAGCAGGTGGAGAGGGTGAGGAGGTGACGAGTTTGGGATGCAATCGTCCACAAGAATCAAGGGACGATGCGGGTCCAGGGAGCGAAGGCAAGGCGCAGTGCGGAATGAGTACTGAGATTGCACACGGGGTGAAGGCGTGTGAGCGGGTCATGCAGAGTTACGGCGACGCAGAGAGTGGGAAGCAGAATGTCGTGCACCAGGGCGTGAATGAAAAGTCACGGGATTCCGTTGCTGGCGGCGTGGCATGCAAGCCTGTGGACATGAACCACGGACTTGTGGAGGATCTTCGCACGCTAGCACCACAATCCAGCTCGGTGCCGCACCCTGGCAATCTGGTGAACCCCGAATCGTGCGTTCCCGAGTCATCGACAATGCCCTTGATAACCTTGCACACGAGGTGCACAGCAGAAGGTGGTCGCACAGATGTTGGAGCCAGTAGGGACCTGTCCTTGGGCAACAGCCACACCGGAACGGCGGTGGCGGATGATGTGGTGCATGCTGAGTGTGCGGACCCGTATACTCCAGGTAAAGGGGAAACACGGGTGGCGGTGGATGTTGTGGGTATCGTACGTGGGCCACCTTCGATGAACACAGAGTCATGCGCTGGGGTGAATATCAGCGAGGATGCTTCCACTGTAGTCGCGCCCAGCGGCAACAAAGCACGGCGTGAAGACGAAGTGCAATGCAGGGCCCAAACAGCGGCACGAGGTGCAGCCATTGATGAGAGTATGGATGAGCGTGATCGTGCAAGCCGTGGGGACGACGATGTTACCTTCATCGACATCCCAGTGGACCCTCGTGGAGAGGTGACTCCCGAATTGGGGGTTCCTGAAGTGATCTACAAACAAGCAACGCACACGGGATTGGTGAGCGAGTCTCTCCAAGCTGAACCGGTTTCGATCGCAGGGAAGAACCCAAAGTTTGTGCGTGTCGAGGAGGTGGGGCGCGTGGACTCGGAGAATCTCATGGTGGAGAAGAACAGGATCAGTGCTGCTCATGACGTGTGGAACTCACTGAAGTTCCCTCAGTCGGTGCACCAGTCAGATCGAGAAGCACGCAAGGAGAGGGAGCCGGCAGAGGTGAGAGGTGATGGACCGGGTGTGCGGAGGTTCGGAAGCGGCGTCCATGCGGGGTCTTTGAGCAAGAGCAGCTCATCGAAGTCTTCGTTCAGGACCCCGACCTCCGGGAGCAGCATCGATTTGTCACGAAGCACCGACACGACTTCGTCGTGTCCCAGCAATGCATCTTGGGAAGATCCGCAGTACGTCGGGTCCAAATTCTGGGACTCTCGACCAGCTTCAGACGTAGGTCTTGTTTCCGACGCCAGCGAACGTGCAGGCGTGGGGACGAGAGTGGTGAGAAGTGATTCGACGGCGGAGCAGAAGGGTTTGAGCGCGAGAGGTGCAGGACAAGAGACGAAGGCGGGAGAGGTGGCATCTCAGAATGGCGAGGTGCAGCATTGCAAGCGTGAGGTTCCCATTCACGACGCGGATGCGAGGTGTGGGGTTCCCTTCGATGAGGAGGCTTCGGAAGAGCACTTCGACTACATCTTCGAGTACCTGGGGTCGAAGCGGGACCCGAGTCCGAAGGCAGCGGAGGTTTCCGTGGTGTCGAGAGTGGTACCGTTCGGCGCGTCGGAAGTGAATTCAGGTGAGGGTGGCACGGTGAGGAGCAGCCTTCCCAGCGGGATGGGCGGTGAACGGACGTCGGAGGAGAATGGCGGCGCCATGGTGAGTGGCAAGCACTTGGAGGCGTGGACGCCTTCGAAGAGGGAAAGCGTTGAGGGGAGTGGTGAGAAGTGTAGGGTTTCCGGTGTGAGCAGCAACCTTGAGACGAAAGTGGTGACGACACAGGCAGCGTCGAAAGAGGAGATCGTGGAGAGCACCGTGTCGCCAGGGTCGAGCACGCGGAAGCACATGTCGTCGTTCAAATTCAGCCACAGGAAGTCTGGGGATGCGGAGTTGAAGCGATCGGGCACGTCGAAGCAGGCGAGCGGGAGTGGCAACCCGCCGCAGAAGCTGGATGCGGGCGCCCCGAGCGGGAGGAGCAACGGCAAGGCGAATGGGAATGCAGCAGCCACACCGCCTCACCCGCAGAAGGGGAAGTCGACGAGAGCAGGTACCCCTGGGCGGGCGCCGGGTGCGGATGCGAAAGCACGGGGCCCGGCGCAGGGTGCGAACGGAGAGGTGGCGGAGGAGCTAAGCATCCAGAGTCGATTTTCCAATATCACAGTGCGTTCTGGCTCCGATCCCGAAAACTTTGATTGGGGCCGTAGTTCTCTAGGTATCTTCTCCATTCGTAACGTAGATGACCCAACTTGCCGACGCCTGAAATCTGGCACATGAATCTGCTTTGGATGACGGAGTGAGACTCATCCTTGTTCAATGGTGGCACGAGGTATGGGGTGGTTTGGATTTCTGATGGGGGGGTGGGGGGGTGGACGGTGCTTTGGATTTGGATGATGCAGAAGAGACTAGCAGCAGGCGTGGCAGCAGCTCGGGCACAAACACAGCGCCGGTGGCCGTTTTGAGGAGCACGGGTGCGAGTGTCCGGGGCGGAGAAAACCCGGGACACGGGGATGCAGAGCCTTCGCGTGGCGGAGAAGGAGAGGGAGGAGGAGGAGACGAAGACGAGCAGCAGCCACGGCGGAACCAATTTTGTCCTTCACGGAGGAGCGGCGAGACGAACTCAGAGGCGAGCCCCAGTTTTGAAGGCCCTGCCCATTGCACATTGGCGCAGGTCGGGTCGATGCGTTGTGCAGCGGAGAGCAGGGATCCCACGGAGGCCCACGCGCTGGAACCGGGAGGGTGGGCCAACGGCGATCATCTGGACGAGAGACTCTGTCCGGAGAGTGGGGTGGCATGTCCCATGCGTGGGAGCCTGAACCACGCCCCTAAGCAAAACCTTGACAAACTCAGCGAGAAGCTGGAACAATTAGAAACGTTTGGTGCGCGAGTGGTGTTGCGGAATCCACAACAGCAGCTCATGCACAGTCCTAGAACGGACAGGAAGCCACCAGCAGGCGGTGGCACACAGGACTGTGGTCGGTCGGCGCACTCAGTTAGGGCCGAGAAGTCGTCAAAACAGAGCAAGTGTCGGTGCACGATCATGTGATTCGTCGGGTGCAGTGTGAGAAGTAGTGGATTTTGGTTTCATCTGTTCCGATTGGTGGTGGCAGCTGTGAGGAGCAGGATGTGGTGCGCTGGTTGGACGATGGGTGTGCATCGCTGAATTGAGGCGACAACCGATGTGGGGAGCAAGGCAGGTGCAGCGACCTGGTCCATGCATGGATATTAGCTTGCACGGACATAATGGATTCGTGGCGGCGCGGATTGATTTGTGCGACCGTAGTTTAGGTGAGGAAGGTTAATTCCATGCGCATAGATGGAGCACGGTTACAGTTGACAGCAATGGCATGCAGGCTTGAGACAAGAATGGCAGCCAAGGATTACTGTAGTTTACCGTGATTCAGTTGTTGGTTGGGATGGAAGGGAATGCTACCGAAAATGCTGGTTTAGATCATTTATCCTGATCATAATTTCACATGAACTCTGCCTTGGGTTTGGAATATTGCATGTGAATGTCGGAGCATTTGTATGAAAAATGGCATTGGCTACTATCGTTTTCATGCGATTGGACATTTACATAACCTACAGTATACTTGGTTTGGTTGTGTATATGGATGATATGTTACACAAATTGAGTTCTTCGTTTTTTGCTTTTATCTTTTCTTTTTCTTTTTTTTTTTGAAATTGCAGTATTTCTAGAGTAGCATTTATTGTGCAAGATTTGAGTTTTATACTTGGGATTTGAATGTCCAACTTTTTGGTATTAACTATTTTCTGTTGGTATTTTAAAGGTCATTGTAGGCCAAGTGAAGCATTTTCTAGGACATTTTATGTTAATAAGTGTATGCTAATGGCCTGAAGAAGTAATGAATTATTTTAAACGTTTTAATATTGTATTACATTGAAAATTATGAATCTACTCTTATGTTATCTTATTTTCTATAACTGAACAAATTTTTATAGAATGTTTTATAAAAGAATATATTGTTGCATATATTTGCAACCTTCACAAGTCTTGGTGTGTACTTGATACATAAATGTGTAAAAATCTAAATTAAACAACAACTGCAACAAAACTGATTAGATTTGTTAGAGTTACATAACAAGAACAAATGTTGTTTATATATCTACTGACATTGTTTTTTAGGGCCAATCTTGTATATTATATAAATATTATTTTTTATCATAATTTTATTTTTATTTTTAATAATTATCTTGTATGAAATTATCATGTTATCTTTCATTTTCACATGGTATTATTGTAAGTTTAGATTTATTTATTTATATCTTGACCAAAATACATCCCCACCTTATTAAATTGTTTCTTTGGAGTTTAATATGACCAATATTAAACATATTAGAATTTTAAGGACTATTCATCTTGGTAATTTAATTATAGTTCCAAAAATCTTTAATTCAACAAGAATAGTTGATTACAAAATTTGAGTATTAAAAAAAAAGATTTTTCTATAAATTTATAAGCTTTATAAGTTTTACATCACAACTTTCAACACTTCTTCTATAGATTCAAAAAGTAGATGAAGACAACATATTTAGAATACATTCAATAGCAATGTGTAGAAAAAAACTTCTAAATTTTTTAAGTAATGTTGAGATCCAAAGAATTGTTAGACTTTAGTTAAAGTGAAGTATAAATCAAATAGGAATTCTTATTAAATATTTTTTATTTTTAAGTTTTATTAGTATCATAAAAGATAATAATATGGATGGATTAATAACTTATTTTAAATTAGAAGCAATACTTTGAGCAAAGAAGCTATTAAAAATCTACAAAACAAATCAAAAATTCAAAACAAAAATATCATTTAAAAAGAATACAAAAAAAATATTTAAAATATCAAAAAAAAAAAAAAAAAAAAAAAAAAAAAAAAAATCAAGATATTAAGAGATATAAGAAATAAAATATACTAAATTAGAAATAAAAACTAAATTTTAAACTATGAACAAGATATTACTTAGATTGCTCCAAAACTTGTATTAGCAAGATCCAAGTATTCCTTATATTTCCTTCTTCCTAATATATAAGCACTAAAGTTCAATAAAAGCTTCTAAAAAAAGATTCTAAAGACTGAAAAATATCTTAAAATTATAAGAATTTTTTAATAAATTTTTTATAATATTATAAAAGATTTAATAACTATGAAAAATTATAATTTTTTTAAAGACTATAGAGGTTTTAGAAGACTAGAAGATTTTAAAGTTATTAAAGGTCCTTAACATATAATTTGTTATTTGCTTGTGACATTACTTCTTCTTGTAACAAAAAATTCAATAATAAGTTTCAATAAACTATTCTTTTACATTTCTAAAAATCAAAGATTTTTGTAATGTATATTATATTTTGATCTCTATTAAATAAATGGACATGCATATTCAAATAATAACTATGGTTGTAACTATTTAAAGTTAAAAAATTAATATTAATAAAATTATTTTAATTTAGATTCTTAAAACATTTTTTTTAAATTGAATTCTTGATTGTCAGATTTAATACTAACAACTTAGAATATTATTATCAAAGCTTAAATATCTTAAAGAAATTTATGTTATTTTGTATAAAATGACGTTATTTTAGATATTTAAAAGATCTTACTTCATTTCAAAGACATTTGTATAATAATGAAGTTTATAACAAGTACTATAGTTGGTCTAAAAATTATAATAGAAAATAATCAAAAAAAATTAAAATAAAAGTTTAATTTGGAATCTTAAGACTATATAAGATTCTTTAATTTGAAATATTAAAGATGCAAAGATACAACTATAAGGCCATATGTTATAAAATATATAGGAGACTACTAATTTTTTTTAACTTACTATTCTTTTTTCTTAAGCACTTCTTAATAAACAACTTCTTTTTAAAGTTACTTCTTTGGTGTCATTTAAATAATATAAAAATTATTTTTTTTATAAACATATTGATTTTATTCAATAAAAATATTATTGATGGTATCTAAAAATTATCTTTAATGCATCAATAAGATTAGATGATAGCTATTATATTTTTTTTTTAATGTCATATTCTTTCTAATACATGAAGTGCTTAAAAAAATTGTATCTAAGCCACAAATTATATATTTTATTAACTTAATATTTAAAAGTATTATTTATAATAATTAAAAAAAGTCATAGAGAACCTCATTATAAGATATATAATATGTGATAGGCTTTTAAGAGAATACAAAATATTAGATGAATTTGTTAAAAGAATAGAAGTTCAAAAGAAAAACAAATTAATAAAACAGATCTAATAGGTAGTTATAATCTTTGATGATTTGATTTCTTTGATAATCAAAAAGATATTTTTATAGATTTTTTATTTTAACAATAGTAGTATATATTCTTTATAAATAAAAATAAAAAATAATATTCTTATGTAATTTATTTTCTTTTGTATTGAAAAAAAAAATGAGAACAAATAAAAACAAAAAATAAAATAAAAATAAAAATAAAAATCCAAGATAAATTTAACAAAAATTACAATAAAAGATAATTAAACCAAATTTTAAAGAAATAAGAAGGAAATGGGTGCTATTTTCTAGAGTATCATGTGTATTTTTATCACATTATAGAAAGGATAGAAGAAAGTATATAAGAAATTTAATCTAAGTTGTTAATACTATAGCAAAAATAAATATTTTTTATTCATTTGCAAGTATCTTCATCTTGGATCAATGTCATATATCACATAGGTATTATTTTTTTCTATTGTCTTCTATTGTTTTTAATAATTAACTTACATATGAATATCATGCAACTTGATATGAATAAATACAAAAATTAAAAATTCAAGTATCATTTGAAAAATTCTAAAATATTTTTAAATCTAATAGATATTTTAATTATATTTTGTAGATCTTTAGAAATATTAAAAATCTTTTAAAAACACTTGTAAAATTTTAAAATCCTTTATAATTTTCTAGAAGTTTTAAGAACCTTCTATAATCTTCTATAAAATTCTATATATATTTAATATCTTTTTTTAGTTATCTAGAAGTTTCTATAAAGCATTTTATATACTTCTATGGTATTCTATAATTCTTGGAACCTCTTCCAAAAGCACTCATAGGACCTAGTTGTTATAATATAAATGAGGAGACAAAATAAGGAATACCTTAGTATTGCCAACATAAGCTTTAAAGCAATATAAGTATTGTCTTGATCCTTGTCTTGTATTTAGTTTTGATTTTAATCTAACATTTTTTATTTTTTTTTAATCTCTTAGTTCTTTATCTTTGTATTTTTAATACTATCTTATATTTTTAAAATATCTTTATTTAAATATAAGATTAAAGATTTATATTTATAAATTTTAAAGTATATATTATTAATTTAAATAGATGCTATCAAATTTATTTTATTCGAATAAATAAACAAATAAATAAATACTTTATTTGATTTAAATTGGCATCTTAATTTTTTTTTAAAGTTAAATAAATGGATTAAATTTTATATGCTTTAATATGATTTTAGGCGGTATTTTTAAAATAAATTAAAATTTAAAAACTAATAATAAATAGTAATTGTATAATATTATTATATAAAAATTATATTAAAATAGTATAAAAATTCTTAAGGATATATAATTATATAATTTAGTTTTAATCCAATATCTTTACTTTTGTTATAAAATCATTAATTTCTAGATTAAAATATCAAGCATACATATAAAAGTTTTAAAATAAATAAAATAATAAAATGGCTATTTGTATTAAAATATTTAGTGATAAAAATCTTATATTCTTTGACCATTTTGGAAATGCTCTTAATACAATGATTAAAGAGATTTATCCAAAGAAAATTTTTCTCAGCATAAAATATGTTAATCTTATGTCTTTTCTTCTAAGAATTGAAATCTACCAAATGACATTATAAAATTTGAAACTAAAAAAAATGACATTTATTACAAGATTGGTGCAATCAATGTGATATGAGATAAGAATGTCTAATGTTTCACTATTTATATTTTTATAGCAAGTAAAATCCTAAAATTTGTTCTTAAAATATTTCCAAATCAAAAATTATAAAGACATTCATTCTATTAAAGAACAAAGAAACAACTAAGAACCAATCAATATGCAAATGATTTTGTAAATTTTTTAGAAGATACAAAATCAAATATTAACTATTTGAACTTATTTAAATTAATAAATATCAATGAACTTAAACAAAAAAAGGTGAAATAAGTCTATTTCTTTGCACTCTTTTTGAATTGAAGCTCAATTCTTACATGGTGGATAATTTTCTTATTTAACAAGCACAAAAGTAATAAAAATTAGAATTTTGTATTATAATTAATTTGATTGGAAGAATATAGTTTATCAATAGTATTATTTTAGCTTCAATCATATACTTTATTATGGTTTGGAATAACTTCCTTATTGCAACAAAGTCTATAAAGAAGTTAGCTAAAAACTTTCTATGGACAATTAAAGAAACCAATGCCAAAGTACAGTTCATATAGTATATTGTAAATCAATGTCTCTAAAATAGAGTCCTCAACTTACTTAATCCACAAACAATCATAAATGCTTTGGTAGTCAAATAAATGCTTAAAGATTTTATGTTAGGTGATTATTTTTTATTAAATATTATCTTGTATAGATTGTACTTAATATAATCATTTAAAGATATTAATACATGGATCCTACATATATATTTGATAATCATATCTTCTTCAAAATACTTGCTAGAGTCAAAGATTTTGGCAAGAATATGCAAGATTTGAGAATTATTAGCAAAATAACTTTAATAAAATTTCCTAACAATTTTTACTTAATATTCAACTTTCTCCTATAGAATGAAATTAGATTAAGCTTATTAGATACTACAATTTTAGAGGCAACTCCTATTTGGTTTCACAAGCTTGGGATAAATCATATTAAAGATATTTTGTGTACACAATTAAAAGTTAGAATTAATAGGAATTTGCCACTATTAAGTTTAACTTGTTGTCTTTAGAACATCACTAATAGAACTTTATCTTATTTCAAATCTTATCAAGTTAGATCCAAATATTACTATAAAGTCATTAAGAATTTTAGACAAAATATTGGATTGGGATATACTATCACATTAATTTTAAATAAAAAAACCTATATATTTTAAGTTCTTTTGGACAAAATAAGAGGCAAAGATGGGGATCTTTTTATTGTGGATAGTAATATTCTTCAAAATGTAGTTAGCAAGTTAAATAAACTTTATGCTACAAAAAGATCTCCTATTGACTAATTTAAATGGCCTCTAAATAATATTTGACTTAATATATAGGGAATCACCATTCTTACTTCAATACAAGGTAATAGAATAGCAAGGCCTTTATCTTATATGTCAAAATCCTCTTATCTTCTTTGATAGTGTAAATACATTGGATTTTAACTCTAATAATTTCTTTTGTGGTAGTAATTTTTCTTTAGGAGAATATAATTCCAAAGAAGGCAAAAAAATGCTCAAAAAACCAATACCTCCCACCCCTATCTAAATCACTAGATAGGACAAGGTGTTATCTCTTGACTTTAACATGAATTGGGAATTAGTGTAAAACAAGACTAGAACAAAAGAAGAATTATTTCTAATCTTTGGCTTATTTAACATAAGAAAATTGTAATAAATGCATGAAGATAAGTATTTGAAAAAAGAGTCAATAACTTATGCTTCATTTATACTCTAAAAGTATCAAAAACAATTATATACAGATTTTGGAATTGCCTTACAAAACAAGTATAAGAATGGAGAACTGCCATTTTTTATTATCTAAGCAATCAAGACTCAAGACAAGCACCATGATTAACACTTATCCTTCAATAAGTAGTATTTGGTGAGGCCCTTAGACAAGTAGTGCTGATAGAAAATAAAAATTAAAAAAATAAAAATAGACAAAATATTCTAGTCAAAATTAATAGACTATTACAGAGCTTGCTCAAGTAAAGTATTAACATTGATCTATAGCAAATCTCAAAATGAGTTGCAATATCTAAAAAAGTTTAAACAGACTTAGATTAGAAAAACTAAACTAAAAATTATAGATTCAAACAAGTTTGTAATATAAAATTATGGTACTGCAACCAACAGTAGAACCTTCCAAGCATGTACTAAATACCTCTTTAATCAGCAAAGGGGTTCACCTCTTATGTTTCAAAAGAGAAAAAAAAAAAAAAAAAAAAAAAAAAAATCACTCACTCACTCACTCACTGTGGTGTTGAATATGCAATCATTGCCATGGCCAATCAATTCAATTCTGTCTTGATTTGAAACTTGATGTCGGTGTGAAGAAGACGAGCGCCAGCTTTCAGCGTAAGAAATCAGCTCTAGCAACCTTCTAGGTTTGGTTGTAGCTAAAGAGAGTCGTCAGAATGTAAAAAAAAAATTAAGATAAAATCATATGGCACTAACCTCATATCACACTCCCTGCGAGGTTGAGGAGTCAAATTTATTAGCAGACTATTTGTCCCAGTTGGTCTGGAATGGAGTCCTGACTAGCGCACTGACATTGTCTTTCTCATCGCAGGTCAAACTTCCCTAAGAGTTTCTCACTTGCCTGGCAACCTGCGTTGTTTGCCACGAAGTTCCTGTGTTTGCACAGAACGCTGAACTGGAGTTCTGCCAAGTACCTGGTACTGTTGAACAGCTTCTAGCTGATGATGTTTCCATTACGTGATGAGGAGACACGTGACATCAAGTGAACTCCACCTACAACCCTAATCCTGTTTTGGGAGAACCAGTCTAACCCCTAGATTATTTTAATTCGACATGCTGAAAAACGATTCGAACACAAGGAGGAGGATTAAGATTTTAAGATTTAAGAGGCAGTGTTGCTTCTCGCGTCACCAACAAATGTTGCAAAACATAATTTTGTACATTACTCAAACAAGAGGCAAGGAAACCATGCCCACGACTCCGTACCCTTGTCATGCGATTGAGACTTAAAGTTAAAAAGCTGTAACATGATTCTATGACCTTTGTGGGATCAGATCTTTACAAAACAGAACAAGCTGATGTTCTGTATGATAATGTGAATCAGCAATGAGCAAATTGTTAGATATGTAAGCCTACCGTGTCCTGGAGTAACCTAATATAGACATCAGCACATAATTGAAGCTCGCCTAACTTATTACCAAAGAACCAAACGCTTCATCAATTGAAGAATGAGTGTTTGGTTCAAATCTAGTTGAAGGGAAGACAAATATCTGGGTGCTGACAGGTGAAGGCTGAAAAGCAGCATTATACCAGGCAGAATTTAGCTTTACCCGGGGTAATTGCTGAATACCTGAAGCTAAAGGCACAAGCTTGTAAGAGAGAAAATGAGTCCCTCTTGGAAGAATTGAAACTGTATCGCTGTGCGCACCTGAGAAGATGAAGCTTGCTGTATCAACCACAGAGAAAGCAACCTCCTGAAGGGTAGTTGTCAAATTTTGTACTTTTGTTGTCATGGTGAAAGGCTTTCCAAGAACAGCATGAGGCGGGCAGTCCAAAGTAATAACTAGAGGTGGGGGCTCCACCATAATCTTCGCAAGTGGCACTCGGTTGCTGACAGAATCAACTGCATCCTTGTGATGCTGTGTTGGCACTTCAGAGATGTTCGGCATAACATCACTCGACATTGTCCTTTGCCACAGAATCGAGATTGTTCCCACCAACAATGCTTTAGACGGTATTAACGGGTGAACCCAAAAAAGTTGTGTAAATATCTCCTGCGGTGCCACTAGAATACCTCCTGCTTCACTGTCAGGGTCACTAGCCAAGGGTCCAGAGCCAGACTTCTGCACTAAGCATCTACTTTTATCTTCCTCTGTGACCTCTATTTTTAGGAGGCGAAGTGAAATGGAAGATTGATTCTTCAATGTAACAACTAAGATGCTGGACTCCTTCAAAGCAAGCGTAGCAGCCGGCACCTGACCTCCTGTAGTATCGGCATCCAAGTTCCCAAGCAAGAGTGAATCTCTTCTGAAGGGGGCCACGTAGTGATGCTCAATAGTCAGGGCCTCCATACAATCAAACTCTTTACTCTTGTGCAAACGGTACTGATATTTGGGAGTCCCAGCCTCTGAAGCATGGTAAACAAATGTAGTCATCAAGGTAACTGCCTTCGGCTCGAACCATCGCACATATATGACTGTGGACCAACTATCACCTGTACTAATTTCCGGGACCTCCACCAAGCCAGCGAATATCTCATAGTTATCGCCAGTACTCTCTGCATTCTCCCCAGTTTTTCTCACCAATAGCTCTGCTGGAGTGAGGTCTGATCCCCTGGGAGGAGACATTGATGCTGAAGTGGCGTCTGAATTTACAGATGGTGCAAAATAGACTTCTAAATCTCCAGCTTGTATTGAGTGCCCTGCTGATGAAATAGTAAAGCAAACCGGAAAAGCTTCCCCAACAAGTCCAGGACTGGGGGCCTCAACGGAGATATCTACAAGAGCCTCAGGTTCCTCAACCTGCATCACCGGTGTCATAGTGGGAATCAGGAGAAGGCCATTAACTCTATCTAATAAAATGAAAAAATAATAATAATAATAATAATAATAATCAAGAAGACTACTGATGATACTACATCAAGAAAGACGAGTAAAGGCTAAAAAACTGACCGGAATCAATTTCTGTCCCAAACTTGCCAGCGCAGGATCACCTGATGGTGGTACATCAATTCCAGGCTCAGACTTCCAAAATGGAATCTCCTCCCATGTACCCATACTTTCCACTTGGCAGCGGACGGTTGCATGCGGACCCCAATGAGCCACAAGCTCCAAGCATTCTAGTTTCCCAGTTTCCTCTAAAATCACACCCAACAACAGTGAATTAGCATCAAGTGAACTGCTCTTCTTAAAAAATCAATACACTGACTTAGACAGACTTTACTCAAACCTTATCAGAGTATAAACTATATACATCTGTTCAGTAAGTGCATGAAAGCCATACCTGGAACAACATCAATAGAGATTCTCTTCCACTTCAGTGGCTCTAACTCTAACCCTGACATTGGACGTGGCCTCAGGTCCTCTTGATCAACTTCAACAAAATTGTTCTTTCGGGTTGAGAAATTGCACGAGGATTGGTCGAATAAAATCTCAACCTCGTCAAAGACCACAGGTAGTGGAAGATGGGTGAGGATCGAAAGGGTAAGCCTCGTAACTTTACCAACTCTAACTGATTGGCTATGAAACGCAACACAAACTGATAAAACCATACGTAGTGGACTTTGAACGTTGACCTCAAGATTTATAGGCTGAGCAGATGACAATGTCATGCCTGGTTCACCTTCCTGGGAAGTGATATCACGAACTCCGCGCAAGAACTCAACAAGTTCCTGACAAAGCTGAGTTTTTTCTAGCTCCCCGAAAGGTTCAACTTCTGAACCAGAGACATAGCCATGAGATACAGTAGCTGATAGAGGCAAGGAAAGAAGCTCAAAGCTATACTCAGCAAATTCTTTCGCAAGTCCCAAGCAGCGAGCACACTCCCGTAGATACGTGAGTGTGGAACCCAATAAAACTACCCACTCCTCCTGACGATAAATTCCAATAACAGAGTTGAGAATGCGCATGGCATTGACGTAATCTTTGGCAGCGAAATATTCGCGACCCATATCATTCAAAAGACGATAAGCTGTCCGCGTTGCCTCCATCAATTGATAAAGTTCGTGAGCTTTCTTTAACAGAGCAATGGCAATCATTGGGTGCTGGAAATTTTTCTCGAGTAGAATTAAGTGTCGCATGTATTCGGTCTCTGTTGGGCTGCAACTCAATCCACGCCAAAACTAATCAATGCCTGTGAAACAATAGTTCCGAAATCAAATAACAAAATACAACAAAATAATGTCACAAACTCATAAAACAATCAAACCATTTATCACCGTATGCAAGATACGACTGTTCCGTTAAATATGTACTTGATTCACAAACATGAACCCTATTTTAAAAGCAAAAACAATGGAAGTGTACATAAATGCCCTAGTTTAGTTGAAGTTGGATGCTCCAGGGTTAGATAGATATAGCTCTATACCTCTGGGCATGATTGTCATTTCCTCTCTTTAGCAATCGCGGGGCCTGTCCTACATAAACAGGGGAGCCAACTTCTTCCGGAGGTCCCACCAGAACATCAGGTGCGTTGATATCTTCAAATGCCTCAAAAGCCACTAAGGCTGCTTGAAACGCTCGTCTTCTCTTAACCATGTAAATAGCTGAAACCTGCAAAACAAATGCATCATTAATTGTCTCAAACAGAGTTCACTTACGCAGAATCTCCACTTCTTAAACAACAATTTGAAGCCATCACAAACTCCTGGTCGTAACGACCAACATGAGGCACAGATTTGAAGAATCGGGGGAAACGCACGTGGTAGTAGTAGGCGGGTTGCAATTCCCGCTCAGAAATAACAGGTTGACCTCGCATAGCAGTATTTGGTGCGGGTGGTGCCACTGTTGCAAGCCTATTCTGAAGCAACTCACCAAAAACCCGAAACTGCTTGCTAACCCAAGCCCAATGTAAAAAGGACCCTTCGAAAGGCCCCACCATCTGCTTGTACCAAGATGCATGCTCTCGGAACCACCTAACTGCCTCTGTCTCTTTTCCACCATGAAGAAGCAGATTTGAGATTTTGAAATGTAATTGTTCAGCGACAGCTTTCATCTCTACAACCCGCTGAACAGGTTGTAGTTCCATGGATGTACTGGTTATAACCTATACAACAAACCCGAAGACTTGGAATCAGTACAAACATCAAAGAAGAAGAAGAAAAAGTTGTACAAACAAATAATGCTGCGAACCAAGACTTGGATTCTGAGCTAATTGCACCTACCACTGCACTATCTGTAAGCTTCACAAACTAGAACGCTACCAAATGAAACTTCTGAGTACAGATATCCAATACTATAACTTAATGCGGTAATACACCAAGCAAGCTCAAAAATCACAAAGAACAAGGGAGGCCAAGAACCTCCTGAAGCAGGGAATACGCAGTTTCATAGAACTTGAGGGCCGCAACCCAGTCTCTACGAAATTCAGCATAAACTGCAATCTGTACAAAGAGAACAATAGTACGTTGGAGAAGTTGACGGACAAAATAAAAACAAGTCTAAACCGTTAAACAAATTGTTGAAATGACGAGCGAAGGAAATAATAGCAACTCGTCTTGTGTAAAGTAGCAAACCTCATTGAAAGAAAACACACGGGTTCAGCAAAGCTTGCCTTGAAGTTATACCGCACACTAAGCTCTAAAGAGCTGTATGATTTCTTCTCAACTCTTAATTTGACCCTCCGGCCTTCCTCCCTGTAGAAAGTGGTGGCAAGCTCCCCCATGATACTTCCCAACCTGCAGAGCCACACCGCTTATTCCTGCTAAGAAATCTTTGCAACACAAACCGGATGAAGGCTTGTCATTCTTGAAAGCTGGCTGTGCAAAATCAGCTAGAGGGTTGGGGAGACCACCTTGCTAACGATCGTCTGAGCTCACTAGGTTCATGGGTAATGAATACGATACAGCACTTGGCATCCACCTCCGCACGCTTTCGAAGAGCTGATAAGCGCTCCTCGTTGACTTCTCCTGCATCCCAGTGAATGAGCTAGTCAGAGCGTCAGTAAAAGGGAGAGCCAATTAACCGAGTCAATGTCAGCTGCGACACTGAGCGAATATGTGTTTCGAATGGCATTCCATCCCTCCACCGGAAGTCAATTACAAATCATGGAAGCCCTTTGAAGAAGGAAAACTCAGAAACCATCCCTCATCCATAAATATTCCAACTCTCCTCCAAACGGATTAATGGGTGAATATGTGCGCCACAACCAGATAAGATAAAAAAGTGGAGTCCGATGCTCACGTTTGAATGACAACATTTCTAACCACATTTTCTCAATGTGCTATCCATTGAGACTGACTCTCAAAAATCTAGGTCTTTGCCCTGTTGCGACGCGTGCAGAATACCAACAGGGCAAAGAAAGAAAATGACCTTGACTAGTAGGTTGCACAATTGCCACCACTAGCTTTATGTTCCTCCCTCGAATTACTGCCCTGAAAAACACCCAGACCAAGTTCACAACATTTTTCACGAGAAAACCTAAAATTCTGAAGACATTGCATTAGCGAAAGCTGGAAACCATTTGCTGAGTACTAATAATTTCAGAAACGATTCTAAAGAGGGATAGGCAGAACGGAATTTAAACAGCATCCAAGAAAATAATGCGAGAATCTACTCAAAGCGAGATTTACTTAATGTTGTCGAGATTGGTGCAGACTTCGAGCCACTGCGTAGGGTCACCATAAACCTGGTCTCGATCAAGGAGCACGGCGAGCACAGCCGGCATGCGAGTACGATGCTTCGTCAACCAGTCGGCCTTTAGAATGCCTAGCGGGGGTGGCATCCGCGCATCCACGGGCTTCCTCTCCTTTCCTCCAATAATGGGAAGCTTGGCAAAGTCCGGCAGCGCCAGAGTGTTGAGAGGCGGCTGCTCCCGGTGCAGATACAACGATATGGCTCCATGATACTCCAGGCACCCTACCAGCGCCACCAGAGGCACGGGAGGCGTCCGCAGCTCTTCCATATCCTCCGCCATTCTTGCATCCAAAAATAAAGAATAAAGGAAAACCGGAATCCTTAGGAGATCGTTGAAAAACGCCGCTCACATCAATCGGCAGTAATAAATCAATGAGACGACGCACAGTTGAGCGACTCCAGGTGGACATGGAGATCGCAACGATCGATCGAGCAATCGATCTGAAGAAACCTCGAACAAGGGGAAGAATCGGAGGAGCCCAAGTGCTTCCACGGTGAAGTCTTCACTGATACCCTGCCCTGACCAGGACGTTTTTAGCTGGTATCAGATGATATCCGGTTCTCCATCAGTGGACGTTACAACAAGGAGCATGCAAATGACAACAATGTCCGAAGTGTGTCCCATATTGATAGCACTGTTTTCTTAAGCTTCGGCATTATAGAAAACGGCATCCTCAGGCGATTAGACGTGGTTTCAGTGTTACTCACTCTTCTGCCGCATTTTTCACCAAGTAATTGTCTGACACTAATCCTAGCGAAGTGATCTGTGCTTCTGGCGTTTGAAGATCCTCGGTTCCGTGGTCAGGGCGTGGACTGATATTGTTTTGCAGTGTCTATGTTGTCTTGTGTGTCTCGGATGTTTAATCTAATTTGCTAGGCAGGACGATGTCGAAGTGCCGCATACTGTATTGAGGTTCTCACCTCTCGGTATGCACTTCTAACTGATATGCAGATGATGAGACTCTTGGATTCCCCTTCCAACTTCGGTGTGAGGAAAAGTCCAGTTTCTGATGCTAGTTCCAACCATTACCGAGATGAAGCTCATCGCACTTCAATGCGCATTGTCTTCTTATGATCTATCTCATAAAAATTTCATGTGAGCAGCGTGGGTGAGATTGCCACATATTGCTTTGTGTAGTTAGCCTACTTTCTAGGGCACCACGGACCTTCGTGCGGCAGTGTATGTGAGTCTGCGATGGCTTGCCAAAGGAGTTCAAGTTCGAACCCTAAACCCTAGTAGGCCTTACGAAACTGAACTACCCCTACCTATTTGAATATGCTGTAAAATGCTACACACGACAGCGCAGAAGTTAACGCTTTCAGTTACGGGTCCGAAGAAATTTTAATTAACCTGTACTCAACATTCAGGTACTAAATGACTCTTCAATCATTTAATGCCGGCTGCATTAATCAGTAATTTTATCCGGGATGTCGGCCGAGAACGAAGTTTTCATTGGATGGCAAAGTTGAGATTGGAGTATGCCATCAGATTTTATGACCAGTATTTAAATTTTACATTTTACTGAATATGTTACGAAAACGGCTCTACTGGACAAATGTATGACTGGAACATTCGCAAGGCTGCAACTATCAACCATAAGAAGTGAGCAAGAGACACGAGATACTCATTCGTTCTCATCGTTATCAGGTCATTAGAATTGAGAATAACTGATACATGCTAGACTTAGAATAGAAGTAAGAACAAATTCTTGTATATTGTACCTGTCAACAAGAGTCTATATGTCTAATCGAAAGATATTTTGTATAATAAGAATACAAACTTGTATGATAATACTTCAAATTGACTAAGTGTAGGGTATGCGTATGTACTTACACACACGCAAATACTCACACATGGCCAGATTTTATTTGATTTATTAAATTATTGAGTCAGTGTTGAAAGAGATGTTCAGTTTTGGCAATTTAGATTAAATTTTTGTAATTTTAGAAGTTGGATAAATGCAATTTGTTGGCAGTGTGTATGTTAAATATCTTTAATTCAAAAATGATATTTCATTTAGCATACCAAATTTACAGAGGTACAAATGTATGTTGAAAAATCAATGATTACAATTACAGCGTTGAAATGTTTAGAGTGTAACAATTTATTCATTTTTGAAGCAATCCTGCATATTTACGATGATTATGGCATTGTAATCTGCCAATTTTACCAAAAACAAATAGATAAATAAATGAGAGTCCAAATGACATTTCATGAATGTGTATCAATTTCTTAAAAATCTGAAAACAATTTTTTTCTTCTATCATTTGTATTTAAAATGATGAAAAAATATAAATATAAATACCAGGAATACATTACTTTGTAAATTAAAGTTAATTAAAATATAAAATCTAATTATTTTAATACAACATTCTTTCTCACAAACATAATCTGTTAATGAAATTTAAAATGTATTTTTAGAACACAGTATTTTACTTTTAAATTATGTTTCTTATCTTAATACAATTTAATTATTATTTTTATTTAATCCATAACTTCCAAGAATAATTTAAAAGATGGCAGAAGAAGACATATATATATATATATATATATATATAATTTTAAAAAACATACACATATTATTTAAATTCAAGGCTACCAATAAAATATATATTATAATTAGTTTAGCAATTATTTAAAATACTATTTTAAAATATATATATATACTTTAAATATTTCATGTATATACAACTCTTTTTAATTTCTTATTTATTTGTGTACACTATGGTCTTACTTTGATCTAGCCTTATTTACAAACCTAATAACATCTTTCAAGTTAGTAATTGTATCATGCAAATTCAAGGCATCTAACTTATTGTCGTATTTTGTAAAGAAAAAATAGCAAGGTGTGGAGTTTACACTAAGATAAAATTGCCTCCAAGGTGGAACCTATAAATGATGAATATTTGTAGCAAATATTCATTAAAATCAAGATTTTAAGTAGGTATAAAGTTCTTTAGTTTGCCTACTTAAGTCGGTAATCCAAGGGCAATGACAATTGTCCAAGAATAACTAAGAGTAGTGATGATAACTTAAGGATAGCTCAAGTAAAGATATATTATCTTAAAACAATGTGTATATGTAAGACAAATTAGCAAAATAGATAATTATTCCATTGACATAAGGGCTTAATTTTAAGGCCTTGCATATATTAAAATTCATCCTTGTTATTCACACAAGACTCTCTTGTATATATTTTCTTATTAAGACTTTAAAATAGATGTTTAAAGAATGCTTTTGTTTCCAAATGGCCATTGTAGATTTTATGGATGATAGTCTATAGAATAATATTTATCCATAGAATTTGTTAATCTAATGACTCATATATCTATACAATTGTGATTAATATCTTTTTAGATATTAGTCTCCAATACTAATCTATAAGTGTGTTAAGGAATTTCAAAACAATCATCTTCTTGATAAGAAAAAATTATGTTGTAGTATATTATAATGGTATAGATTTTTATTTTTAAATTTGGTGCTCATAAAATTCTATAAATAATAAAAGATCTTCAAATAGAAATAAATTTATAGATTAAGAAAATAACAATTATAATTAGTAGATGTTTAAATAAAAAATGAAAAACTACATAATCACTAAGAAATAAAAGCTTTAATTTCTTTAATAAGTAAGATACTTAAGGAATTTAAAAAGAATGAGCAAATCAAGATATATATCAAATTCTATTATATAATTCTTTTTTATTGTTGCTTGGTGTGAGTTTCTATATGTGTTATATTTTTATTATTTGTTTTAGATAAGTTTTTTAATTTGGTAATATTAAATTATTTATTATTATAAATTAAATATCAATAATTTGTATTACTAGTTTAAAAGATGCATTTATTTTAAATAAATTAAAGACTAATTTTATAAAAAAACTAAGTTATTTTAAAATTCTTCAGTATTATACACTACCACTCTTTTTGGATGCAAATTATACATTATTTGTTGATTGTAGATTTTTAACCTTTAAAAGAACTTGTATACTTTGGATGTATTCTACATGTTAATTTTCAATACATAATATTGAACAGCACTAGGTGGATAGATTTCCTGATTATACAACCAAAGAACATTTTGTATAAATGCAAGTTTTATTTATGTCCTTAGAACACTTGGTGAAGTACATCTACACCATTAGGTGCATTAGATTTGAAATTAAGGTTTTATTATTATTATTACTATTATTTTTTACTTTGATATTTTATAAATACTAACATATACATTTTACCATGTGGATTTGTTTGTATTGTTTATTTGGATTCAAAAACTGATTTGGAAATGAATTTTGTTCCATAGTTATTTTCTTAAAAACACCCCTAGATCCCACATTATTTATTATTTTCACATGAAATCAAATGTAATAAAAATAAGAATTAAAAAAGAAGAAGAAGAAAAGAACGTAATTGGAGGGGGGAGGGTAAGTCATTATTTCGCTTGATTGAAGTGAAATACTCTTCCCTGTATAGTAAAAAGAGTGGATGACGCTGGATGAAATAGTGCGCAGAATCGCTTTTCATTCGTGTCCCAATATCTCCCAACTCTTTGCATGGTCTGCATTTGCTCATCTTGCGGCGGTTGCTTCGATCTACCGCGTCGCCGTCTAATTCGTTATGTGGCAGCTAACTAGCATTCACAGCTTCTCGATGCTAGCTCCATCGAAATGGAACCCGCATCACCACTATTTTTCTTCCAATTGTGCTCAAGCAGTGTGGTAGTTTCAAGGAAATTCGCTTTGGTCTAGGGTGCGGGGCATTGTTTTGACACAAGCAGAGGGTTGAGGATCTTTTGTGAGCACCGAAACACTTTCGAATTGCGTGTTTAGCTGGAACAGAGTTTTCTGTGGTGATTGCTCCTTATCCTTGGCAGGTTTGAGGCCTGGGTCTTGGTCGGTAACGATGAATCTGTAATGTTAAGCTTGTTTTGGAGCTCTTTTTGCTAGCGGGTCTCACAGAGGCTTATTTCTCAGGGTTTCAATGTTCATAGCTGGAATAATGAAGTGGTTGGGTTGGAATTGGACCCCTTCTCGCCTTTTTGTCAACGCGCGCAAGTCTTTGAGCTATTTTCTGTAATCCTAGTTTTGTTGCTGGAGGACTTGGCGAATGAGGTCGTACATCCGACAATATATTATAGTTTATTGCTAGCAGGGCTAGAGGTTCAGGTTGCGATCCTTGATTTGAAGGATTTCCTGGATTAGGGTTATTCTGCACTCGATGTTTCGAGACGTCCAGAGGTGCTGCGTGCACGGAATTGGTTTGAGCGTGGATTTTATGTAGGAAGACCTAATTTGCGTTCTACAAGGGCATGATTTTTCACTTAGGGTTTATGTACAATGGCTTAATGAAGATGAATGTTGCAATCTTAGTATGGATCACGAGAAAATCTCGTGTTACCTCCCGGTCTTACATGTACTAGTCTTCAACGCTTTAAACCTTCTCATCATCAAGGATGGGAAGACTTGAATTCGTTGTGTTTGTAGAAGGGACAGTGTATTTTTTTTTTATTTTTTTTATTTTAGTTGTTGTTGTTGTAGTTTTTGTTGTTTCAATCCTGCCTTTGAGACATAGGTAGTGATACGAGTAATTTATTGGCTGGATAATCTTTATTTCATTGCGTAACGTTGTGTAAGGATGTCCGCCTCGTCTTTGCTATCTTAGGCAACAGGAGGCTGCACTGGACATTGTAGAGTCTTTCAAATGTAAACAGATTATTGAAGTTAATTGGATTACGTGTGGACTGATCAATTGAATTTGCTATGGCAGCTGTAATCCTCGTGTAGACGACCTCAATAGGAATAATGATGCTCCTTGATTCGCCATTTCATCACCACCTATGTAAGGAGGGGGTTCTACATGGATGTCATTGGACAGAAGAGTTATGAAGAACAAGACGCGATTCGCAACTTTGACATTTTTGCGCTGACAATAGGCTCGAACGTTCTGCTGCGATTTGAATAATAGTAGGCTCAATCGGGTACGATCAATTACTGACACCAGTGAAGATTTTTCACTGCACTTAGTGATTTTATTTTAGCAAAATTGCAATGGGTAGGAACAGAGATACCTGTCATATGCCGGGTTGTAGCAAGGATGAGAAGCCCTGCCTTGTTACGGGCCCTAAAATTGTCTCCTTCAAGCTCCCAAATCCTGCCTTGCTTTCTAGCTGGGTTCAAGCAGTCACCTCAAACCTTGCGTGGACAGCTCAATCTTTTCATACCTTAAAGACTGACGGGCTGAATTGCTTAAGCTTGGTGGTAGAACACAAACCGATGGTTTCTCCGTTACCTGTGCCATATCTTGCCCTCAACAATCTCATTTTCCCGGTTCCTTCCTCTACTTCTTCAGTTCCAGTATGTCAAAAGGCTGTTTCGTCGAAACCCCAAGATCATTTTTCCAAAGATAACGCAGTGAATGAGAAGGGAGAGGTTTCAAGCACAGGCCCAGCTTTCATTGGTCAGGTGTATACCATGTGTGACGCTTCACGCCAAGGGTTAATTGCAGTAAGACCATCAGACGTATTGAAAAAAATCAAGGTACCTCCATACATGAAGTTAATGGAAAAGGCTTACGAAAGAGCAATGAACGTGCTCTTCACAGATGATATGAAAGGACCTGTGTTTAGGTTCTATTTCAACAAAGATGATGCTGTAGAATACGTTAGGCGCTTGAACATCACCGGTTCTGCGGTGGGTCCTTGCTCTCTTGATGCTGCTTACAAGTATTACAAAAGCAAGGAGGGAATGTTTAAGTTTATAGCAGATCAACGGCAAGTAAAGGTAGCTAAGGAGTTGGTGCGTAGAGAACGTGGAGATAAGGCAGCAAACAAGCTTAAAGGTGTTCCAGTGTTCACAGCTAGGAATCTTACAATAGCCTTGAGCACTTCTCAAGGTGTGCGATGGTTTAGGCCCTATTTCTTCAATAAGAAGCAGCTTGACAGTCTTATTGGGCACTCAGTGGATCATTATTATGAGATGCTGATTAGTGCTCGTAGAGCTCAACGCTATAGTCAAATAGCGGAAAACAATGGAGATGCTTTTGCTGGAGGAGAGTCAATGGATGATGAGCTGGATGGTCTGATGGATCCTCCGGAAGTGCAAGAGTTGATGGAAGAGTTGGGACAGGGAGGCGGAGGGATGGAGTTTGTTGGTTTGAAGGTTCTTGAAGCACAATTCATGGATCTCGCTGACAGGGTCTTATTGGGTCATCAGTGGAGTCGCCGCATGATTCACTTACAGCCCAGATTTCCTGTCATTGTTGATTCTTTTGAGCGTCTAGTCTCTGCATCGGAACTTGATCACTCTTCTGAGTCAGAAGGGAGTGTTTCTAGCTCTAGAAATTCCTTTGCAAAAAAAGAGGGAACTCAGGAGAAGTCCCAACGCGGTCAGGGGGATGAAAGAGATGAAGGCACGAGTATTTCAGGAAGAGATGAAAGTAGTGCTAGCAATGATATCAGCAAATCCGTCTCAAAGGAGTACAGTCAGTCCTCACCAAACTCGCTGTTCAATCTGTTTAGGAAGAAGTGGGGGACCAATGCAAATTTAGCGTTCAAAAGAAAAGACTCAGGCAATGCTGAAATATTGGAGGAAGGTTCAGATTCAGAGTACTTGCAGGAGACAGCACAGAAGGTTCCCCCAGGGAAGATTCCGTTTCAACCAAAGCTAACGATGATGGGCATTTCTATGAATGTGAATAAAGTTGAGGGAGGTTTGCAACAAGCGATGGCAGCAGCTGCCAAGGATGTTGAAGATCGTTTGCGGAAGGGCGAAGGTTCTGGGCCTGACCATGGTCCATTGTTCATAGCCAACCTTGGAAGTGGTATTCCACAGTGGGGACGACCAGTCTCAGCATCCTCAGGTGTACTAGACGATGATGCGGAGTAAAATTTCACGTCATTTTAGAATATCTGAAAGATGAGAATTCAATATATCAAATGTCATCGTACTGGCTGCATCTATCAGCATAGTAAAATCTGGTAGGAGATGGATACACGTAGATAAATGAAGATGGATCTGATAAGAATGTATTGCCAGTTTCTATTGTATCATGTTTTGACCTATATTAAGTTTCCAGTGAATCTGAATCATTACTTCTTAGCGAAGCTAAAAAGGATAATCATCTTTGTAACAATTCAAGTGTATCTGGTGATGTATTTATAACTTGTGTGGGCAAATGAGAGCATTTGGGCCTGTCGATAGAGTTTTGAAGATGGCCCTGTACCTGCATCTTCCTTGCTCGCTAAGTGACGACACTCTTTGAAGGTTAGTAGCATTGTATCTCCACGAGATCTATTGTTATATATGCACGTTCTTCCATTAGATCTTTTCAGAAGATTGTTCTTATTTTTGGCTTATAGAGCTAATTTTCTCTCATTTACTGTAATTCATAGAATAAGAGGAATTTGGATTACAATTTTAGTTTGCTCCAGTCATGGTGCTCGTTTCTGAATCAATGACATAATATAATGGCAGGTCTGCTGACGGTCGCATCCGAGGAGCACCATGCGTGCTAGAAAGATCAGTTGCTGGTGGAGATGAACACGTTATTTAGGGAACAAGAGGGATGAAATCCGCAGGAATGGCTGGCACAGATGGAGGGGTTATAATGATAGAAGTCAACTGTCTTGTGGACTTTTAATTGCTATGGAGGGTAGTTTATATGAGGTCTAGTTTGAGAGGATCAATCAAAAACTGCCTGTGCTTACAGAGCATCATCTTCCAACTTGCGCTCCCGCAAATCGTTAAACAGCTCGCAACTTCTAGTTCAACATGTTAAGGGCTTCAGTGAGTTACAAATTTTAGTAGAGCAATGGTGGACTCAATATACTGAATAATGTACATTTTTTTTCCATCTGTATGTGCGAAGCAAAACTCACCTTCAAAAGGGAAGTATTTAAAAATTATGGATAGCCTTGTTACTCTAGTATTTTAAGTTAAGATACTGTAAATCCTCTTCATGAAAGAAATAAGAAAGAAAGAAAAGCAATAATAATCAAAATTATTAGATGGGATTTTGTTTGGTATTATAGTTCATGCTCTCATGCTATAATAATGTCTTTTGAACATGAATTTGCAAAATTGAGATTAGTCGCTTTATTTGGTAATTGATCTAAACAATCTTATGATGTTTTAGTTTTGTGCATGCTATGCAACACTCACCAAGCATTTTAAAAATAAAATACCATTATTTGATATCCAATTAAATCTAACTATAGTGGACAATTATTATACTAAATCTATTTTGAATTGATTTGTAGATGTATCATCAATTAAGAAGACATATTGAACATATATATATATATATATATATATATAATTTAATGATTTTGAGAATGTGACTACAAAAAATTATTTATATCTAATAATACATTGATACAATTTGATGTAATAAAATTTGTTCATGTGCAATATAATACAAAAGATCTGTATACATTCATTTGATGTGAATTATTCTAATATACGTTCTAAAATAACATGTTAATTGTTACACTTCAAATGATATGAATTGATTAAAATTTACACAGAAATATCTGTGTAATGGCAATCAAAGCATGTACAATTGATAGAGATTTGAAGCATATACACAACAGGTGTACTGATCTCGAGAGAATACAAGGTTGGAATAATAGTTTTCTTCTCAAACCTTGCTCTTTTCCATGTTCGAAAGTAACCAGGTGTGAATTTCACTACTAGGTACTTGCAACAGCAAGACATATAAAACTTGCAAGCAGAAGTACTGAGATACCATAGAAATGAAGTGGAGAGTAAGACATAGGGGCAGGGCTAGGAAGAGGACCAGCAACTTGGACGAATACAACCAACAGAAACGGAGGAGGAGGGTGCTCAAGCCTGATTAGGACGCCCATGCTTCCCTAAAAGCTTGCTGAAAATACACTCGAATCCGAAGTGGGTCCTGTGTAATCTCAGAGGCGATAAAATTCATGCCGTTTACCCCTCATGCATATCGCCAAGTGGAAACCACCTGCATTTTTTGGAATGATCAACAAGGTTATCGTCAAGGGGTCAGCAAATGAGATTCTGAAGCTTTCAACCAGCACTGACACTTAAAATAATTTTTTTTGGAAAATAAAATAAAACACACACACATACGTGCCGGATGATGAGTGGTATCAACTGCGCAATTCCAAAATTTTCTTAAAACTCTCTACAAGCCAAAAACCCGGGTAAAGAATAACAGCTATTTATTATCTTTGCAGTCCGATACTCCATTGTCATTGTTTGACAGCTGTATGTTGTTGCCCGAAGCGATTACTCCTCCATTATCATATTAAAAACTCAGCTGAAAACATACGGTCTACAAACACGATCTTCTTTTTCGTATTAACAATGAGCCCTGTATTACCTATTTACGTTGCCAAAACTTCCAAGCTTCAACTTGCCATGTCCACCATTGAATATAGTATGCTAAGAGCCACTAGAGGCAGACCACCGAAGCACATGACATGCAACATGATTGATCGCAACCCTAGCCCTCGCAAGAGGCGTCCTTGAATTAGAAGGGCGCGTATTGTTCTCTGGGTTTACGATCAAATCTAACGGTTCGATTGGTGCGCCGTTCTGCACATCAGCTACAATCAAATTCTCCTCAGCAGAGCCCCACAACAGTTTACAAGCAATGGAGATAACGTAGTGTGATATCTCCTATGTCATATCGTCAAACCTCATGCAGCATAAACAACCTAGTAACATCATTCATGACTTACTCGCACACACTAAAATGACACCAGCAAAACTAGGACAATTCTCGTGCCAAACGCAATGAAGAGCAATCAAATCCTAATTTTTTCCTCACGCAGACCCAGTCTCCAAAACTACACTAAATTAACCCTCTCCTAAGCGCGCTAAAAAGATCGTGAGTTCTAAAGTTCTCAGCGAACTATTCTCGAGTCAAGGCGTCCACCACGCAAACTGAGCAAACGAGAATCTAAAAACAGCTATTATTCTCTCACCTGGGCGGCATTTGAGACTGTTGAAGGCGCGTCCAGTATTACTACCAGAGACACTCGATTCCAGCAAAGACAAGCCACACTCGCCGGTGTCACTCCCCTGCACTTCTTCACTTTCATCTTCACCAGGCTCGGGCATCCGCTCACAAGTGCTTCCATCCCCCGGTCCGAAATCGGGCATCCTTTTATGCATAGCTTTCTCAAAGCCAAACACTTGTCCGCTATGCACGACAGCTCTGAGTCCCCGAATGTTTCGCTCGTGCAGATCGCCAGACGCTCCAGGCCAGGGCACATTGACGCCACCAGGCTCAGGCTCGCCGTTGTCGCGCTCACTCCGATTATCACTAGCTCCTGCAGCTGCCCACACTTCCGCGCCACCATCAGCAGACCCTCATCTCCCACGCGACCGCTCTTCATCACGTCCACGTGCAGCTTCCGCAGCAGCGCACACCCGCTGGCCACTGCCGACAGCCCTTGATTTGTGCACTCCGTTGGCTTCACCAAGTACAGCACCTGTAGATTGCTCCAACGCGCCACGGCTTTCAACCCTCGATCTGTCACGCACACCTTCTCCAAATGGAACTCCACCAGGCTTGTCATGCGCTCCGTGATGATCTCCAGAAGAATGTCCCAGCTCCCCGACAACCGAATCAAAATCAGGGTGTGCAAACTCTTCGACTCCGCTATCAGCAGCCCCAGCAATTCTGCGTTTCGCATATCCTTCACACACAGCCTCTTGATGCTGCACAGCCCCGGCAGCACGTGCTCCGCCTGACCCAGATTGCTCGACGCAAACCCCCGCAGCCGCTTCACTGTCAGCTCCTCCAGATTCACGCAATGCTGCAGCAATGCGGTGATCCCTCGCGGCCCAATTTGGCACGTCGCGCAAGAAAACGTCCGCAACGACCCCATCGCCAGCTTCGCAAATTCCTCCAGCCCGCTGTCTGACAGCCCCTTGCATGCTTTCAATTGCACACTCTGCAGTTGCCGGCACACCCGTCCCACCAACCCCAGCGCCCCATCATCGATGCTCACCGTATGCCGGTTGCACCTCAGCACCAGCTTCGTCATGTGCGGAAACCTCACCAACAGCCCCGGCAGGGCGCACCCTAGCTCCGCCGAAGCGTGCAGCGTCAGCCTCTGCCTCCCTTGCCCCTCCACTCTGTACCATCGCTTACACACCAACGCACATCGATTTCGATCCGCCGAAGACAGCCTCTGGAACATCGCTGCCACGCACTCATCCGGCGCATACAGCGTCCAGTCATCTCCCTCCTGCACTTCCTCCACCCTGCTCCGACTCTCCCTCTTCCCCTCCCCCTCCCCTTCTTCCTGCACGCAACTCTGGATCCCAGAGCACGCTGCTACAGTCGAAGCTCCCTGGCCCATGCTTATTTACTCCCTCGCAACCGCATGTCCTCCTCATCGCCCCCATCCCCACCGCATCTAGCTCAGCAGCGTTGCCATCTCCACCTCTTTCGCACCACCAACATCACCATGAACACCATCTCCTACTGGAGCTAGCAAAAACACCATCATCTAGAGAGGAAGCCATCTTCACCCCACCTTGTCAAACACAAAATAAAAGTACGCTATCTCATGTGCATTCGAACCCCACGGTTTGCGGCTCTTCGAGCACTAAGTGATACAGCCAGGCAGGGCCTCGGGAGTTCGATCACATCGACCATTCCTTGCCCCGAAGCTTGTCCCGCCTCCCCAGACGAGTAATTGTCGGGAGTGACAATCGCGGCAGCAATCATGGACTCCGGTCCTGGAAACTAGCCCACATAGTACCGACACCGATGGACGAATGATGCGGAATAATGAAAGGAAGCCGATGGGCACGCGGATAGATGACCTCGAATATATTTCGGAAGAATGGTGGATGAGGTTTCTCCATCAGCGGAGCCTCAGGAAGGTGTGGACTTGGATGGCCTGCCACGTGATGCATGGCATATCGAAATCTTAAATTCAACCCACAAGAAGACACAAAAACTCTCGAACCATTTGGCTTGGTCGCTCCAATCGACGAAACGGATGGTAGGTTTTGAAGACTGCCACTTAGGCGGTGAAAAGTAGGTTTATGTAGTCCACGTCACCACCGACAATTCTATTACTGTGGAAGGCTTGGATTGCTGCAAGGTTAGGTCCCAATCTCAACCGTGGTGGCGGGACGGACCAACTACATTGGAGGAATAGGCTGTTGAAAGTGCAAGATCCAGGCGCTGTTTTTGTAAGAAAACAAAACCTTATGCATGGGGTCGTTCTCTGGTTGCCTATGCTAGTACAGCTTAGTCTACTTTGGACCTTCCTTGAAGAAACGCCCCAACAGCCTCCCATTGTGCACCCAAAAAGCCTAGAACTTGCCTATGACTAGATCTTCGAAGAGCACAGGCTCACCCACGTTGTCACAATAAAATTGTCACAACAGCATGAAGGCAAGGGAGTAGAAGGAAGGTGGCCATAATCGCTCACTTAGTTCCATTTCAGAATGGGTAAGATCAGCATGAGCTGCAGAGTTATGAGCGAGATCGACATGCACCAACCTCTTGACATCACCATGTAAAGGCGGTACAGAGACTGTCATTGCGTAGACGGAAGAGTTCCTCACACTTGGCATTTTAAAATCATTAACGGCTCATTTCTACAGTGAGTTGCTCTTCGAAGATGTCCACGTTGGGTCATATACCGATACCCACTTCCACAAAGTCTGCGTCTATTCGACTTTCGTTTTCCAATACAACAGTAGTCACCTACCATATCATAAACATTGAACTTCACTTTAGAGTCATGACGTGTGTTCAACGATGGAAGTCATGGACATCAAAAGAGTTATACCTTGCCCAATTTGTCACTCAAATGAGGACAAAATATTGTCCTTTCTAAATTGTATTTCCTCCATGTAATAATCTTCATACAACCACGAAATCTCTAGTGTAAACAATGTGGGCAGTGAAAACCCCACAGCATTCAATAAAAACATTCTGGAAGTGGTATGTCGAGAAACCCTGGTAACGAATCCAAATGCAGTCTACTAAACCGCAACTTTACTCAAAATCGAGAACTCGTACATTTTATGTGCAGTTCCTCGAAGGGCAACACTACATTTCCTGATAAAATCACACCATATTACACTGGGAAACCAAATGGAAAATGTTTTGCATGGTGCCAAGTGGAATGACTGATTCTTGCCGCAATAATCTCACGGAAACTATATGGTGATAGAAATACGGTTGCCGTGAAGAGCTGCAGCACATTCCACCCCAATATAGTCAACTACAACCACGACGACCTTCCTGGCTCTCTCCTGCCACCCTGCCACCATGTCCACGAGATATATTACATCTCTGATATCTCGAAGGCAGCAGACGTTCTTCACGTCTGCTACCGTGGCCCCAAACTCATCCAGCTTCAGAATCTGTCTTATCCCAAAAATCAAGTCCTCGATCGCCCAAGGAAATCCACTTGCGACTAACCTCTAATCGATAAGTGAATCTAAACCGTGTGATTCCATACGAGATACATACTAAATGGTGACCATGTCGCTTCAAAACAAATTTATTTGAACCTCATGAAAAGGAGAACAACAACCAAGCGCCCGTTGCAACGATCGGGATGGAGAACGAAATGGTTTCACCCACCACTGCAAGGGGAGCATTACTCCTTGCGTTTGCTAGGGTGAAGGAGTTCCAAGAATTATTCACTAAGTCCTGTCACTATTACATGTTGGTGCGTAAGATTCATCAAGAACTCTACATTGTTGCAATGATCTGGCCTTGTGCGGAAATAGGGACAGTTTTCTTGGACACCATTCGGCAGAATGCAATTCCTCGCCGACAACCACACACGTGTGGAGAGCAAGTAATTTCGCTGGTTCTGCTCCATATGCCAACCAATGCATTTAAATTATGCCGAAAACCGAAAACAACAATGTCAATAGTCAAAGTAAATATGACAATACGAAATCTTCGGAACATGCATAGCAGAATAAAATGTTTGTCTAATATCTGACAAATAGCCCTTACTTAAAGCAAGGAGCTCGAGTGGTGCAACCTACAGAGCCACAACGTAATGATATCAACAACTGAACTGCTTGTCCTAAAAATAATTGCAAGGTTTCAGACTGGACATAATTCACTGACTCAGTGTCCACGACATACTAATCAGGACAAACACAACCCTACGAAATCGGATGTTACAAGATCCATCGCTCAGGAGCTACATGAGAACCCCTACGAAATCTATGGTATCGGAACCCCTAGCTGAGTGCACACATGTGCTAAATCGGATCCTGCAGTTGTTCTCAGTAAACGATCGCTGAACAGTCGAGCATTGTATGTCCAAATTCACGTCCAATTTTGCTGAATTATGAAGTTCATTGCGGAGACAGAGTTGATAAGCACCAGTAAAACCAGAGCAACATTCCTGTCATTCTCACGAGCTGATGACATTTCTATCCCCCAAATCAAGTGAAACATCCAATAGTGATCGTCGACGCACCCAAAAATCATGAACATCCACAGCCGTCCAAAGCTTAATAAACACACCCAAATCTCTCTCGCAACCGATCTCCACAAAATGAAGTCGGAGTGTTGTGATCGGGATTTCTGAGTCCATGTCGTAGCTTGTGAAGAAACGAATAAATGGCCAGGACTCACAGCGCGTGCTTCACAAACTTCGAGGCCGCATACCCATCCGCCGTGCCGCCCCCGAGAATCACTACCTAGAAGGCTCGACCCACGGTCGAATCAGCCCATTCATTCACCACCCCACCTCTCAAAATTACTCCACATTGCTCCATTACTCCACGTTCGCCGCCAAAGCTTCACACTACAACGGCACTCGACAACAGATCTCCTTGGAACTCGCCCCATTGAATCCTACCCCACATCTCAATTCCAATTGCTGGGGAAGCGAACACAAAACAGAATTGAGCGCCACGATGATGCAGCTCCTAAAAAACCATAGAGAACGAATCCATTGTCATCCTTCGGCGATGGTTCAATTCCCGAGAGTAGCCATCTTCCGAGCTCTAAAGATTATTCCCCGGTAGTTTTCCCGCCACTTGCTTCGATTTGTTGCCCATGTGGCGTGGTATTACTGGCTCTCGTTGCCGCCCTTTTGGAATTCTACTAGATGATAATTCATTATGTGCCCATCCATGATTTCGTTCATCCTCGCGCTGGGTCACTTCTGTCGGTTATGATGCTAATATGGAGCTCCCACAGTTATTTCTGGTTAAATGTTGACCCTAAATGACCACACAAAATCTATTGTTGAACTAGCTCGGATTGAAATCTCACATTTATGGAATTCAAGTTTTGAAGAGGTTGGATTTTTCAAGAAAGGGATATTTGTGAGGGTTGAGATTATTATATATGCTGTGTAATGAGGATTGATGGTTTTGGAGCATTGACTGTTGTTGCCATAACACCTCACATCAGGTATTTCTAGAAATTGACAATAAGATAAAATACTTACACAATTCTTTGTTGACAGCTGAATAGAATGAAAATAAATAAATAAGTTTAGATGTTGAAAATAACCTTCTGTGGGTATGAGTTAAATGCTTAATTTGCATATACTCCCAATGTTGATTTCTACATGCTTGAGCACAAACATGAACTTTATCAAATCAGATTACTATTGGTTTGAGAAAATTCTAGATCAAATAAATATTTTTTGTGCATGCATATATATACACATATAATATTTTTTTTAAAAGAAAAAAATCATCACATATTTTTTTAAGTAAAAATTGAGGATTGAATATCTTCCAAGTAACTGAATAAAAAATGAATAAAAGTAAGATAGAATATTTTAGATCTTTAAAAGAGCACATTTATTTATTATTTGTTAGAATAAGATATAGGAGAAGTATATTTATGTCCAATAAAAAATGTAATTTTAAAAATAAATTAAAAAATATTAATTCAAGTATGATTTAGTAAAGTTTTGATAGATATAACTTTATTAGCAATATAAATTCACAACAAAGATAATAGTGAGGATGATTGGATTGAAAAGTGGTTGTTATTTTAGACACTCTTGAATACTTGTTAGAATTTCTCTTTCAAACAAGTTAGTTTAAATATTTAAAAATATTAATACCAATATTAAGATATAATAATAATAATAATAACAATAATTATTTATCAAGTAACACAAGTAAATGGCACCACACATAGATTCAAAGATAAAGTTTGGTTGTTTAAAAAGAAGCTAGAGCAAAGATTATCATAAGTATTAATTTGGATTTTGTACAACTTTTATTATATAGCGAATAAAAAATAGAAAGCCACTTGGTAGACATCCTCTTTTTATTGTGTGGACATCTTTCTTTAATTGTGTGGACACCTTTCTTTTATTATGTGGATGTTTTAAAAATGTGTATGTCTATTTAGCAATTTTTTTAAAATATTTTTTAAAATAATTTTTTAAAATAATTTTTAAAAAGGATGGTGTCTATTTAGCAATTTTTTTAAAATATAATATAATAAAATATATTATTATTAAATATTAAATATTTTGATTCTATAAAAATTAATAAGTTATACAAGTATTAATTTTTATAATAATATTAATAGTTTAAAATAAAATAAAGTTAAAAATTTGAAATTTTGATATTAATAAGAATAATTGAATAATTATAATAAATTAGTGGTTTTATTTGTATTTAGGAAGATAATATTAATAATTATAAATAAAAAATTTATCTATTTTTTTTTTAAACAAGTAAAAAAAAAAAAAACTATAGAAGTTTAGAAATAGATAAGATATTTCATTAAAATTGTGCCAAATTTGATAAACAATAGTAAAGTTAATATACACTATAAATGGTTTATTTTATAAGATATACTTTTAAATTTAAATATTAAATTAAATAATAATAATAATAATAATAATAAAGAATCTAAAATCAAATACATCCTAGAATTAATAAAGTACAATACATGAAAGAATACAATTATTTTTTAAAGAGATTTTTTGCATATTACTTAAAAAATCTAATATAAATGTAAAATTCTTTTTATTATGAGATAAAGTATACAGAATGTCTTCTTCTTTTTTATATATGTATAAGTTGTTTTTAATATTTAAAATATTTTAATCAAGATAAATTTATTGACAATGCTCATGCTAATAAAAAATTATAAAAAAAATATTTTAAAGATTTATATTAAGAATATTTTAACACATATTGTAGTTAGAGTTTTTTTCAATTGTACTAAACTTATTTTCTTACACCAATTTAGTTTAATCATCAAGATTAAAATCTATAAAAAATATAAAAAATATAAAAAATATAGATTAAAGCTAAAAAATTTGAATTAATTTTTTAATTAAAAATTTAATTAAATTACTTTATCTAACTACTAAAATATCAAAAAAATCTTAAGGCATGATTGACATAACAAAGAAAATATCTATAAATATTTTATAAGAATGATTGAAAAATATATATATAACTAATGTATTGTTATTAATTTCTATATATATATCAACTTATTTTTATTTATTTAAATAAATATTGTTAATGACATGAATCAAAGCACTTTGAGAAGATAATACACTTTTGTATCATTGAAAGAATGAAAGTAGACAAACAAAGATGGATATAAGATAGAAGTAAATTACAATAATAATTACCAATTATAAAGAATATAGAGAGTCTTGATCTAAGACTAGATGTTGATAATAAAAAATAAAAAATAATGAATATAACTTAATTATATATATATATATATACACAATCAACTCTTATTCTAGTCAATCTCGTTAAAGTCAACTTTGGAATATAATCAAGATATTTTATTAGCTCCAATCAATACCACCTATACTACACTATACTATATTATATAGTCAACACTATATAATCAACTATACTATATAATTAGTAATTTCTTTGGTGCCAAGAAATTAACTATAATAAGGGTTGATTGTATATATATTTTTAAAATAATAAAATTAAATCGTTTTAGCTAACAATATGTTTTTTAGAATTATATTACAATCATTTTGTACTCAACACTATATATCATTATATAAATTATACTATATATTAATTTTAAGCTATATCACTAATTTATTTGATTATTTTTATTGATTTTTTTATTAATTTTTTTATTGATTTTATGATTATATACTTAAGTAATTTTTTAGATTTTAATAATAAATTTTATATCAAATCTTTTATTACTAATAAATTTGTTACAATTGCAATACATGTTTAGCTGAAAATATTATTTGTGGTTTTAATTTACTTATTTTTGTGGTGTTGAATTAACTTGTCAGATCAAATAAAAAAATTAGAATTATTATAAAATCATCAATTTCTCTAAAAATTCATTATTATCATGCTTGAATAATTATTTATAATTGTAACTTTTTTCCAATGATTAGAATTACTACAAAAACATCAATTTCTCTAAAAATTCATTATGATTATGATTGAATAATTATTTATAATTATAATTTTTTTTCCAGTGATTTCAATTTTACAAAAAAAATAAAAAATATTTAACTATTAGGATAATTAAGAATTCAATTTTTTTTTAAATCTTAGGAAACTTGTAGAAAATATTTTTGTTTAAACTTTAAAAAATTCAAAGGTTTTTATATTTTATTAAGCTCGTGCTTGTTTGAATAGCATGAATATATATATATATATATATATACACATTTATATTCAATTTTTTAATTTATTTATTTTTGATCCTGTACAAATCTATAATAATATTTTAGTTTTTAAAATTAATAAATTAGTAAATAAATAAAGCTTAAAAAAAATGTCCCTTTACATTCTTTAGTAGGTATAACTATAAAAGAAAATCAAATAGTAATAACTTAAATTTAAATATTTTCTAAAATATTTTAACATAGTTTAATTGGAACATGATTTTGTATGTATTTACATATTATGTACGTATTCTAAATATCATAACCATGATTTATACCTAGAATGCATTGTTTGAATTCATTTGGTGCAATAATTGATTGCTATCTTTGAAATACATGAGTATACAAAAATAATATCAGAATAAGGTATTGTAAAATGTAGTTTTTATTATCATGTCCTAAAATGTAGAAATTATGCCAATATTAATTTAAAAAATAAAACATAATACATTTTTCTAAAGGTGTTTATATGCTTGCTTATATCTATAATTTTTTTTAAATTTGTTTATTTCTTTTCTTTCTTTTTTTTAAACATGCACAAAATAAATATCTAACTAAAATTTAATATTAGGTATATTTTTGTCTAAATATAACTATAACTTAAATATTTGAATTTTAATAATAATTATATTATAATTTAATACTCAAATACTAATACTTATTTTTATTAAATCATATATATATATATATATATATATATATATATTATTTATAAAAAATACTTTTATGTAATAAATTTTTATTATTTAAAATTTTAAAAACTTAATTTTAAAATTATTAAGGTGAATTAAGTTTTTTTAATATATATTTAACTAAATTTATATTTATGATAAAGTTTTATGCAACTCATTTAAACTTATAATCTTAGTTGTAATTATTTTATTTTATTTTATTTTATCTTATCTTTTAATCAATCATCTTATAAAAAGTTTAAGCAAGAAGCAAAGAGCAAATATCTTCAAAGCATTACTACTATTAAATTACATACTAATCGAAATAATAAATAATTTAAAAATCTCTTAGATTTAATTTTAAATTTATAAGTTATTTTGTAAAGGTATTATTTCAATCCCTAAATATAAATATTTTTAGAATTTTGTGATATAACTGCCACATTTGTAAAACTTAATAGAATTTTGATACATGTTTTTGTATCTACTATTCCACCTAATTTTTCAACAATTGCATAGACGAAAATAGACACTTTAGTTACTTATATGGTAAATAACACATATAAATTTGTTTTAGCTATTTTTAAAAAAAATTTAAATACAACTATAAATCCAAAAATTATGACCAAATGTAAATATGATAAAAAAATAAAATGGAAAAAATATTCATAAATTGAGTAAAGTAAATATATTTTTGTACAAGATAATATCTATCTGTTTATGTCTGTATAGCATGAACATTGCAATTTTGCAGAAGAATTAAACATTTTATTTTTTGTCAAAGCTATATAGAAATAATAATGGCTGAAATTCAGAGATTTTTTCACATGCATTAGAGGGAGTCAAAGTAACAACCGCTATGAGAGATATTTCAAAAAATGTTGGAGGAGCCAATTAGGATCTATTAGACAAATTGTCTATTAACACCCTACAATCATTGTAGTCTAGTTCCTACTGGCAAAAAACACCTATCTTTAAAATTGGTAATACAAAGTGGAACCCATATGTTTTCGATGCATTCATCATTCCAACACATGAAATTCTCCTTAGTATTTTTCACATATTCCTTTTTTTCAACTTCAAAGTTACATTCTCTGGTGAAATCCATATGCAACCCTTCCATTCGCTTCTTCATTTTCCAAGCAATTTTCTCTTAGGTGTCTTCTTACCTTGACGCCCCATATTGTAGCAGAGGGTGTTCAAAATGTGATGGTTGGAAGGGGGCTCCCACGATGGTGCGGCGTGTGTGTTGAGGTGTGCGTTGGGCTGCGACCCCACGCGATGGTGTTCCCCCGTTTGGCGCTGCGGGGCATGGCTGTGGTTGTGGCTTCGTGATGCGGCAGAGAAGATTCGTGGGATCCCTCGTCGCCGCTGCGTGTCGTACATCAGCATCGTGCGGTGCGCACGCGTCGCAGATCCTGGGCACGATGTGCGGGGCGAGAAGCGCCCATGGCAGCAGCCAGGAGCAGCAGCAGTCCCATCGCCCCAGGACCCTGTGCGCTCACACGGTTCTCATGGCCCCGTCGTCGTCGTCGTCGTCGTCCCGTCTGCAGGCTGCCCCTTCTGAGTGCCTTGTCGAGATCGTCACCACGCGCGAGTCGGATGCTTCGCGCTGTCTCCTACCTTCGCTCGTCGAATTAGATGTAGGCAAACCGTGGAAGCAGTAATATCTCACCTAACGCTCACACGAGATGGGTCGTCGAGACTTCTGGTGAGATTTGAAATTCGTTCAACTATGGCGACGACGACGACGACGACGACGTTCTTCGTCAGAAAAGATAACGACCATCAGGGTTTACGACAATTTATGACAGGATTGTAGAATTCGAATCCGGTAATGGTGTGTTTGTCAGCTTCTGCAGTAGAATTTGAAATACTGTTCCCGTTCTCCTTTCTCGCATCGTCCGAGCGTTTGAAACGATCTCACCTAATCGCAGTGTGTGACGATGCTGGATTTAATATATATATATATATATATATATATATATACATATATTATGTGCGCTTCAGCAAAGTTGACCTAAGTGAATTTTTTCGCACGAGAACCGACAACCTCCGCATTTTCTCTGCATATTTTGGGAGGTCTCTAAAACGGTACGGGCATTGCAATTGGATATAAATTGTGAAAGAGGCCTCGAGGGCTCTGTTTCCTTGATAGATCTAAAAGAATACCACTCATGTGCACGACAGCAATTGTACCTGGCCATACATAATTTTTTTCTTATCGTGTCAGATTCTACAGCATTCTACGTATGTTGTGCCATAATTTCAGATGTGTTTTCTATAGCTGTAACATTCCAGTTTAGATCTTACTCCTGAAACTGTCGATCCTTCTCCAAACTCATTCTTCGAACAATCTGAATTGAATGCTGGGATCAATAGCTTCAGTGTTGCACGTTTCTGCATTCTGAGTAGCACGTTTTCTCATACCACATTACAAGTCGAGGATTAACAAGCTCTGGCGAATCTCATGGCTTGCCTTTCGTTCATGAAGCTTACGCATCTGTTTTATCGCTATCTTCAGGTAGTACTCGATCAACCATACACAATTATCCATTCATTGGTATGTTCTTTCCTTCATAAACATACACATACATATGTATACACACAAGTTTACTGTGTTAAATGGTTGTTAATCTGTGTTGAATAAGAGAACTGCATTGGTGGGAGGATTGTTTGTGTTGTGAGGTCACCTGGACAGTAAAAAAGCTGCCACAAGTGGCTACAAGGTTTGCCACACCTTAAAAACTACATGCAACAGCGGAACAGTTGTTTGAGAAGATAGAAATCTATTTGTATAAAATAGTCCAACTTGTGAAAGAGAAGCCACGACTGCAAACCTCAACCTGCTGTCCATCAAAACAAGTCTTCTTTGGACACAGTGCACTTACCTGCAACTCAAATGCTATGGGCACTGAGCTCCTCATCCCCTTGGATGCAAATTCCAGCTCTATGGCATTGTGGGCAAATGTAGCATATGCTTTGGCAGAACAAGTCATATGGGTTGTGGCTACCTGTTGCCAGCTCAATTAACATGGTCAAGTCTCAGATTCCTTTTGGGTGAGCTCTCTGTTAGATGAGCTCTCTGCACAGAAGGAGAAAAATAGGTGTATCTGTGGCAGAACAAGCTTCACCCCTGATTGAGGCAATCTGACATTCTGAACAAGAGAAAGTGCATCCATGGCTTCAGCGTTAGGTTGCCAAGTATAGCTCCAGCCTGCCAAAAACAAAACACTACACTTTCCCGAGTTACAAAAAAAAGTGACTGGAAACCCAACAACTGCAGTTGAAAGCAGCACTTCATGCATGATTTTTGAACCAGGTGACTTGGTGCTATAGTAGATTAGGCATTTGATTAGGAGGCACATAGATAGGGTACTGACCTTGATTAGTGGTGCAATATTCAGGTAATCACTTTCTTGAACAGTACACTGGGGGAAAGTTACATTTATATGAAAAATAAAATTTGATAAATACATGTGTATATTCCTGTTCCAACAATTTGTATGGTATATAGATGATTCTATCAAAATAAAATTATCAAACTTTGAAATTTCAAATGATTTGTTTCATATGAGCTAGGTGCATAAGAAAGCTAGATATATGTTATTACATAACACAATTGGAATGCCAATAAATAAATAAATTTCATATTTTTTCAGTTGATAGTTGAATTGTTTATAAACTATCAATTCAAGTGATAAAGAGAGCACATGAGGTTAACATGACATGTAAATCAATGTTATTGTTTATTCATTACAATATAAGCAACTTGTAAATTTCCAGCTAAAATTTTTTGTTTTTTTTTTAAAGTATTTAATTTGATTGGCATGGAAATTTTCCATGCCAATAACTGAACTTAAGCCATGGTTCCCAACAGATTTGGGTGTGGAGCTCCCATGCAACACTCCCGTTTGAATTTGAAATAGTTGTCAATGCAATACTTACTACTGTTCAGGCTTCTGTTCACTGTTTACTGTTTCACAAAGAAACTACTCCCTATTTTGTTCTCCATATAATATGATGTTATTCTAAGTTTAAACTAAAACAATTATACTAAAACAAGAATACAATAATAAATCAAGAACATAACCTTGTCCTAAGTTCTGGGGATGCTTTGAACAAATCTGTTGATTCAAGCCCAAATATACCCGCTTTAAAAGGCTTTCACTATCTCTCTCTTTCTTTGTGCTGTTCCTAAACCCTTAAACTGCCATTGTTTATGTCAATATATGTATATACACACACATACATGCAATGACCACCCCATCTTTTCTGAAGTCTGACACTGCAAGGCATTAGAATGTGGGTTACACAAGATTTTTCACATATTTGACAAATTTTACGATCATATATATATATGTGTGTGTGTGTGTATATATATATATATATGATATTGCTATTGCTGCAAGAGAGGGAACTCTGGCATCGAAAGTCAAGCCACCAGTCTCAGATTCCCAACAGTGATGATGCTGATAATAATAGTAACAAACAATAACTATACGGTAGCAGACGAACGGGCTGTCGCCAGGAGGTACTTCTGCTCCTCTCTATCTCAGCAGCAGCAGGCTTCGCTTCGCATCGACGAAAGGCTTAACGAATGATGCGCCTGCAGTCACATCTGAGCCACATCTGGCTCCCAGAAGCAAATCCTGGAGAGACCTTTGAGACCACCGCCTCCTTTTGGCATCCAGTGCTACGGCGCCCCAACCAACGCTTCCAATGAACGCCACAAGGGTGCCAGGCTCGCTCAGGTGGCTAGAACAAACAACGATCCACATTCTCCGCCTCCACCCCTCACCCGCTCTCTCTCACACGCAGACAGACATACAGATACACAGACACCGAGCACAGGGATCAGATGCGCGAGATCCCAAGGTGAGCTAGTCGTAGACTGATCCATCACCACTGTGCGAACAAGACCCAGAGTGTGAATCCTCTCCCACACTGCAGCTAGCTACCAGTCTAGTTCCATCAATGCCGCGCGACCGCCATCGATTCTCGTCCGTTTTTCGTCTGATCTTTCCACCGGCCAACAGTCCAAGTGCTCTTAGCACGCAACCTCAACCTCCTTCGACAAACCACGTGATGGCGAAACAAAGAGCCTGTCAATCGATCGAGGTGAAATCAGGCATAGCGGTGCGAGAACAAAACAAATAACCAACACCCGCGACGGCGAAGCCAGACGTCCATCGCCAGTTTCACCGATCGACGTCAAACTCAGGGCCAACGAGGAAAGTCAGGAGCATCCATGCCGGCTCTAAGGCTGTAATTGCCCTTTGAAACCAATACTCAGGGTGAAAACCATGACGAGTGTGCCTTGGTTTTAGTTGGGGTGTAGCCTTGAAATTTAGATTAGGGGTTCTCAAAAAAGAAAAATGGGACGGAAGAAAAACTTAGGGGACGTTTTTTTTTTTTTTTTTTTTTTGACAAAGATGGGGTATACCCGATGCATTGACAGATTAGAGAGAGTACATAGATGACGTCTTAACTCCTAATACCAAGGAGGTGGAGTGCTTTAGAGGTTTCTCTAAAGAAGGAAGAGCTTCTTCATGACTTCCTCTCGGTGGATTGTCTTCTTTTTACTAAAAAAGAAATATATATATACACACACATATACACACATAATCTTTTTGCACCTGAAAAATTCATTGTTTTTACTTCACATTGGATGTGGCTAGAATCTCAGCTCTTACAGAATGCACAAATGTTTTGCAATAGAGAGGTAAGAGAGGTTTCATAAACAAAATAGCACAAGCTACTAAATATTCTAATTTTGCAGTTGCTAATTATTGTTAATTATCGGGTTGCCAGATTTAGTAGATTGTGCTTGCATAGATGCATACTCTTAATTCATTTTTATGACTGCGTTTTAATTATTTGTAGTAACATTATAAATGGCTTGTTACACTTGTAAAATATTATGTTGGCCATGGTGGTAATTTTATTGTCTAACAATATCCAACACCAATAGATATTCAAAATTATACTTTTATGATGAAAAGTATCATATCTCAATCAAATTTTTTATGATTTTATAGAAATATGTCTAAAAAATAAGTCATGAGACTATTTTATGTGTGAAGAGAAATTAAAAAGAATAGAAATGTAACATCTTACCATGTACCTATACCAAGAGATTATATTATATAATAATTTTGTAAATGTGATTGCATTAATGTAATTATATATAAATTGAACAGTTGGAAGTTGTCTAGGCTATATTTTTAAAATATTGCATACATAGCATTTAATTTACTCAAACTTTATTGGATTAAACACATATTATATTTTTTACTATATCAACAATATATGGTATGTATAAAAATAAATTATAATAACTCTTACAAAGAGGTTTTTAATATTCTCTTTTATTTATCTTATATTTTAAAAATAAATATGATGATAAATTTTATTACTAATTTAAATAAATCTAGATAGTATCAATAGATATAAAAAATTTATTAAATATAATAATATAAATATAAATATATTTATATATTTATATATATTTATATTTATATTATATATACATATATTTCTAATATAATCATATATATTAAAGAATGTGTTACATATATTATATAATTATATAAATTTATATATTATTTTTTATTCTAAATTTGATATTGCTAGAAAATTTTTTAATACATATATTATTTGAAAAACCATATATCATTCATAATTCCATATTATTAATTAAAAATAATAAAAATAATAATTTGATATCGTATGATATTTATATTTTAAAATTTTTTGGTTAAGTATTATAAAAAAATTAATTAGATAAACTACGTTTATATATATATATATATATATATATATATATATACTTCTTTAAATAATCAATACATTATAAATAACTACCTCTCTATGTTATATTAAATTTCTAATAACCATTTTAATTAAAATTATTCTTTAAAATATTTAAATAATTTTTAAAAAATATTTAAAATCAAAATCATATAATAAAAGAATTTATTTTAATTTTGAATAAACTGAACAATAGTATAAATATTGCTTTGGTGCTTCTTAATTTCTTAGTGTAATGATTACATATCTTTTAAAACCGTTCATGTTAATTTATTTTTTTAAGAATTTTTTAAAATTATATATATATAAGTATTGTATATGTAAATATAGGGCGTTGCTAATGCCATCACAATTTTTGCTATTGCAACTACAATCTACCATCCACCATATGCCACCCACATCCTTTATTAATGCTAAATAGAAAAGTATAATTTTTTAAAATTATTTATATATATCTATATTTATAAAATTATATTATTTAAATTAAAATTAATTTTTTTTATATTTATTAAAAAAATTAGTTAAATAACTCATTTCTATTAATTTTTTAAATATATTTTATTAAAAATAAATTTACTTTCTATATAATTTTAAAAAATAAAAATATTAAAAAATATATATATTCATATTTACACATTTATATATATTCTAATATTTTTTAACATATCAAATATACATATTTATATATATTCTAATGCTTTTTAACAAAAAAATTAATAAATTACAATAAGAAAATATTATTCTTAATAATGAGATTATTATTACATTATTAATTAATTCTTATGCTAATATAAACTTAACCATTATATTTCTATTGTAGTCATAAATAATTATGGAATATAATAATTTTAAAATACTATTTAATCAAAATTTAATTAATATTATAAATTTTTAATATTTTTATTTATTTTTATTATTATCACATATATATATATATATATATATATATATATATATATATATATATTCATATTATATATAAATTTATTAATTTTATACAAAATTTATCATAAAATTTTAAATTTATACAAAATTTATATAAAATTTTATATAAATTTATATATATTATGATCTTAAATGTATAAATTTTATAAATTTAAAAGATATACATGTATAAATTTTATTAATATAAAATTTAAGATTATTTAAAATTTAAGATTATAAATTTAAAAGATAATTTGTAATATAAAATTTAAGATTAATAAATATCTTTTATAAATTTAAAAGATAATTTGTAATATAAAAGATAATTTTAAAGATAATTTTAAAAATAATTTAAAAGATAATTTTAAAAATATGTATATCTTTTATAAATTTAAAAGATATACATGTATAAATTTTATGATAAATTTTGTATAAATTTATACATGTATAAATTTTATAAATTTTAAATAGATCTTAAATGTATAATTAAATTTTACAAGTAAACTTAGAATATTGTTATGATTTGTTTCTATAAACTTTTTATTCTAAATCATATAGTAATATATTAAACTATATTTTTTAAGAAATTAGTTAGTTAATTTTTATTTAAAGAATAAATTATTTGTATTTTAATCAAAATTAATTAATTTTTTTTATCTAATTTAATATATTTTAAAAATTATTCAAATATATATATATACACAAATAAATAATATTCTTTTGAAATAATTATGCTTTATTTAAATATTATCATAGTTCTTGTGAATAAAGTTGTATTTAGAATAGAAATTAATAAGAACATAACTTTCATTAAAATGTTATTCTATCAAAATCTCAAAAGAATTATATTTAAAGTTAGTGATGTAATAACCTTCAAATATATATATATATATATATATATATATATATATTTGTAGTAAATTGGTCTTGTTTTGTTTATGTTTAATTTCAAACCAGAGAAAGAAAAGAAAAAAAAAAGAAAAAAAAAAAAAGAGAAGTAAGTAAGAAATATACAATTTAAATTGAGTGTTTTATACTCGCAAGTTTATATTTTATTCTTTTAAAAAATTTATAATATAATATTTTTTTATATTAGCTTAATTTAATTAATAAAAATAACATAAGTAATAATTTAAATATATGTTTTTTTTTTAAATTAATAATAATTTTGTATAAAATTTAATTTTTAATTCTTAACATGTATATGATGGTAATAGAACCAATAATATTTTTAAAATAACAAATGTATTTAACTTTCAAATTATACACAAATAAAATTTATAAATGTAAAATTTTTATTATTGTCAAAATTTTAATATTATTTTCATAGTTGAAGAGGAAGTTTTGTGGAATTTCTAAGAATTAGATTTTATTTTTATTTATTATGTATATTTGTTTTTTAATTTTAGAATTAGATAAATTTTATTGATATATTTTTAAATAATCGAAGTATATTTTGATACAAATATACTCCACCTAATTTATAACCTTGGTAGATGGAAATGTCATAATTTATACAAGATTTTATAATTTATGTGAGGTACATATTATCAAATATGAACCTTCATTCTAACAAATATTATGAAGTAAGGAATGTTATGTAAGGGATATCAAATATATAGATACATTTGTACATCAAAAATATTATAACTTTAAATCCTACACTCTTTCTAATATTATCTTTTAAAATATTTATTATCTTATTAAAAATATCATTAGTTTATTATTGTTGAATGTTATATTTGTATTACTTCAAAAGCGTCCTAGATCTAATTTGAATGGTATTTAGCTAATTAGTTAGTTTCAATCAACTTTTTGATATTAGTGTCATGGTTGTCAAAACTCTTTAATCATTATAAATCTAGATACTTAAATTGTTAACAAAAACACATTATTAAGGAGTATATATAGACCTCTGAACTATTACAACCACACGTTAAAAAGATAATATATATATGTATATATATATATATATATATTCTTCTTAGTCTCAAAGCCATAGCAACCCACAAAATGTATTTCATTTAGTAATAAAATTAGTCTTGTATTGATTAGTTTGTAAAATTTAGATTTGGATTATAATTCTAGAAAAAACATTGATTTGAAATAGATTCATTTCATAAATTTTACTTTATCAGCTATTATATAGTTGGATTCAATTGATGTGGAATATCATCTTTGATCAACATCTAATCAAATAGAGCAATTTAACAAACCATAACTATTCAAATTACAAAATAAGAAATGTTTCTTGTGTACTATATTATGTACCACCAGAATATTTATGCAACACAAAAAAAATATGTACATAAATTTACAAATTGGACAGCTATAGACAAGTACATAATATTGAATAGATAAAGTACAATTTATTATTGTTGTAGCATCTAATTTATTCTTAAGAAGAAGATAAAAATAAAATGAGATAAATTACAAATTGAAATTTTAAAGAATTTGGTACTAAGTTGGTGTGTTGTTAGAATCATCAAAATAATCAATAGTCTATTAATATATATATATTTATATATATATTTATATATCCAAAATAAATATTTGAAACATCAAGTTGACAACATACAAGTCATAATATTTGTTACATTTTATTTTATTTTAACCACAGCATGTATTATTGATTTGTAAATGATGTGCAATAAAAATAAAAGCACTCCAAATATTATGTTCTGTGGATTAGCAGCAATGAATTGAATTGAAGGTTTCACCTGAAAATTTCTTTCCTTCCACATTTGCTGCAATCTGTATTGGAATATGCTTATAATTTGTAGTCATTCTTTAAAAACTGTATGAATTAACATAAAATGTGAATATAATGACAATCTGTCTTGAAAATTTGTGTAATTTGTCAATAGACATTTATTTTAATTTTTGTATCTTTTTTTTATAACCCATCATATTACATTAACATTTTTTTGTATCAATGAATAGTTTATTTACATATATATATATATATATATATATGTATACATGTAGTTACTGTAGAGTGTCAGAAAACCACTTTTTGTAATGTTAAATGAGAATGTTATTTGTGATTATGTGTGTGTGTGTGTATATATATATATATATATATATATATTACTTTCATACAACCACAAATGTACACATGTAAGATAGATGGCAAGCATGAGATGGATGTTCCACAACTTTTGGTAAAGGGCAAACAAGGCCAAGGAGAAGAAGTAAAAAGCCCCTTGAAACCGGGTCAAAGATATCCACTAGGAGTGATCATATTTCTATGGAAATTTGAACATTAAACCCATGAACCAAGGTACTGAGCCAACAATAGCCAAACTTCAAGAGCCACAAGCACCAATCAAAAAACCCTAAGAGTTACACATGATCTTTGTTCTCTCTTTCATGTGTACAAAGAAAGTGGACCTAAATTTTAAATTAAAGAGAAGTTGGAAGATATTTGGGCTGTTATTAAAGTAAATCACTGTGCTTAGAGCTAAATGATTATAGCTGTTAATGATATTTGTAAGGCCTTTCTCTCTGTTTGGGGAGGGGCTGGAAGGACTGTTGAATCTAGAGGCCCAGCAACATAATTGGTGGTGTGCAGCATCACCACAACTTTGCCAGCTCTAGCAGTGGCCAAGTTAGTAGAGGGGCATCGCTAGAAATGGGGCTGATTTTTGTAAGCATGTGGTGTTGTGGAGATGGGAGAGGGCCCTACCTGGCTGGACATGAAGGAAATTATAGCAGCAGACATGCAAAAAGACCTGTCTCTTTTCCTATAATCTGGACAAAGCCTTTGCTAATCATTCAGCTCTTTGAGTGGGCATTTTGAATCTCCATTTCTTCTCTTTCCCATTTAGCAGATAGGAGTTGAATTAGAGCAGAGAGCCAATTGATCCACAACAAGCAACCCCCACAAGTTAAACAAAACATCATGTGTAATCCATTGTAAGGGCTTGTTCTTCATCATCTATGGTAATAACCAAATTCCACACACACACACACACACACACACATACTCTCTCTCACTGCAAAAAGCTTTGTATTATTTTTTTACAGATTTTAAAGATTTACAACTGAGTAAAAGCTGTTTTGCCAACCAGATCTCTCAGACATTGTGAGAGTGCTCAACACGTAGCCCCCTCCATAATCCCTTCCACCTGCTGAAAAGAAAAAAAACTGATAACCAAAATCTTCACACTGCCAATCTTCCTTTAAGGATAAGCCTGTTAAATTCATTCAAGAAAAGGGTCAAATGGGGTAAGGGGAACAGCTCATCAGAGTGAAGCCAACACTGAGAAGGGCACAAGGGGAACGTCCATGAAGAACCAGTCATCACAATAAAGACAAGCCTCACAATTGATCAAGTTCCTGACTGACAGTGCAGGAGGAAGAGCAGCCTCATTTTTATTTTGTTATTATACAGGCACCCCAAATACTCTCCCACCACTCCACTCCCCTCATTAGCCCCCACTCTCTCTGTAATGGGCCCAAAATCTGGTGTTGGCAGCTTCTTAAGTCTCTCCCAGCTGGCGGCTCTTCATAAGGGAAGGTTGGATTGTAACCACTACACCCAAACACAATGAGATTGTATGTCAATAGATACATGTATGCTTCATTAAGCCCCATTTGTTGTCCTTATAAAGACCCCACTAATCAGCATTTGGTTATGATCAGCTCCAGGCTTTGGTACAAGTGAGCAGTTCTAGAAGCTTAGAAGCTTGCACAGCAGAGCTCCTGCCCTGCCCCACCAAGAAGAAGGGCAGCCCAGAAATGTGGCTGTCAGCAAAAGGACTGCAGGCCCGCGTCTCTCTATCTCTGTGTGCAGTTGTGTGTGTGGCCTCCTCTGATCCATGTTGAAATTGTGGAGTAGCCATCAAATGCTTAAAGCATTTGATTATGTTGAATTTAATGGCAGTGTGAAAAAACAGACAAGAAATAGGAAAACATAAAAGAGACAGCAACAGATCAGGAGGATGCATTACACTTTGCTCTGTGAATGCATGGTATATTGAACACATTCTGTCCATCCATCTGGTCGAAATACTCTGTCCAACTGCCATCTTCATACAACCCATGCTCCCCCTGGGTGGTGGTGGTGGTGGTGGAAACCATTATTTCATCACCTGGCTTCATTCCTCTTGTTCTAACAATGAAGAGAAGGTCAGGTAAGGCTAAGAGTAGAGAGAGGGAAGGAGGGAGGTTATTTGAAGTACAGAGCTGCACCAACTGTTTTCTATTGTCAATGAGACAGTTTCTAGTGGGTAACCTGATTAGTTGGGTTGTAAGATAAAATGGACCATGAATGCATGAATGTCTCTTCAGAGTGGTGAAGGAGGGGGGAATGTAGTATTAGTACTACATACTCATATCTTATTGCTTCCATCAAAAGGGGAGAATTGGCAGTATGTGAAGATTGGTACTCCCCTCATTACAGAGATCAGATTTCTCATGAGTCTAAGTTAACAAAAATAAAGCAAAACAAATAAATAGTTTGTTGGTCTGAGTGAGTATTTATATAGTTGCTTAACTGTTTGACTTAGGTGTAAGAATACAGGGTGTCCCATCAAATGCCTTTATATTTTTTCTCACCAGGACTTCCTCTCCATGAGTTGCAAATGCAAGCTTGCCTCAACTAGCTTTGAGTGATGAGATTAAAACCCTGAGGCTTGGCATTGATTGGGTCAACCATCATATTCACACACTCTTTTCTTGCATGTGAGAAACACACAGATGCTGACTGCCATCCCTTGCTTTCACTTCTCTTCAGAACCTCTGATTGTTGCTGAAAGAAAGAAAAATAAACACTGGTTTTAGGGTTTCCTCTGGGAAGTTTGTGGACAAAAGGAATATTCTGGAAGCTTTTCCATTTTAAATTTTTTGTTGGTTTTGTCATCTGGTGCAAGGGTTGAACCACTCATTCAATTCTCAATTTGAAAAGAAGGCAGAGGTGGTGTCATGTGGGCTACACCCAGATTCAAATTTCTTTAGCATTGGACTTTTTGCATTAGGATCAAGCAAGCTCTGTGCCCAGAACCTGAAAAATAGGCTTAGATCAGGCTCTTTAGACAACCTATTTCTCACAGACACACAAAATAAAAAGTGGCATTTAGCAAGGAGCAGGGTTTTGAGAACTTGATCCTCCAGAGATAGGAGTAAGCATTGGTAACTTTTGCACAGGATATGTGTAGGCCACTTCAATGACTACACACCAAACTCAATTGGGGACATGCTGGAAAGGAGAGAGAAGAAGGAACACAACTCTTTTTGATCATAAGATGAGAGGAATTTGAATTTGAGCATGCCCCTCCACCCTTTGGCAGGTTGAAAGAATAGGACAGAAGGGGGAGGGGCATGCTCAAATTTAGGTTCCCAATTTAGCAGCTGGGTTCCTTGAGGCCCACATCAAAGTCTTCTTTTTTCTCATTTCTTTTTGCCTCCCACTGACCCTAAATGGGCCCCATGAGGGTTTCCCTTTTATGTGAACATTTAGTATGTTTGGGTTTGAGTGTCACTAACTCACCCAAGTAAGTGCTGCTGCTGGGTGTAGCAATGCTTTGTCTGTACAAGATGGCCGGTAACTTGATGAGCCACCTGGATTATCAATGTGGTTAACTTTCTATTGTTGAAAGCAGGATTCAGACCCATTAACACAGGCAATTTATGAACCAAACTAATCAGAGGGGAAAACAAAAAAAAAACAGACAAAGAAGAAAAGGCCTTTAATCAACCGGGTTTTAAGAACTCCCTAATAGCAAAAGACATCATTTACTTGCATGTTTTTTTTATTTGTTTATTTGTTTATTAATTTGCATGAAAGGAGTGGCAATTTATTCAATGGGCTCCTCCATACATCACTGAAAAAGAAAAAGGATGTTTTTAGGGGGGCGTTCCTGTTCATTGTATATTCAGCCCAATTGCCAAACAAAGGCTTTCTGGGCCCAGCCACCTCACCCAAACACCACCAAATCACAATGGCCCATGACATAGCCACCAATCAGGCCCCGCCACCACACCACTAATCCTTGTTGTCACTACCCTTTTTGCAATACACCATTCATATAATTGGATGTTAGAGGGAGCTATTCCACCCTCATGGGTCAGCAAGGAAGTAGCTACGAAACTAGCCTCACCCCTAGATGAAAATTCACAAGACAAGAAGAATAGAAGACTCGGTAGAATTGATCACTTTCGGGTATACAAGGGGATTTAGTTTTTTTAATTTGCCCATATCCCCCTGGACGAGGCCCGAATTTGGGCGCCAAATAGCCCACGTCCTGGTCACCTGGCGCGAGTCAGAGCGCTTCGTTCGTCCAGTTCGGTTCTTTTTCGCTGGCGAGGCGTTGTTGCAGGGACTGCGGGGGGAGGGGGGGGGGGTCGTCATCTTCGTCATCGCCGTGGATTGGAAATTTGCAGGAGCGAGGAGGAGGAGGAGGTGGAGTAGGAGCAGGATGGTGATGAAGTCCTGAACTGGTTCCTTCCCTTCCCTGGTATCATACATCAGAGCTGCGACGGAAGCGGGAAAACTTGCGGGGGTTCCCGTTCCCGCCCGGCTGCATGGAGCAGAAGGGCATTTTGAGTTTCGGGGTGCAGAGGGTATATGATTCTCGCTTCCCTCTCCCCCCATGTAGTGTGTTGATTCTCAAACTGTTTGGCAGCTGAGGGTTTGGTCGACCTGCGGAGTTCCTTGACAACTTGCACGAGCTCGAGGTAGCGGCCAGATGTTTGCTAGCCGGAACATGTTGTGAATTAGTGGGAAAGGGTTTTTCTTCTTTGTTTGAAATTGGAGTTCGGATTGTGGAAGCGTTTCGGATGTGTGTATCAGTGTCCATGTGCATCTGTTGTTGTGACATTGCGACAGCGGGGCTGGAGCGAGTGTTACAGTGTCTTACAGTGGGTTTCTGATTTTGCGGAGGAGGGCCTGTGGAGTGAGAGGCTTTATAGGGTTGGGCAAGAGTTCGGAGCAGTATCGAATGATGTGATGGTAGCGTATCTCTGCTGTGGCATGACGGGGCAGATGTGCATGTGAGAGACGTCGGTACAGTGGAGCCTGTTTTGTGAAGTTTCGTGCATAGTTGGAGATTCGTGGTGATTTGGGTTGTGGGCGCCGTCGCGGGATCAAGGCGAGGAAAAAGTGAACCGAGATTGTTTTGTGAGTATTATATTTAGCTTCACGGGCACAGTCGGGGCAGAAGCTCTAAGGAGCGCCACGTTCTCGTCATGTGTGTTTAGTTGTGAGATTTCTGCTCATAGTTCCATAAACCACTGTCATTCAGACCTCGACGACACCATCAATGGCAGGTGAGGTCGGCAGGCGTGTTTTGCGTCAGCGGGCGTCTACTTCGGCACCAGCATTACCAGCAGCTCCTTCTGACAATGTGCGTCAAACAAGAGCGGCGGCGAAACGATCAGCTATGGACGACATCAAGCATACCGTTCTACATCCCAGAAAGCGTACGGTGCAGCCGAATGGAAAGCGTGCTCCCCTTGCCGACATCTCCAAGCAGGCAAATGCTGCTCTGTCCAGCTTTTCAGCCGTTGACCTTCCCGACTCCAACAAGTGCCAGGAATTGAAATCCATGCTAATTCTCGAAGGTGATGAGAACGCTGTTCCCGAAGAGAGCGGAAAGGTCCGTGAAGGGAAGAGTGTACTGTGTGTCGTTGAAATTGATCTGCAAGAGGCGTCATTGCCTTCTCAACCACTGGTTGCCCAAGTTGACTCGGAACCAGAGTCGGAGAACAGTTCATCAGCGAATACATCTTCAGAGCGACCAACTGTGAATAACCTCTCTTCATTTAAAGATCGGGTGAAACAAACCAACCTGTTCGATGACAAGTGCACTTCGGAGAAATCATCCTGGTCGAATGGGTTGGCCTTCGAAGATATAGACAGCGACCACTCGGACCCTCAAATGTGTAGTACATATGCCGCAGATATTTACATGCATCTGCGGATGGCGGAGGTTAGGGACTACTTCATTCTCTCGATTTGTAGTGATCATAACACTTCACCTTTTTCCCATCTTCTTCTCTGTCCGTTTTTTCTCCCCCTTTTAATCTGATTCCAAGTCCAATCAAGTGGGAACGTCTCAAAATATAATTCTCTGTTTCTGCTTTTCAGATTAAGCGAAGACCAACTACGGACTTTATGGAAGTTATGCAAAAGGATATCAATCCAAGCATGAGGGGAATACTTATTGATTGGCTTGTCGAGGTAGGTGAAGAATATAAATTAGTTCCAGACACTCTCTACCTGACAGTATCCTACATCGACCGCTTTCTGTCCTGTAACATTGTCACACGGCAACGGCTTCAACTTCTTGGAGTGTCCTGCATGCTTATTGCTGCCAAGTACGAAGAGATATGTGCACCTCAAGTTGAGGAATTCTGCTACATTACTGACAACACCTATCAACGCGAAGAGGTGCAATAATGTTCATTGTGCTTTGCCCTAATTTTCTTACTAACGGTCGAATGTCTTGCTTGGTTCGTCTGAATTCCAAGCCCTAATTTTTGTGATATAAACATGATGAGCAGGTTCTAGAGATGGAGAGGAAAGTTTTAATGGAGTTGAAGTTCGAATTGACAACGCCGACTATAAAAAGCTTCTTAAGGCGATTTATCAGAGCCGCTCAAGCTACTTGCAAAGCCCCAAACCTAATTCTGGAGTTTCTTGGTAACTTTCTCGCGGAGCTCACACTGACTGAGTACGTCTTCCTAGGATTCCTCCCGTCTATGATAGCTGCGTCCGCTGTGTACATGGCGAAGTTAACCCTCGACCCGTCGACACGTCCATGGGATGTGACTCTGCAACATTACACTGGTTACAAGGCTTCTGACATGGAGAAGTGTGTAAGGCTTATACATGACCTTCAGCGGAACACAAAGAATTGTACACTTCCTGCCATACGAGAGAAATACAGAAATCATAAGGTAATTTTGCTGCATCCATATGCACTGGTTTTCCACATTTCTACGTTCTTGATCGACAGGTCCCAGGTTTAGGTGATAGTAACATGATTTGCCCGCGTACATGGTCTAACCTTATGTTCTGATCAAGCAGTTCAAGTGTGTGGCAACGTTGACGCCTCCTTCAGTTCTTCCACCGGATTTTTTCAAAGACGCTGACTGCTGCTGACCGTATGAAGCTCTTCGTAATTCTGCAAATTACCTCAACACTAAATTCCTGCCTGTTAGAGGTAAAGACAGATTGTAGTCTGATCTCTTCTCAAAAGTAACCTGAATGCAATTTCGAGGGAGGTTTAACTGAGTCCTAAGTTTATATCTCATTGTTGTGCAGTTCAAGCGTGGGAAATCGATAGCGCCAACGCTGACCCTGGAGTAACCAAGGACCGCGAAGTAACCAAGAACTGTGAACAAATATGGTTTTGAGGTTAGATAGAGATTCGGTCCAACATTTTGCAGAGGCCCTCAGACTGGAGCTGGTTAGAGGGAGTCTTCACCGGTCTTCAAGGGCCTGTCACGTACTAACTCTTGAAGACTGCCACGTGCTGTTGACTGGCGCATGATCCCCGAAGGAGTAGGTGTAACATTCAGCAACCGCAATTTTCCTGAATGATTTTGTTCTAATGGATGTAGAGTAGATGCCAAGTACATTCTATCTCATGTGGTGGCGTCTCGATCTGTAAAAAAAAAGTATTGTCCTTCGTACATGTATAGTTTGTTCTCGTTCCGAGAAAAAAGAGGTCAGCGGTTTGTGTTCGCTGTCATACTTGTGACCCTCTAGTTATTAGTTCGTAGTGTTTTTAGAACGGCACTCGACGCTACAAAGCTTTGATGCTGCAGAGGATGGAGTAGGAAGTGAATTGTAGACCAGGAAGCTACTAACAAACTATCCGGCACTCAACAAGTGAGTTTGTCGGCTTCCATGACAAATGCGCATTGGAAGGAAATCAAAAAGGAAAAAAGGAAAAAACAGAGAAACCAAAAAAGACTTGTACGAGTTTTGACACTTCAAAAATGAAAAAAGAGAAGCTGACACCTGTTCCTATATCATCTCTGTATTTGACCATTCCACACCTTCTGGTTAAGAGTTGTTGGTTTATACGTCACGTGTGCAGGTTAGAAGTGAGCATGTTCGACCGTGTAAAGAAAGATGTAACACTACATACATCGTTTCCAACTTCCGTGGTAAAGGATTATCATGTAATAACTCACGTCAATATGGTCTCCACTGCACTAACCACTTCATGTACACCTCACCTCTGAAGGACGACATACCTCCAAATGTGTTCAGTCTTGGCATTCCCACTGATAATTGCAGTAAAACAGAAGTTGGGAACGAAGTCCCATAACTAGAGTGCGTGCCTCGACAAAGGAGACGTAATGCCAAAGTACCCGGGGAAGGAGAAGATTAGTACAGTAACTTCAGGCATGAAACCATTAGCATAATTCAGTCCCATGTGTCAAACAAGCCTGCTCGGGGTTGTCGGAGTTTTTTTCGGAACTACACAGCTCAATACACAAATCTACTCCATGCATAAGTCTCATGAAACTTAGATTGAGTTGTCAGCTACAATTTTCTACTTCATCCATCTCCACCTTCCCATTCAGCTGAAGCTCCAGTTGTGCTCCCTCTCTCTCTCCCTGTGTGTGTCTGTCTCTCTCCTTATATACATCTTTATATATACTTTATATATAGGGTGTTGCTAATGTCATCACAGTTTTTGTTATTATCACCACAACTTGCCATCCACCACATACCATCACAATTTTTGCTAATGTTAAATTTGTGTTGCACACTTCAATACATTTTATGGAACATTGTTAATGTACACCACAATAGATAAAGTGCACATTTTTTATGGATGTGTATTTTAATGTTCCATAAAATGAATTGTGGTGTGCAACACAAGTTTAGAGCAGCTTGTGGTGGCATTAGCAAAAATTGTGATGGGTGGCAAGTTGTGGTGGCAATAGCAACATCCTATATATCTATATATACACAACTAGATATGATAGTTTGATGTCTTTTCCCTGGGCTATTCTCTTCGTCCACATTCTTGCACACACTTTAGAATAGGTCAACAAGGTATTTGGGATTGGTCAAAATTTTGATATTAGTAAAGTTATGTGGCCTTAATAAATTAGTGATGACAATTCTATGAGATCCAAGGATCAAATTCTCACCACTATTCTTTTCAATTCTCAACTATTCTCTTTAGCATGAAGAAGGCTTAAACTTAATCGTCACAATAATTTCAAGAAACATTGTTATCAAACTTCACAAATCTAGAATTCACCAAGACCATTTGGACAAGATCTTTAGACAATTAGAATAAACAAAAGGCAAATTAGAAAGAGTTCTTTGGTTTAAGCTAATAGACTTTGGCAAAGTATTCTAGAAAAAAAATAACAAAACGCACTAAGAAATGACCATAAAATGGCTGCAGAGGATTAGGTACCCAGCTTGTATCATGATAATTTTTTATTCTTCATCCACAAATGAATGTTGGACAATTTTAATAAAAAATTTATATGGTGCTCTTTGCCCACTCCTGTCTGCCCACAAAATTTGGTTGAGGGAGCAAAGGCCAATAGAGAAATGAGGGGAGCAAAGGGCCTTGTTGAAGGAGAGAGCCAAGGGAGGGTAAGGGAAAAGAGAGGGGAGTAGAGGGCCTTTGCAAGAGAGACATGGGGTCAAAACACATGTGTAGCATAAATTGTACAAGCAATTGTACAAGCAACTGGATTCAAACATGGGACCACACAAATATTATTAGAACCCTAAGCCATTGATGCCAGCATTTCCAGCTGATAACTATACATTGAAATGTCACAGTATTTATACCAATCTCAGTGCTGTCCAGCCTACTACCTGCTTGCTGCCCAAGGGTAGCAGGCAAGCAACAAGCTGGTCAGGATTGAGATTGGTACTGCAGATGGATGAAACAATAAATGTACAAGCTGAGTACCTAACTCTTGAAATTGCCACAAAGTAAACTAAAACTTTTGAAAAACTTTTAGCAAACCTGGGTTAGAGATAACAAAGTAACATGCACTAATGTAGAATCAACAATTAGTTGGATAAACCTTAGATAAACACTCAACCAGCTCGTCCATGAAATAAGGGTCTCTTGGACTAAAATTTAATTCAGCAAAGGCGTCCACCTCCTTATTTTTCAAAAAAAAAAAAAAAAAAAAAAAAAAACATTCTCACCACTACATACTGGGAAAAAGCATACATTACGCCCTGCATGACCAAGTATCTGGCTCCAGATGGCGCTTGATGAAACTGCCGACAATATATATTGGCTCCGATTTGCTTTTCGCCACGTGGATAAACACTCCTCGAATGACTCGGTTCTTGTGGGTCTCCTTTTGGCTTTCGTCATAACTCAATCCTTTTTGTCTGAGTTAGTGAAAGACCAGGAATTTATATGATGGATAATTAATTAATATGCTTGTCTGATTTCATCCATCCTGCAGTCTGTGTAACTGTCCTAAATTCCTAGTTCGTCTTTCACCTCCACTTCTGGATGATAAACAGGGGCAGTCCAATGGACAGATGAAATGTGTAGGTTGTACTTTGGGGGGACTTCATTTAAGGGGGGACAGGTTTTTTTGTCCTTTACCACGCACCGACCATGGATTAATTTCATCCACTGCTTTTCTAGGTCACGTGTCATTTTGGTTTTTCTTTTCTGGAAGATGATTTTATTTAGAACAACATTTTTAATGTGAATGGGGGTAGTGCGTATGTCTTCAGAGTTGCCGGCATTTCAATGAAGATCTCCTTCAATTCCTTTCTCAACTTTGTTACAATGAGGCCTTTGAAGGAGTGGACTTGGATGAGAGATTTGACCCTGTTCTTTTCAATATACCCCAGTAAGATGTTTTTATTGTACTGTAGCAGAATTTTGACTTTGAATCACTTGCACTAAATATAAATACAAATCACTTATTCTTAGTATTGTTTAAACTACCATTGAAAGAGTACACTAGGTTTAGAAATGTCTACACTAGTTATTTCATTCTCCACCACAAATTGCAATGCAAATGCAAGTCTTACATTACTAGTTTGTTTAATTATTTCAAATTAATAATCATAGTAATTACCTTTGAATAAAATTTAAAATCTAGTATGAAAACAAGTTATTTTATATACATTTATTGGATTACAAATCTTTACAACAAAGATCACATACTAGTTAAAATCATGTTTTTATATTTTATGATTCATTAGTCATTTTAGTCATTAAAAATCAGTCATATTACTTTTTGAAATTTATAATGTAATTTTATTATTTTATAAATATTTAAATAGTTTTTAAATTATTATACTTAAAGTCTAAATCTTAAAATATATTGAAAATAACCATCTATGTAAATAAATATTGATTATAGTAAATGAGTTTAAAGTTTAAAAAATTGAAAGAAAGCAAATAAGTAGTAATAATAATAAAGACACTTTATTTAAAAATATTTAGGATTTAATAGATGGAAATAAAGACTTAGTCATGTTAAGTGAATATTTGTTATCTTAAGGATCTTAATACCAAAAAGTGCAAAAGAAGCTCTATTTGCACTTATAAGGATCTACACATATCCCATCATCACCTATCTTAGCTAAGTTTGTAAAAAAATACCAGAGTGTCTATATTGCTATTTAAAATTTTAAAATATCATTATTCCTAAGCAAGTATGTCAATTGTGGATATTAAATGAAGAAGATATTATTTATTAATATTTATCACAAAATTAATTGGATCAATAAAAAATACTATTTAAATAAATATTTGATATCTTTAATAGAAATATAATTAGTTTTATTGATAATTTGTTTCTATCTATTTTTAATTTTAGAGTTAGAATAATTTTAGAAGTAATTATAGATAGTTATATATATAAATCAATAAATTATGCTTCATTTTATTCTTTTATTTAATAAATTAATCTTTTATAGATTTAATAGCAATACTATATTATCAGTCTCATGTATCTTTAGAAATATTCTATCTATTAACTTTACTTATATAATATTCTTAAATCCTATCTTAAATTTTAAAAGTATAATTTTAATACATAATTTATTTATTAGATGATATTATACAAATATAATAGATAGATAAAATTTCAATTCATAATAAAGATATTAATAATTAAATATAAATATATAATATGCCAAATGATAGAATATTTTCAGAATAAAAAAATACAATAGAACACTCTTTGTAAAGTATACTAAATGGATTCATCAATAGTAGGCCAAAAAGTCATAAGATCTATGTAAAATTAATTCTAAACTTTTCTTTAGATAATAAACAATAAAAGATAATCTAAAACAAATTAATATAGAATATAATAAAGAAAAATATTTATTTTTATTAAAAAAATTTAATCTTAGAATTATCAAATTTTAAATATATTATCAAAAATATATTTATTTATAAATTTTTTACTATTTTAGCAATGTGGCATAATCTAAAAGAATACACAATTAACTAATCTTATCTATTATTGCAATACCTATGATTTGCTAATGATTTATAAATTTATTATTGATTAATATATATAAATAGATATACTTATGACTTGAATTAATTAGTAAAAATTTCAAATGAAAGCAATATGCATCCAAAAATCTCTTATTCAAATAAATATAAGAGTATCAAATTAACTATGTATACTATTATATTCTTTTAGATTTTTATAGATTCTTAGGATGCATTCAAGCATATTAGAATCTTATTTAATTGTTAAAATTAATTATTCTCTAATTAGATATTTTTCCATTTATAATTTGTTCATATTCTTGAGACTTGTAGCCTTAATCTTTGGATGTTTTTCCACCTTCTTATAAGTATTTTAAAAAAAATTTAGCCATATTCTATTAAACTAGACCAAATAAATATTCTAATATAAAAATTATTCCATATTTCTATTTCAAAAATAAATTTATTTTATTGAATTTAGATATTTCAAAATCATAAGTTTAATGATAAGGATCAAATAAATCAAAAGCTTTTAAATTGAGGTAGAATAAGGCATGAAAAGATTATTTGTTTATATCAAAAGACATTCTAAGGCTCCTATTTTTTAAGTCTACAAGTTAGCTTATATAATAGAGATATTGCCCAATATCATATACAATAAGCTTAGAAGCATTCTTAAAATCTATGTAGAATTACTTTTTTTTTTATTGGACATGCATATTGGACTTTTTATATTAATATTCAAACATAATTTTTCTCTCTATATACTTGCTGCTACATTTTTATATCATATTAGCCAAATAATTATTGCTTCTTTACATGCACAAGGTTTGATCCAAATATCATACTACTTAAACAAGAAATCTAATTTAATAATAGAGTTTTACTTGATGATACTTAAATTTAATGCAAGGGATTTTTAGCAAATCATACTTCAATGAGATATTGCCTCATAAGATATTAATTCTTTTTTAATTATTTAAGCATGATTGTTAGGATAAAAAATAAGTTCACTAATTGGACCAAATAAAAAATTACTGTCTTTATTGCTTTCTTTTTTGGTTTTTATTTTAGGAGCCATCTTAACAATTTTTAAAATTTTTTTGACTTAATATTCCAAATTATTGACTTCTGAATTTGTTTAATTAACTAATATATTTTTAACATAGTGAAGTATTTTAGAATAATTATTAATATATCAAAGCTTAATTTTAGATAGCCTAAGTAAATTTATTTAAAAATCTTTTTTGACATTCAAGTATTAAATATATAATTGAAAAACCACTATAAAAAATTGATTATTTTGTAATGTGTATAATCCAATCTAATCATAAATTTAAATAGAAATTTTTTCTTTATATTAATATTTTTTATTATTTTAAAATTAATTAATAAATTATAGTCTAAAATAAGCTATTATATATATTAAATTTTAATAGTGGTTTTGCTTCATTCAGCAATAGTGTCAGGGATGCAAATTAACAAAGAAATAAGGAGAAGATTCAGAATTAGAATAATTTTAAGAACAAAGAATTGGATGGATAAGAATAAGAATTAGATCAAGAACAAGAGACTAGATTGATATCAAGAACAAGCCAATACTTTGGATTACTCCAAGACTTGTGTTAGTAAGACTGAGGTGCTCTTCAGTCTAGTCTCTTATTTATACTACAAGGCCTATGTCCTATTGAACCTTTCTAAGAATATCTTAGAAAATTCTAGAAGTCTAAAGAAGATTTTAGAAGACTCTAAAAAATCTACGGGAGGTTCTAAAAGGTTGAAGAAGATTCTAGAGGATTCTTGAAGATTATAGAAGATTTTTAGAAGACTAAAGAAGATTCTAAAAGATTCTAAAAGATTCTAAAAAGCTACAGAAGGTTGTAGAAGACTACAAAAAGATCTAGAAAGTGGTAACTTAAAATATGTCTGTAACATCACTTTCCCTTCTAGCGACGAGTTTCATGAGGAGCCAAAGTGATTTGATGATCCAATCACATATATAAAAAATCTAAAATTTATTAGAATAGAGAAGCAACATATTCCGTCTTATGTTTATTGGTTATTTGTTCAACAGGACTCTTGAGATGGCATTGATGACCTCCAAATATAACCTCTATTAAACCAACATCCTATTCAAGAATTTGTTCTTTGTTGCGACCTTCAAAACATCTTCCAAACATAATTTTTGGTCCACTTGGAGTCACCCTTCCAACTTCAAAGAATATTATTAAAGCTCGGGCATTTGATTTGATATTTTTATGATAAGGCCATATCTTTAAAGACTCCAAATGTGGCCTTACTTGACATTAGAATACTCCTTCTTTTTCGTGTCCATATTCTTCAAATCCAACAGATTGTGAAAGATGCAATGGTTCTTCAGTCGCTTGTATGATAGAAGAGTCTTTTGGCTCTTGTTCCTGTAATTTCCTTGAAACACAAAAATTTGACATGATAACTAATAAGTTTTTAGGAGGATCTATTCTATCTTAGAAAAAATACAAGTGCAAGTCTTGGCGTGGCTCTCCCTTTTTTATATTGATCTTCTATTGTTGATAGAAAGCGTCATTTACAAGCCAAGAGGTGTTGCTATCTACAAAATCTTCAATGACAATTGAATCTATATTTTTTAGCATATTGTTGATGGAATTTGCAAACTTTTTGAGGTGCATTCTTGAAGTTATCTGAAGGTTCCCATGTTCTTTTATTTATTCCATAGCCCTTTCAATGGATGAAATATTTTAATTATCCATGTCTTATATGCAAATCCAATATTTCATCCACTTTGTATTCAAGTTCTTGATTGACTTCAATTGAAGTTGGTGGTGGAAAAGTTCTTCCAACAATATTTGATTTTGGTTTCTAAAAACGAGACATGAAAGATTGAATGAATGCGCATGCCACTTGATAGTTCAAGATAGAAACTTACTAGATTTATTTAATATAGAATTATAAAAGGTCCAAGTCTTTAATAGTCTAATTTCTAAGATTATTGATTTATTTGTATATTTTATCGGAGTAGCTAAATATGATCTCCTACCTTGAACTTTGGTTGATTCTTGTCATGAATATCTGCATAGTCATTATATTGATCTTGAGCCATTTGCAGTTGAAATTTTAGTTCTTCATGGATGGCATTTAAGTAGATAACTTGATTTTCTATGGCAGGACTTTTCACATCTTCAATTTGGAATGGATCTGCTCTAAGGTGGTATTCATAATTTGAGAAAAATAGAGTTTGCTCTATCAAAGAATATTTGAAGTTATTGTATACAAACTCAGCCAAAGATAGAAGGTCCGTCTAATCATCTTGTTGATAATTTATACTGCAACAAAGATATTGTTCTAAGATTTGATTCACTTGTTTTGTTTGACCATCAGCTGAGGATGATAAGTTGATGAGAGATTGATCTTGATCTTCAAAAGTTGAAATAGTCTTCTTCAAAAATTTGATACAAATTATAGTCTTCAATCTGAAATAATATCATTTGGAAGGCCATGTATTCGACAAATATTATCAATAATAAGCTTCGCTATTTCTTCTTCAAAAATAATCTTGTTGCACAGGATAAAATATGCCATCTTTGTAAGATGGTCTACCACGACAAAGATTGAGTCTTTTCCATTCAAAATTGAGAGGTCTGTAATGAAGTCCTTGGATAATGATTGTCATAGGCCTTTATGAATTGGGAGGGATTGAAGAAGTCCATATGGTTGGTATTTTGGAATCTTTGCTCGGATACAAATTTTACATGATTGCATAAATTCTTTCACCAATTTCTACATTTGAGGCCACCAATAGTCTCTTGATAATAATCCCAAGGTCTTATTAAAGCCAAATTATCTAGCTATTGGCAGGTCATGTCATGTTTGAAGAATTTAAAGTCTTACAAGATTTGGAGGAATATATAAGAAATCCTTGAAATATAACAATCCATCATCAAATTTGAAATTGTTGTTTTCTTCCACATGTGTATTTTTTAGACATTGCCAAATATTTTCTATAAATGGATCTATCTTTATTTCTTTCTGGATTTCCATCTTGAGAATTATATCTGTATAGGTAGATATTGTTAATGTCTTCAACTGCAAATTAGACGGCTTTAATATGACTGATTTTTGTTAGTCCAATATAATGTCTCCTATTCTTGGTATAAGATATGATCGTCAAGAAAGGGCATTTGGTTTCTCTTGAAGTTTTTTCAAATGATATGTAATTCAATTCTCAAAGTTAAATCGAGATAATGACATGTTCCATTGTGCTTGTTGGCAATTCAAAATTCAAGCACTCATAAAATATTCCAAATTTTTGTGGTCGGTATATACTATGATCTTGTATTGAGTCCCTTCTAGCAAATGGTGCCACTCTTCAAAAGTATCAACAATTGCCAATAGTTCTTTATCATGGATCTTGTAATTGATTTCTACAACTGAAAATTTTCAACAATGGAATGCTACTGGATGTAATTGACCATCATCACCAATTTGAGAGAGCATGGATTCAAGTGCAAAATATGAGGCATCCGTTTCTAAAATGAATGATTTTGTTGGATTTGCGTAGACAAGTATAAGAGGTGAAATGAAAGATTCTTTTAATTTTTTAAATACTTCTTTAACCTTGTCATTCCAAATAAATTTTTCCTTGCTTATGAATTGCGTTAATTGAGCCGCAATCTTCAAATAATCTTTGATGAAGATTTTGTAAAAATTTACAAATTCCAAAAAATATTATACATCTCTGATTGATGACAATTGTTTCCACTCCATAACAGATTGTATCTTCTTTGGATCTATAAAAATTCCATTTTTAGAAGCAATATATCTCAAAAACTCGATTGATGGTTGATAGAAAGAGCACTTCTCCAATTTGGCATACAATCCGCTTTCTTGTAGTTTTTTCCACAAGGCTATAAGCTTTGTTTGTGACAGATTGTAAATTAGACCAAATGGAGGTTGAATTCTATCTTATAATTTGACTGCACAATCATAAAAACAATTTTTTGATAATATATATGCTTTTTTCTTTTCAAATACGTCTTCAAGGTCATGATATTGAATAGGAATATCTTACTTTGATTGTTCTATTGGATTTTTCATTGGGATAGCATATAATGCAAATACAACCCCTTTTTTTTGTTGCTTGCATAAATGCTTTAGCTCTAAGGAATAGAATAGCACCTTGTTTCTTCTTTTGATGTTTGGATCTTGAGAAAATCTTTTGCAAACTCCAATGAATATCAGGATTATGTAGCTCAAGCCAAAGAAGTCCAATAACAATAGGATTTGTTGGACATCGAATGATTTTGAAAATAATTTATAATATTTGATCTCCTAATATCTTTTTCAATGGTTGGATTTCTTTGATGACATCTCCTGATGCAAGGTTTCATCCATCAATGACTTCAATGGATGCAAGATGGATCTTCTTTATAAATATTAGATTGTGCTTAGTTGTAAAATCTTTATCCGCAAAGCATGCTGAGGCCCCAATATCTAAAAGGACTTTAATAGAAATCTCTTCTTTTAGAATTCTTATATATACATGAAGTATAAAACAAGATGTTTGGTTTGGAGGTAGGAAGAGACCTTTTTTTACTGCTTTAAGTTTGGAGGTGTCCAACCGCAAGGTCCCTATTGTGCTTGGATGTCTTCGTTTTGTGACCTTTTAAATTCACCTATTATACCTCGTGCCTTAAACTCTCTTGACTTGTTTGGGCAGTTTATTGCCTTATGATTGGATCTTCTATAATATAGATATAGATTCTCTTATCAACATCTAATTTTTTCTGCTGGTATTAATGACTTGAATTCAGTCGCATCAATTTGCATAGGCTCAGGATATGTTAATAGCTTCTCCAATACCCTTGAAGATATAACAGACTTACCTTAATAGATATTGTTGAAAATTGATCCCTTCTCTTTTCGTAATTCAAATAGGCAATTGTTACAAATAATGGCTTGAGCTATGAGTTCCTCCAAGCTTTCAACTCTTAGCATTGTGATCAATAAATTCTATACATTGTCTTTTAGGCCATAATAAAATCAAGTCATAAAGGCCTTATCATTCCAATTGAGATCACAAGTAAGTTATTGAAATTCTATGGTATAAATTACAACTGAACGTTGTCCTTATCATAGATTTTGAATCTTTCTTTCTGCCACCCTCTCTCAATCACTGTCTCCAAATGCAACAATAAATCTTTCTATAAAAGCCTCTAAATTTTATAAAATCGAAGAATTCTTTTTCAACAATGGAAGAAACCATGATTGAGCACTTTTTGATAAAAAGGTGCCCACAAAAGCAACTTGAGTGAATTCATCTAGATAACGAGAAGGATATAGTCATAAATAAACTCGTACTTATTGTATAAATCCTTGGAAGTTGGATCTTGTTCCATCAAATTTGTTAAGCATACTAGCTTTTGGCTCCTTTATAACAACCTTTGGAGCTTCTAGAGGAGTTATGTGCATAACTTATTTATCGCTTATTTCTCTCAATCAAATAATCTCTTATTATAGATTATGAATATCTTGCTTAGCTTCTTTAGATACTTATTTCATTTTTCATTTCTTTTTTGGGTTACATAAAAATGCCATTTTTTCTTGTACAATATCTAAAAGAGCTTAAAGATCTATAAGAATTGCTACTCTATTCTCTGTTTGTGAGGATGCACCTCCATTAATCTAATTTATTTCTATATTGACAAAGAAAAAATCGATAAGCCATTAGTGTAGTATTTTCTATACTAAAAAGAATACTCTTAAATAGTTAATTTAGAGGAAGGTAGTCCGCAACCTCTAAAATGCAGTGATATATCTTAGATAAAGGATAATCTACTCTTTTCAAAGAAAAATCAACTACAACAAGTAAACATATCAATCTAGAGGGGAGTAGTCTGCACTCCTCTAAAATACAATAATATCTTGAAGAGGGATAATCCACCCTCTATCAAAAGAATAAAACTCTATTATGATTATATAAGTAGTCTTGCCAAACTGTCAGGGCTACAAGATAATAAATTAGCAAAGAAATAAGGAGAAGATTTAGAATTAGAATAATTTCAAGAAAAAAGAATTGGATGGACAAGAACAAGAATTAGATCAAGAATAAGAGAGTAGATTGATATCAAGAACAAGGCAACACTTTGGATTATTCCAAGACTTGTGTTGACAAGACTCAAGTGTTCTTTGATCTTGCCTCTTATTTATACTATAAGGCCTATGTTCTATTGGACCTTCTAAGAATATCTTAGAAGATTTTAGAAGTCTGAGGAAGATTCTGGAGGATTCTAAAAAGTCTACGGGAGATTTTGGAAGATTGAAGAAGATTCTAGAAGGTTCTTGAAGACTATAGATGATTCTTAGAAGACTAAAGAAGATTCTAGAAGGTTATAGAAAGCTACGGAAGGTTCTAGAAGATTACAAAAAGATCTAGAAAATGGTAACTTAAAATATATCCATGACAAATAGAAGATGAGAGTGGTCTTTAAATAAATTTTTATTCTTTAGCGACTATTTGAGTATTATGTGGTTGCTTTTTTAAAATCAATGTGACAATCAATGAATAAAAAATTTAGATTTTATTATAAGAATCTATTCTAAATTTTATAAAATAATTTTAGAAATTTGAAGCAAGAAAATAGTATCATTAGAGTTCAAAAAAATTTAATTTTATTTCAATTTTTAGATCTTCTTTACCACTTATAATTAAAAGTAAGAATTCAAATACAATGATGCGACTATTTGCTCACAATAGTTGATTCAATAAGCATCAATATATATTTAAAAAATTATTAAAAATTAACATGTCTAAGCTATAAAGCTTCTATAATTTATTTATCTAAAAGAACTTTAGTGTCTTTCTCAAGATCAATAATTCCAACATCTTATTTTTTTTTTAATTAATAACATGTTGATTATGCCACTTTATATTGAATTAAAGATGGCATATTATTCTATATTAAAAATTTTATCATAGTTTTGATTTTACAAATATCTTTTAAAGAGCAAGCCTACATTGTAAGAAAAGAATATAAGAAAGAAAAAAAAAAAAAATGTTAAAAATTATAATTCCTTCTATCAAGTTCAATATAATAGAAGGAACTTGATAGAATATCAATACTCAAGTTTTTATTTTATTTTATCTATTAAAAATTGGTATATATCTTCTATTTATAAGAATAATTAAAAAAATATCTATATATTTATTTTTATTATTAGCTAAAATCTACATCCATCTAAAGTTTTTAGTCTATATCAATGATAAGATTTTTTTATATTGTCAATAAATAATTTATCTGGACCAACTTATTTCCAAACTAAATTTCAAACTAAAGTATGCAAGGATTTATATTAAAATTTGTACTTTTCTTTCTTCTTCTTTGAAGTAAATTATAGATCTATTAATATATTGACAAAAAATTTATTAAATAAAGTTGTATAATATGATAATGCTTAATAAATTTTAATATTTAATTGCTACTTATATAGAAATATTGAAGATTTTTCTAATAATAATAAAACTATAAGGAGGTAAAAAAGATCCTTATTGCACACTTCTTTAATTTTTTTTTTTTTTTTTTTTTTTTTTTGTTTTTTTTGAAAGATCTATTAATTACCATTGTTGTATTAGCACCTTGAAAAATTATTTTGATTGTTTAATAAAAGTTAGTATTGAAGTTTAAATTATCTATAGCTTAAATTAAAGAATCTCATGATACTTTAATGTATGTTTTAGAAAAATAAATTTTAAGAAGTAAAGGTTGTTTAGAGGTTTTTGTCCAATTTATTATTTCTTAGGTAATCACAGTATTATTAAGAATATAAAAAATAAAATAAAAGGTGTTATAAAGGTAGATTATTTTTATTAATACTAATTAAAGTTTTTTTTGAAATATTTTAATATAAATTTTATAAAAAATATCTAAAAATATAATTAAGTATTAATTTTGTTAATTCATACTTTTAATTTTTCTTATGGAGAAGAATAATATGATATTTTATTATACTTGATGGAAAATATCCATTATTAATAGTTTAATTTATTATCTCAATGTAGTCCTTAGATATGGTATTTTAAAATATTTTAATGAATTAAATTTTAATTCCATCCTAGCCAAGGTCTTTACTTTTGGTTATTTCATTAATAGCTTCTTTTACTTAATTAAAAGTAAAAAAAATAGATTAGTCTATTAGTCATGGCAAACTTTACTTTGTTAGGAATTTTATCGGATAAGATAGTTGAAGCATCTAAGGTCTTAGAAAAGGTGTCAATTTCTTTTTATAAATTTGTAGAGAATTTATAGAATTTTTTTAATCTAAATCATGAGATTTTCTTATCATGATCTTAACAAGGTTTTGTAATTTTATAATAAAAGGTCTTAGACATATTACTTTGATTACTTCAAAAGATATCTTGGCATTACTATCTCTAAAATATTTCTATCTAATATGGATTTTAATTCTTTGGCCTTGTTACTTCTCATCTTTATAATAATTAAATTGGATTTGAATCATCTCAAGATTTTTTCAAACCTTATAATCTTAGAAATTAAATTGTAATTTGTGATGGGCTTATACCACTATATTTTAAAAGAATGATTGATATTCATTTTTAAAGATGGCTAATTATTTGCAAAAAGACTTATAGAATTTTATGAAAGTATGTATTTTGCTAGTGAAAGAATCCCTATATTAAGTAATATTCTAGATTTATTGCACTTGCTTTTGAATTCTTAAATTATTAAGATAGAAATTATTTATTTAGTAGTTTGATTGCCTTGATTTAGATTTTTGAAGTTGGATGGTTAATTCCATAGAAATATGATTTGATAATATTGTCTTTCTTCTTATTTTGTATTTTAAGACTTAATTTTCTATTAAGATATTTGTTCTTATGTGAAATCTATTAAGTCTAGCAAGGACTAAAATACCTTTTTAAAAAATTATCTCAAGAAAATTTAAGTTCTCTTCTATGCTTGAAAGTATCATCTAAGAGTAAATAAGATTTAAATTAGTTCTAAGTTTTTTTTTAGATTAAATTTCAGTCCAATATTTTTTTATAATAATAAGATTTATAACAAGCCAATTCAATTATATTCTAATTTCTACACAAAATAAATAAAATATTACTTTATAATATATCTAATAGATTAATTCATATATATATATATATATATATATATATATATATATATATATATATATATATCTTTTTTAAATTTTTTTAGAAGCATATATCTTGAATAACTAATTGAGTCTTTTGGAATGTCATTAAAAATAATTCAAAAGATCCTATTATTTACTAATGATCTAATATTACCTACTAAATTTTTGATTGCATAGGAGACCAAAATACAAAAATATCTAATATTTGTACCAATAAAATTTAACATGTATCTTAATACACTTTTAAGGATAAAAAAGTCCACATTTAATTATAAAATATTGCTTCATTCTTGGATTCTTGAAGTACATAGCTTGTGCTCTTGGAAAAATAAGATATCATATTTAAAAAAATATCTTAATTATATTAATAAAACTATATTACTTTGGATGAATCATTTAATGTACTATAATAAATGCCTATATTATTTAAATAAATAGAAGTAAATAGAAATAAGTAGAAGTATGTAGAACATGTTAGGTTGATAATATCTTTCTTAAGAAGCTATAATAAGATTTCTTAAATATAGAGTAGATCTTTAGATTCCTATAGATGTGCAATGTGGATCTTGAAACTTATTTTACAAGTTTTGTATCTTTAAAAAGCCATGTTAGATGCAACTTACAACTTGGTGCTTGGGCTATAAGTCTTGTAGTCCTTAGGAAGCATCTATAATGACTTTTTGGTAGCTAGTATATATAGAGACAAGAGTGATGTCATCCTCAGTCTTGCCAATATCTTTCTTATATTCCAATCTTAGTTTAAGACTTTTGTCTCTTTGTATTACCTTAAATCAGATAATAATTATTTTTATAATGATCTTGTTTTGTTTTGGTCTTTGGAATTTTATCCTCTATTTATGAATTTCAACATACTAAATGAGTACAAGGAATATAATTTTCTAAAATTATGATTAAATATTTAAATAATTATTATATTAAATACTAAATTACTTAAATCAAAAAGAGATTTAAAGTATAAAGTTGTAGATTTAGAAACAATATATCTAGAACCTCCAAATTTAAAAGAAGAAAAATGGATGATGTTATCTTGGTTTCAATGTACATGAGTATTTATATTTCAAAAGTAATGGATATAGTGACCAAGAATATTAAATAATAATTGAATTGTTCCTACAATTTCATCCTATATGGATGATAGTTGATTGTTACTTCTTAATTATATTAAATTTTTATTTCCTTGATACTTTTGTAAAGTAACTGTTAGTTATGATTTATTCAAGGCAATCAATGGTGAGATATATATCAATAAGTTGCAAATAATTGGGATTTGAAAAAGAATTTGATATCATTTAATTTTTCTCCCTATATCTTAATTCTTTGATTCAAGGCCATTATTAATCAACCATATAATGAGCATTTATAATATAATAATGTTTTGGCTTCTATGCTTAAAGTAATATCAAAATTTTATTTAATGGAAATTTTTAAGTATAATTGATTTTCTTTATTATTATTATTATTATTATTATTATTCATATAATAATAAGTTTTAAAATTTTAAAAAACTTTCAAAGATATATTACATGTATTTATAAGAATAATTCATGCATTAAAGTTCTTAAGTAGAAATATATAATTTATAATATAATTTTTTTTAATATAATTTTTTTTAATTTATATATACATATATATAAATTAATATTTTTACTCTTATTTTTAATGATAAAATAAAATAATTTTAAAAATAATTTAAATTAGATTTTTTAAAAAAAATTTATAATTAATATTATTACATATAAACTAGTAAGAGCTTTTATCATGTTGGAGTCTTATGAATTGTATAATAAACCATTATTGTATAGAAAAACTTAAGCATCTATGGAAAAGATAGTGAAAATAATCAATTTGGTAGATTTTTAAAATAAAAATTGAATAACTTTATTATTTTTTGGATTTTTTTTAATAATACCAATTTTTTAGTAGTTCAGATAATTTTAAAGTTTTATACATAAACCAACTATAATGACTAATACAATAGAGATTTTGGATTGAAATGCTTCATTTTATAATTTAAGCATATTTAATATTAAATTTATCTTTAATTTTTTATTTTTAAATATATTTTAAATTTTTAAATTTTTACTAATTTTTTTAGATTATTAATATTATCTTAATAAAATAATAATAATAAATCGTAATTTTAATTATTTTATGTTAAATTTTTTTAGTATTAAAATAATTTAATATAATTTTTAGACTATAAAATAAGACTTATAGACTATAGTTATGTCTTGTAGGTTATAGATTATCTATTTAAAACTAAAATTTTATTATTTAATATTAATTTTGCTCTAAAAGAGAGTAGACTATTACTTTTTGTAAGAATTATTATTTAATTTTAAAAATTATTGATTACTTTGTCTAATTACACTAATATATTTGTTAGTTTAATTTATTTTCAGTCTTAATCATCTTAGATGGAACAAAAACAAACTACATATGCTACACTTGGAAGAAGTGATAATAGATTTATAAGTATTATACATCTTTAAGATTATTTTAATATTCTTTAAAAAAATATTATATATTAATAACTTTAATTCTAGAAGCATTATTTCTACACCTATAGAAGAAGTCAACAATAAGATTTGATATTTATAATAAAAAAAATATATAATTGAAAGAAACTAATAAAAATAGATCAACTTCATAATTAAATTCTAAAAATATTACTACCACAAGTATTCAAGAACCAACAATCAATATGCCAAAGAAGTTTGATGGAAAAAAAATCAAAGTTTGAGGATTTCTAGAATAGGTCAAATTCTTCTTATGTAAATATTTTTTTTTGATACCTTGATAGTATCACTTAAGTAGAATTAATAGACACAATTTTATTTGGTAGTATTATTTTTTGATTTATATCTTTTATGAAAAAAATTAGTTTTTTATTTAAAAAAATTAAGCTACAAAATATAATATTATTGCATCAAATTTATTGAATTTAAGACTTGGAGCACAAATTCAAATATAAAAAAATCAAACAAAAAAAAAAAAAAAATTGCTATAGAGACCTTGTAATTAAAAAAATTCTATACTGCAATTATCAAATACAAGTCTCATGCTATCATCTTTGATAGTTATATTTAATAATTATTTCATAGATAAAAAATTTATATTATAACGTAGCTTAATATTCAAAGAGAATATTTCACTAGTTCTATTAGGAATTTTCTAATGGATGTCTACATTATTTAAGTATATAGAAGTAGATAGATATAGATAGAAATATGTTGTAAAGATAATATCTTTCGAAAGAAGCTTTAAAAAAGTTTTCTAGATGCGGATTAGATATTTAGACTTTTATGGATATGCCATGTGGCTATTAAAATTTGTTCCATAAGTTTCTTATTTTTAGAAAGTTATGTTAAAAGCAACCTATAACTTGATATTTGAGCCACAAGCCTTGTAGTCTCTAAGAAGCTTCTATAAGACCTTCTTTGTAGCTAGTATATATATATATATATATATATATATAGAGGTAAGATTGAAACCATTGTAAATCTTATCAATATCTTTCTTGTATTTCAATCTTAGTTCAAGACTTCTTAGTTTTTTGTATTTGACAATAGCCATTTTAGTTTTTTTCTATCTTATAATTATTTCTTCTTTCTATACTTTTTTCCTTCTTTAATGATACATGAGTGTATTGGCTTCTAGATTTTATTGCGATTCATATCCTCAATAAGTTATTATTATATAACTACTTCTATTTAAAGATACTATTAAAAAATAAGCCAATAAAAGTAATATTAAGATATCAAATATCAAATATTATTTTTAATATTATTTAATATTCTTTAAATTAAATGGTATTTGGCCCTCTTTGGTTTGAATTACAAAATTTTAATCTTAATTAACAATTAAAAAGTACAACTTTGTAATTTAGTTCAAAAATTTATAATTTTTTTTGATATTCATATTTTAAAAAAAGAACATTTATACAAGCTACAAAAAATAAGATCTATTTATTATTTATATAGCATTAAGTACTCATTTAATTAGAGATTATAGTAGAATCTTGAAGTAATATAAAAAATATCAAGATATATTTGAAAAGAAAAAATTTGATATATTGTTAAAACATTGATCTTATAATTGTTTGATAAATCTTTAAAAAAAAATTCAACCACCATTTGGACTAATTTGCAACTTATCATAGAATAAACTTGCTACTTTGAAAGAATATAATAATAAAATTCTTGCAAAGAAATTTATAAACATTCCAAATTTCTTGAAGACACTCATCCTCTTTGTTAAAAAAAAGTCAAATCCTTACAAATATCATTAGATTATTGTAGACTCAATATCTTGACTATGAAAAATTGTTATCCTTTATCTTTAACATTGAAATTTTTTGACTAGTTGAATAAAACTAGGATCTATATTAAGATAGATTTACAAAGAACCTACAATCTAATATATATATATATATATATATATATATATAAATGGAAAATCATATTTTGAATTAAATATGGCTATTTTGAATATAATGTCATTAGAAATGTAAGATTATATGTAAAGTTTAAAAAATATATATTTTATATAACTCAAGTAGAATATTTGAAATATATCATTTAAAATAATGATTTGTAAATAGATTCTAAAAAGATACAAACTATTATAAATTAGACAACTTTAAAAAATATATATAATGTTAATTTTTTTTGAAATTAAAAATTATTAATAAATTATTTATATCATTTATATTATTAATATATATATATATATATCATTTATTTTAAGTTATTATATTATTAACATAATTAATTTATAAAGATAATTTGGAATAGAATAAAGATGCAAAAATGATATTTTAAAACTTAAAAATATCTTTCACATCAAATCTTATTTTATGTTATATGATTACAATCAATGGTTCATTGGATTGTTCAATTTGGATATTTTTTTATTTTTATTATCTTTTAATAGTTATAATATCTATTTAATCTAATTATAGTAGTAATAATATCATAAGTAAATTAGAAGTAATTAATAAATAATTAAAAAATAATTTAATTTTTATCCAAATTGTGTATTTCTTATTTTTATAAGTGTTACAAATTTTTATAGACCATGGCATGTAAGTAGTCAATTTTTATTTGAAAATATATTTTTAAAGACAACGGTGAAGTTAGTTTGGCCAAAAAGGCATATCTATGGCTCTTTGATGACCATCAACCTTGATCTCAAATTTTGATTCTAAAATCAATTAGGATTTTTGATTTAGAATTGGACTCTGTAGAGTTTAAGGGTGGAGATGAGATTGCCACCTTTAGATCTTAGGGTAATAGTATAAAAAGGCTCATGTGCTCATGTAGCCAGGACCTCTCTCTTTATGTGTGGATAATGCCATGCCAAATTTTCTTTAAACTCTTATAAGTAACTTTGGTTTATTTATTTATTTTTTACTTAGTTTTTAAAATTAAATCTTTAAAATTTAAATAAAAGTAGAATTTTTTCTTATGATTTTATTAATGCAAAGATATTAGAATTTTGAATTTGGATAAGGAATTGATATTCTATTCAATGAGGGAGGATGTACTACCTTCACAATCTAATAGATCTATTTTGGAAGGTTATCCTTCATTATTCTCAAGTTGGATAACAATTTAAAAAATTCTTAAAGATCTTTGAAGTCTAATTTTAAGAAAGCTAAAAATCAATAACTTTAAAGTTGAGATGTGATAAGAGTGCTGGTTTTTATAGCAAAGGATATGTTGCTTCCCAATTGTCAATTTTATGTTGTTTTCCATCTTGTTTATTTAATAAATTAAAAAAACTGCTAAGTAGATACCTCATTTTTATTGTGTGGACATCCACATGCCACACACCTCCACATACATATAATAAAATTCTTATTTATACTAAATTATTTTTAAATAAAATTATAATAAAATATTTTTAAAATAAAATTAATAATGTTTTTAAGATAAATGAAAGAAGTATGTAAAATATAATATAAAATCTTGTTAAATTTAATCTACAAAAAAAAATAAAAAAATAAAAAAATAAAAAAATCATAGCTATGACATATAAATCTTTTATTATAAATTTATTCTAAAACTTTTTATTGTAAATAAGTGTTTTAATATGTGTATGCAAGAATGCATGGCATAATGTTGCAATGTAAATAGGTCTTATGGATATAGTAGGGTTGTATATCTTTTTGCTAAGGATTTGGATTTACTAATAATTTAGATTTATTTCTTTGTATTTTTATTTTTATTTTCTTTTCTTTTGTAATTCAAATTGCTCTAATATTAAGATTTTTTTTACGTTTAGATTTACTTCCTCTATCATTGTATTTTATCTTTTTTAAAAAAAATTAAAATTAAAATTTTTTTTCTGTTTTTTTCCTCTAATTTTTTCTACTATTTTTTTGTGAATTTTCCTTCTTCAAATCTTCTACTTTAAAGCCTAAAAAAATATAATTTTTAAAATGACATGCCTTAGATTTTTACTTTTATTTTAATCTTTTTAAAATCTTAAACCTTAATTTTATTTTCGAATTTGTATTAGATTAATAGGAAATTTTAATAGCTTTAATTTTCTACTATTAATAATATTAATTTAAAAGATTAAGTTAAGTATTTGTTCAACCTTATAAAAGTAGTTTTTTTTTGTTAAACCATAAAAATCCCTAAAGTCAACTTTATAGAGGAGCTTTGAAGCATGGACAAAAGGAAGTCTTGAGGATGGGATGTAGATGGTGAAAGTTTTTAATATTGCAAAGGTGGCACTAAGGAGAATTGAAATTTGTAGTGCTAAAGATTAATAGACATAGAAATCCAATAGTTAGAGGAGAAATTAGAGCATGTGAATATGGAGACAATAGGAAGAGAGGAGAAGGAGGAGATTAAATTAAAAACAAGATGATATAAAAATTATAGGAAGTTGCTAAAGGGAGGGATAGCAGATTCAATTAATGGAGATCAGAAAGAAGGAAAGTATAGTAATGATCAAGAAAGATAAGTAAAGAGCAATGAGGATTAAGGACACTTGTTTTGAAATTTTAATTACTTTCTATGAAAAAAAGATGTACACTTTATATTTTTGGAAAAATAGAATTTCTTTTGTAAACCTATGGTACATGTATATATTAGAAGAAAATAGAATGTATGATTGGAAGGATGAGTGTAGACAAAAGAGATTTGTTAGTCACGTTGTATGAATAATAAGTTGGTGTAGAGAATGTTTTCATGTCTTATTTTATCTCGTACACTTGCTTGTGAATTGATTGCTAGATTTACCTAAGCTGTCTTTGTCTTCATTATGAATTGTTTTAATAGATGTAGCTAATTGCATATTAATAGCGACAAGCTTCTCCTCTAGATTACGATTAAGTTTGACATGATAAGTTGGGATCAGATATACTAAGATTGAGCTAGAGGCTAGATCCTTCAATCAATTGATGTTGATGTTTTGATTTAGACCAAGTGAAGAGCTTTTCCTTTGTTATAATCATGTATAAGATTAATTTTTAAAAATTTTAAGATAAATAGATAGATAGATTGATATAGGAGTGTAAAAATTATTAATTTGGATACTCTTCATTTTAGGTCGTAGCTCCCAATTATAATCAATTGGTCTTTGTAGAAATCAATTCAATAAAAAATAGATCCTAGAATCTAACTTCTTGCATGTTTTGCCACTGTAGATACCAAATATTTTTTTATTTATATTCAAATACTCATAAAGATAAAGCTTTTGTAGTGTGCAACCAAGTAGACACCATGAAGAATAAGGCGAGTAATGGAAAAAAATATTTGAAGTCTTGGATAGAATTTGCTACTAGCTATTAAATTGGCTATTGAAAGATGATGTAGAAATTATAAAGAAAAGCCAAGAAAGAGCAGTGATTTGATTTTGTTTTTTGTTCTTTTTGTTAAGGAAGCTACAATGTAGAAATTTAGAAACAAATTAGATTATGGCGTAGGATTTAGTATTTAATTTGATGGAGTATACTGTGATAAGAATATGTAAGGGAGGATGTTGACTGTCATTTGGTGATAGAATTTAATAAGAATCTGATAAGATTACATCATTTTTATTGCAAAGTTTTGTATAGTGTATAAAATTGTAGAGTTTAGTCTCATCAAAGGTGTGAAGAGTGTTTGTCACTGGTTGGATTTTAAAAGAGATTAGCAATGGCAAGGTTTTGTCATCATTTTGTGATACAAAGACAGTAACAGTGGCATGTGTAATTGAGTTGATGAAAATATTTGATGATAGAAGTTTGATTTTTTTCTTTGTTGACTTTATTTCTCAAAACATATAATTGTATGATAATCAAGGGATAAATTAATACAAAAAGATTAAAGAAGGTAAGCCAAGTTTTATATGGATTACAATTATTAAAGCTTATTTAAGCAAGTAATTTTAGGTTTTAGGTCTTATTATAAAAAAAATAAAAATAAAAATAAAAAATCCTAACTTAGCTTATTAGAAATATTGAAAATTAGGATATAGTCAAGATGCTTGATAGACTGCTACCATGGTCAATTACACTTGAACTATGATTGCACTTAGCCTAATATTTTAATGCAACTTGGTGAAGGTTTATTTGGACTACTATACCTTTAATAGAACTTTATGATGTACATAGTTAAAATTCATGCCAAAAAATCTAAAAATTGGATATAAATGGTGGTAATTGTGGATGAATAATATATCTTCTAGTCCCGACTACTGGAAGAATTAAATTATAGGTCTATTAGTGAGTCCTACAAGATTGCAGTCTAGAAATAGTGGCAATCAAACTAAGACATAAAATGACTATACTTCCTATCTTTATCAACTTATTTTTGAATTTTGTATGAAATTTTTTTGGCTTGCTTATTTTATTGTGCTCAAAATCTTGAAATGTGATTTTTGAGATAATACATTATGGATTGTGCAAAATAAACTTAAACAGAGAAACAAAGAGGCAAGCAACAAAGTGCTAGTAGAGGTGCAATAAATTTTTTATATTTAGTAATATCTTGTCATTGGCATTACATATTACAGTTAGCTTTTAATATTGGCTAGTTGTAGATGTTTGTAAAAAAACTCTATGGGATGGTGAATCATTAATGCATATTGTTTTACTAAATCACAAAGCAGATAGGAACTTAATTCAAGAATTATTCCTAAGGTATTTACATAATTACTAAATATAACTGAAATTGGCATTAGTAGTAACAAACACAGCCTTTTAATTATAGTCAAAATTTTATTTCTTCAATCTAAAGAAATTAAAAGGAAAGATTGCATGGACAACTTCAAAAGAAATTATTAAATTAAAGGTCTTGTTGGCAATTTCTTGGAGGAGCATTACAAAAATAAAATACAGACTTAGAAGAGATTTTTGGAAGGGTCTTGGTTTTGGCTTCAATTTAAGGAGAATAAATTAGTAAATTAGAATTTAGATAAAGAAGATATGGACTATTGAAGTCAAGCTATGAATTTAGTATTCACTATTATCTTTTGAAGCATAATGGACATATTTCAAGAAAAATAGAAGATTGATAATTAAAAATATAGAGCTTGATTTTTGGACTATAATTTGAATATAAATATTGATGAATTTAGAGCTATAATGAAGGAAATATATTACAAGTCAAAGGACTTTTAAAAATCTTACCTAATTTTAATATAAAGAAAGATTTTGAGTCTATTCAAAGCAAATTCTTACTATAACAATAAAGAAGGGAGAGGAGGTGTCTACTTAATGATTTTCTAAATTAATCACTTAATTTTATAATTCTTTTTTAGACATTGGTCTTTATTGACTTCTACTTTAATTGGTTTTTTGATTTATTAGAATTATCCTATAATCATGATTCATTTATCTTTGTTAAAAGTATATACATATACCTTACTATCTATGCTATAAGCTCCCATAATTGCTTTTGACATTCTAATAATGCACTCTTAATTCTAATTTTTATAATCAATTATTAATTGATAATTTTTTTTGTTCAATTATTCCATAGGCAATTTTAATTAATTGCACTTAATTGTGCATTCTAAGTCCAAGGCTTTATATTTTTAAATTTTTATATAATTATTCATTATAGATTCTAAATATATTAGATTTATCAAAGTAATATCTTATTAATTTATAAAACAAAATGAAATAATAGGCAACTTTCCATTAATTTGGTATAAGGCCAATTTTAGAGTTCTTAGATACAATTTAAAAAAATATAGAAATTCTAATTAGTGTTACAAATATAAGATTTATTCCAATAATTATCTACTTAATATGGATAGATAGAAGTAGATAGAAGTAGGTTAATTTAATAATATCTTAGAGAAAAGCTTTTTAGAGACTTCATAGATGCGGTTTCACCTTTATACATAGCTATAGGTGGTTGGTAGGCTAAAAACTTGGCCAACAAGTTAGCCATGTGTTGCCCATGTTGGTAGCTTGTGGAACAAGTTAAGTACATGGTGCACATATGGAAAACTTGTCTTACAAGTTTGGCACATATCTTGAAAATTAGACACATATTGGAGGTCCTATAGAACACTGCCATGTAGCTCTTAGGTAGATAGTATAAATAGAGACAAGAGTGAAGTCTTCTTCATTCTTATTAACGCCTTTCTTATTCTTAGTCTTGTTTCAAGAGTCTCTATTCTTCTTGTCTTTCGCAATAGCCATTCTAGTTTTAATATTATTTCATCTTTGAATGATTTTTTATTTTCTTAAATAACACAAGAATGTATTGACATTCTATTCTTTTATGATTCATGTCCTTGACAATAAGCCTCTATCTTTAAGTAAATAATTTCTAATAGACGCTTATTAATTTTATGTAGGTTGATTTTCATATTGATATATCTATGATATTCACACTATCATCTATGACTTGAATTATTTATTTCAAAAGATAGAAATAGGGTTGAATTTTAAAAAAACCCACATTGAGATATAATATTTGTCCAATGAGATTGTAATATAGTTATAAGATAAATATTTATTTATTTATTTTACAATGGTGATCATTGCCAAATTTTGTACATATGTGTACAAATACAATGTATATATTATCAAGAAAGTCTAATGTCTAAGAGAAACTATATATGTTTTTAATATTATTTTTTCTTTCAAACCACTTTGTAGTTGAAATCTATTTCACCAATTACTTCTTTATCAATAACATTACAATTATCATCAAACTTGTAAACAATGTAATAATTTTTTTTTCAATACCAATTATGTTTACAATAGCTTGATAAAAATAATACTCCTAAAATGCCTAAAGCTACACAAATCAACAATTAATTGGAATTTAGAAAGGATCTGTTTGACATTTCCACTTTTGTTTACAAAAATGCAATTGTATGCATAAGTGCCTAAAAATTTGTATAAAAAATCTAAAGACATTTGCAAGTGTTCTTAAAATCTTCCTCATGACTAAGAATCAAACATGAACAATAGAAATATAATTAATAGATATTTAAAATTCAAAAAATCCAATAATGTTTTATTGCATACAATGTTTATGACATTGCTGAATCTTTTTTATCACTAAATACATTATTAATACTGTTCATGTGTAAATTATTATTATTTATGTAGATGAAATGATTTACAATGTTGATGCCATTGTTTGGGACATTGAAAATATCCAACTGAAATGCAATACACAATATTTATGTAAGTTATCAATACACTCTTGCAACATTAAAGTACAAGTGCCCAATTTAGCATGTGATGCATGATTAGCAACTGTGTATATAAATTATTACACTGAAAATAAAGACTCTTTGTTAACAATTAAAAAATAGTGTTTCTTTATATTATACACACACAAAAATAACCAAATGTACATCAATACAATAACCTTACTTTATAATACTTTTCAAAAAAGCAGGAACAAATAGTTTTTATAGAGTAAGATAGAAATGGTTTAATTTAGTGTATGCTCAAAAGGAAAAAAATGTTAACAAAAAAAAGAATGAAATAAACTAAAACCTTACTTTGTAGCACACTTACACATGTAATAAAAATCATTAATAATTAAAATTCTAAAAATAAAAATACACAAACCTTTTATTATGCAAGACTACAAACATGTATACATATATTTTAAAACACCTTAATTTACAGTACAGTAAATTTGAACAATGAATTTTCTTTAAAAACAACACAATAAAAGAAAGTAAAATTAAAATCAAAACATCAGGACTTCATTGTACACGACACTGAGCCAAGTTATGTCTTGGATGCGACGGATGCGACGGATGAGGATTGCTCTTCATTTGCGCGCATTTGCGGTAATCGGCAGAGGTTCAGCTGAAGGGGTTTGTGTAGTTAGAACTTGCGAGTAAGTTAGGTTTTGGGAGGAGTTGACAGACCTTTTGTGATGAACCGTGGGTTGCCATGTATTTCTGTCGGGGGAGGAGAGGATGGTGAGATGTGGTCATCGAATTTGATATTTAGGGCTTGTGCGATTAGGGGTTTTTGTGTTGTAGGTGGTGGAATGTTGATATAGGAGAGGGGGTTAGAGGGAGAGAATGGAGCAGCGGAGGAGGAGGGAGGTGGTCTTAGTTGTGCTGGGAGTTGTGTTGCACTCCTTGTACATGCTGAGCATTTTTGACATCTACTTCAAGTCGCCAATTGTGAGCGGGATGAAGCCGGAGCCGCTCGGAATACAGCCTCCTGCGAATCGGCTCGTTCTCTTCATCGGTGAGTTCTTCTCTTTCTTATTTTTATTTTTTTTCAAATTTTTAGGTGAATCCCTGCAACCTATTGTCCCTGCGAGTAATTCCGGTGAATCGCCAGCGTTTCCTGCATTCATGTATCTATGCTAGTCTCCTGTCAAACGTCTTATGAGTATGGGTATCAGGATAAAGGTTGTATTATTTTTAGTGGTTGGATTTTCACTTTTATGAGCTTCCCAGTATGAAGGTCTGAGTGTAATTGAGTAGATGATTCTATGGAAGGAACCGGTCACAAACAAACAATGAGAGAAGCGATCATGCAGGCTTGGTGTTTCTTGAGCTGATGATTCTTTGCACGATCAAGAGGTTTAGTCTCCAGAAGAGGTTCCTGCATAGATGTTTTGGAACTTCAGATTTTCGGGAGTGCTTTCATTATTATCTTTTCTCCCCATAAAAGTCTAGTAAAGTACAAAATACTAAGTGAAATTTATCTTGCTAATACCTGGATTTTTAATTATTCTTTATATTGCGCGCACATGGTGTAAGTGTAACATTTTTATTCTTGAAGTCTTTTATTTTACATGCTAAGCAGATAAGTAAGTTGGCAAGTTTACGATCCTGAGTATTAAATCCTAAACCTGTCTAATTATCAGTAGTGAGAATCAATAGTTAGAACATGTGTATTAGTTTTTCATCTCCTACGTGATAATAAGCTGGTGATTTTATAAGGTCTGAATGTAATTGAGTTGATGCTTTTATTATCTGGAGTGGAAAGAGCGTGCACAGATTTTTCGCTGGTTTCTGTGCAGGACTCATGTGTGCTATAAAAGTTTAATCTTCAATTCAAGGTATTAGTAGAGGGTTTCTTTCTTTGGAATTGCTTGTCAATATTGTTTCACAAGGCCATGGAAACATTTCTGCCCTTAAAATCATTTATTGAAACATTGCTGAATGGATAAATTATGAACGTAGCATTGTTGGAATCAACATTTTCCTGATTTGTTGAAAGATGGTGCTTGATTGGTTGGTTCATCCAGCCTACAATAATCCTGCGACATGCATACCCTTGGTACTCAAGTCTGTTCGCATTCTTGTACGCTTTCAAAATTACAAGTTTGTCTATATCGTATGAAAGTCATGTTGGAAGGTTGCTTTTGTGAAGCTAATGTTTAGTTTGGAGCGATCTTAAGGACTTGAATTAAGTGCAGCCTAGGACCATACGGTATTGATAAATCCTCTCATGTACATATGTATACCCTCTGAATATATTATGTGTGAATAGTCGCTCGAAAGTTACCAGTGTGGACACATAAATTTGTCCATGAAATTGCGTGCATGTAGTTCTTGACGATATGTGGAAGAGGTGGGTTCGGTTAAAGACGCAATTCTATGTAAGTGATTTAGTACATGCAAATTGTAACAGCGGATGGGATGCGAGCCGATAAATTTTTCGAAAGGGGCAGAGATGGGCAACCCCGAGCTCCGTTTCTGCACAATATTATGCACAATAAAGGTCGATGGGGCCTTTCTCATGCAAGGCCGCCAACTGAATCACGTCCAGGACACGTTGCAATTATCGCTGGGTTTTATGAAGATCCTAGTGCTGTCACAAAAGGTGTGTCATTTCAAAACATTATTGTTTGTGATTAAAAGAGTACGTGTGCACCCAATTTGAACAGCTTGTGCAATGGTTTTGTTTCACAATTTTTTCTTGTTTTTATTTTCATCTCGACTTGGTTTCGTTTTTTGTAATTTGATGAGTTGTCTAACATAGTCGACAACAGGTTACAACTTCATTGTCTCACTATGGGGCGAACTTTGGGATTGGCAGGTTGGAAGGCAAATCCGGTAGAGTTTGATTCAGTTTTTAATAGGAGCAGACACACAGTTGCATTTGGAAGTCCGGATATTGTGCCTATCTTTTGTTCGGCATTGCCCCATACGTATACGGACTCATACTCAACTGAGTTTGAAGATTTTGCTACTGGTAATGTACTTATGTCGAAATTTGCGTTGCAGCTAGTCTCTTTTATATGCTAGTTCAAACTGTATAATTTTGCAATAGTACTATTGGCAAACGAAATAAATAATTCTAACTGTTTTATATCTTTGACTAATTTGCATGGTATTGGACCTTACAATCGATGCAGGGTAATCGAAACATCTGATTTCTTAGGGTTCTGTCTCACTGCACTTACAACATCCTTACATCCTTACAGATGCATCCTTCCTTGACGAATGGGCTTTCGACCGACTGGAAAGGTTTCTTAAAGAATCGAAATCGGATCCTAAAATCCAGAAAGATATCAAGGACGATGGTCTGATTATATTCCTGCACTTACTTGGGTGTGACACAAATGGGCATGCTCACCGACCGTACTCGGACATTTACCTAAATAATATCAACCTTGTGGATCGTGGTGTTGAAAGCACTGTGAAGCTCATTGAGGAATACTTCCTCGATGGGAAAACTGCTTATGTGTTCACATCTGACCATGGCATGAGCAATAAAGGTCAATATGTTTAAAATCGAATGCATTTATGTCCTTTCTAAAGTTCAATTCCGTTTATGTTAATGATGTTGTTTTAAATTTTTTTTTTTTTTAAATTTGTTAATTTGTTAATTTATTTAATTTTAATTTTAATTTGGTCCTCTCACTCACGTTGGTGCTATTTCTCCAGGTAGTCATGGGGATGGAGATCCACAAAACACAGAGACCCCTATTGTTGTATGGGGATCAGGTGTTCGTGGACCTGAAATGGCAAGCCCCGAAGATGATGTGGATGACGGTTTACTCTTTGTTGATCAACATAGACATCATGAAAATACTCCTGCCTCTTGGGGTCTAAAACACATAGAACGTACCGACATCAACCAGGGAGACATTGCACCTCTTATGGTAAGTCAAGACATACGAGATTTTGGCTTTAATATTCATAACTTCTTATGTTTGTGGATTGACATTCATCCTTGGTCATTTGAGTTTGCTATCAAATTGAAGCACTGCAAATTTTAAATCCGCATAACGGCTCTGTTTGTTGGTGGCAGTCGACACTTCTTGGACTTCCATGTCCTCTCAATTCAGTTGGAACATTGCCAGTCGAGTTTTTGGCACTTGACAAGGTTCGCTTCTGGAATGTTAGAGTGCACTCACAAAAAAATCCAAATGTAGTTATTACTGTACCTCGAGTTTGTCAGTGTCCTTGTGGACCCTGATTTGCTCTTCAGCAATCACCATAACTTAGTCTGTGAGCTTTTGCTTGAAGAGTACAGCTTAACTTCTTATTTGACGAATATTTGTGCTGTTTGTTTATTTCCTTCTTTCCAATCTTCATCTTCGTCATCAGAGGAATTCTTTCTAGAACCCAGAAAACAGCGGGTCGTGCTTTTCATTGCTAATTTCTGGCAACCCTTTTAGATGATCCAGCATAGATGGTTAGTAATAAGACCAATCATTTATGGTAAAACCGTACTTAGTCGTTTATGCTTTATTAGATTGGGCTCTTTGTGTTCGTACGTTTCTTAACCAAATTTCTTTCTGTATGCAGAGGGATCAGGCGAGAGCCATGCTTGGCAACGCGAAACAAGTGCTTGACCAGGTTCTCCGCAAGTCACGTATCCTTTCATCTCCAATTTTTACAAAGTTCTTTTCAAAATTATAACCACTCGTATTTGTACCAACTTGATGATCTGTTCGCATCCTAAAATGATTACCTTATGTTCCTCTTTAGGCTGGAGTATTATCGATAGTTGTTATTTCACCTCAGAATTGTGTTTACTCTGTTTGCCACGCTGCGCATGAGTCAAAATACGTGGATTATGTGTTTAGGTGATGTCTTCCGTCGGGTCGAACGCGCAGTCTTACTCGAACTAGTTGTCAGTTTGGCACAAAGTCTTTTGTAACAGTATTTCTTTTAGGAATGTTGTTCGGCCCTTGTTGTGTGTACGAACCAGCGGGGTCCCTTGTAAATGAGTAAGGTTTTAATAGTGAAGGGTCATGTGACTTTTTGATAGAAGCAGGCATCGTAGATTCAACCTAGGACACTATGCAGCACATTTTAGTCTGTACTAAATGAGAAGTTCCTTAATTAAATGTACTAAATGAGAAGTTCCTTAATTAAAGCACAGAGCTCAAACAAGCAACATCACTCTTTTTCAAACCGTTCACGCCGCTGGTGGGGTATGAGTCCATGCTTGCCTCCATCGACCAGTTAGTATCCAGCGGCCAGTTTGAATCTGCCTTGGAATCAGCTCAGGAGCTTATCAAGGTTGCTCTCGAAGGCTTACATTATTTCCAGACTTACGACTGGCTATTTCTCATGTCAACAGTCATCATGGGGTATCTGGGCTGGATGGTGTATGTATTCCTTCATATATTGGAAACATACACCAAATTTCCTCTGTATTCACAGCAGAAGGTTCACCGCATAACAGGTAGTGGACCCGGAAAAAGAATGGTAAGGCTTTCTTTTGTTTACGAGGTTCAATGTCTGTTTGTTTCACTGACATTGATATGAGTCTCAATTTTATTTACTTCAATATCGTATATATGTGTGTGTGTGTGTGTAAAATATATATATATATACACAAAAGAATTTGGTGATCATACGATCGATTCGCACTCATACAGACATACACATTTACATATATGTATGTATTAAGTTTGGAGATCATGAGTTTCTCTTGACGGTGTTTCTTTTCCGGTGTTGTCTCGTACATACACCAAATAGTCAAAACCTAGTTTCTGAATGAAATTACTGGCGCGTAATATACGCAGTGTTTATCTGAAAGAACTCTGAAATCTCACACCTAACCATTTGATGATTGAATACTTCATATCAACTTCCATCTTTTAAGCACCAACCATATAGTTTGGTTCGGAGATAAATTTAATCTTTTATTATTTTTGTAAGATGGAGGGTGGTATTGAAATGTTCTTGATTTATTTTGATCGCTGTGCATGTCGTGCTGCAGGTGCGTCTGTTAGGGGGACTGTTGATGGGAGCATGCTCTCTTCTACTTTTATTTGAGAGAGCCCCACCTTTATACCATGCCTACCTCGGCTTAGCCATGTTTTTGTGGACAGAAATATTTGCAAACTTCAGACTTTTGCAAAATGTTGGAAGTGTGATTCAGACAACTAAATTCTCTTGGTTTCAACGAGTCATCATCACATCGGTTATTTCCTTCATTGTTCTGGAGCTTTTGGTAAGGATTTCATAGTATGGTTACTGCATGGGTGTATCCATATGTCAAGATCATCATGTCTGCCTATCAAAAGTATCATGCGCAGTTTAACCATGTTAACCAGTATTCCATTTACTGTGGTTGCTATGCATGAACTCAGATTAATATCACCTGTGCTTCATCCTACTTTGTTGCCTGTCTTAGTACTTTTCATTGTCAGCTTGGATTGTCATGTCTTGAAAAATAATATGTATATCCCGGTCAGGGAGTTAATAGTAGTTTCTCTTTTCTGCGACTTTTTTTTTCTCCCTCCATTGCTTAGAGATACTGGCACTTTTGCAGGTGGCAAGTTTTTTTCGAAGGGAAGTATACACAGGAATATTCTCGATCGCGGGAGTTGTAGGTGCAGTTGTGGTCTCTTGTAACATGCGAGATTTATCCATGGTTCCTGCATTTGTATGGGCCTCCTGTTGGTTTTTATCAGCATTTACAATAATGCCGACACAGATTGCGGACAATACGGCTCTTGTGTGAGTGCTCTAGCATCTCTCTTTTTCCATGTAATCCACTCGTGATTTCGCTTTTAAGGCTGCGGCTAGTGGAAGCAGATTTTGTTTTTGTGTAATTGAGAAAGAAGTGCTATTGTCAATTTGTGAGTATTTATATGACTTGGAAGTTTGAGATTCAATTTTTTTGTAGTTATTATTTTTGTTTTCCTAAGCATTTATTCTGATGGTACATTCTATGTAGTGCTCTCTAAATATTCTTTGCTAGCACTTGTGTCGAAATCATGGTTGGAATGGGAAGTATTACTCATGGTGTGGCCTTTGTTGTATTGGCAGGGTGGGAAGCGGAATATTGGTGGTTATGGTTGCCATTATCGGTCGGTGGCTTGACTACATTAACGCCTCCGATCCTTCCTGGAAGTTAAAATTCTGTACGACTTCTTCCAAGTTGGATAAGTCTCGGCTACTACTATGTATTCAGGTAAACCGTACTCTAAATTCTTTAGGTCAGTTAGTTCGTCGTCCTAATTTCCTAACCCGAAACATGCTGGCAGTTGGACCTGCCATCCACATGATTAGCAAATGTGTATGTATGAGAAAAAGTACGAGAAGTTGCTGTGCACATACTTTGAAACAAATTCTACTTCACCCACATCTTGGTTTTGCACACATTAATTGGTTAAAAGAGTGAAGTTGTGATATCCAGGCCTCCGATCCAGCAGAGCACTCGACGTGTCGGAAATCTTTTTGACTTGTTACGCATACATTCAAAAACATTGCAAAAACACGAATGAATTGATAGTACTACTTGTTAGATACTAAACGCTTCGACGTGAATTTCTTTTGATGACGTTGAGCAGGTTTTACTGGTATTGGCATCATCGGGCATGGTTTGGGTTACAACATCTTACCGAGCACAAAAAAAAGGCCTTCCCTTTAACCATCAGTTCATTAACTGGTCCCTAGCAGGATTCTCTATTCTACTGCCTTTGAAATCGCCTCGAGGAATACTCCCTCGACTGCTATCGATATTCCTAGGCTTTGCCCCACTTTTCCTACTCCTTTCCATTGGGTATTGATCACAATGACGTTTAGAAAAGTTCAATGTTTTGCCAACGTTCATATTATTAGATCTCTATTTCGAATTCTGATGCACGTGTCTCTAGAGTCCTTTTCTCTTAAAGTGGTTAGTTCTGCAAAATATAGCCAAAAATTGTCTCATACACTGTTATTTGATTATATTATGCTATGTACTCATAATCAATAGTGATCGTTTTGTGTTTATCAGGTACGAAGCTCTATTCTATACTGCGCTTGAACTTGTCCTCCTCGCGTGGATTCTTGTAGAATCTGCGATATGCCATTCTGTTGTGCCTAGCTCATCTCCAAAATGGGAAAGGCTAAACTCCAACTACCTACCGGAGTCCACAGGCAGGCAGTCTTCGAATTCTGCACTCTGCAGCATTGAGCTTCACCACACCAGGGTTGCGCTCTGCTTTGTAAGTCTTCCTCTACTACTTGTAGTTGCTATGGACAATCGACTCAATTTTCTTTATGTCATGTAACTGAAAAACTGTGCTGAAACTTCTGATGCAACATGGGACCGTTCTTTCCATTTTAGATGCAGAGACTATTGGTCAGAATAATAGCCTAAACTACTTGTGCTTGGGTCTTTGTTGCGATAAAATCTGCATACTTATAGAGTTGAGTTGAATCTGCTCACAAACTGGTCCTCTCTATGTCGATGCGTGAGATGGGTATCATTCTTTATTAAATGTAGTGCGCATCTAAGGGAAGTGTGCTTGGACTCTCATATCTGCAATATCTAGTCGTAGGTGCTTGGCTTTTCATACTCTCATTCTTGCGCACGGCCAGTGAATGACTTGACCTGAAATGTTAATCTAGGGACTTCTTTTCCATGTTCAAGTCTTACAACCCATTTCTTCGAAGGAGTACTCTAACTCGATCGTTGGTTTGCGGCACAGCTTGTGTTGATCAACGTTGCATTTTTTGGAACTGGGAACATGGCTAGCGTAGCCAGTTTTGAAATCTCTTCAGTATATCGGTTCATTACAATTTTTGATGTAAGTATCTCAATCAGTAAGCTAGTTCTACGTTTTTGGTATATTTTATATCTAGTTGTATCAAGGACATATCGCTCTTGCGAAATGTCGTCTATGCATGCTTGCCAAGAAATGAATCTCGTGCAATTTTTCTCAGCATTAATTTTGACACTCCTGCTTGATGCAGCCTTTCATTATGGGAGCACTTTTGCTGTGCAAGATCTTTGTTCCATTCATTCTTGTCACGTACGTATTCCTTTTTTTCTTTACTCAACGATGTCATTTTTAATAATTTTCTTAGTTTCTCTGGGATTGTGGAAATGACTGATGTGCATATAAAATCGAGGCAACCGAATTCCCCATTTAGTCTAGATGTTATTGCAACAATACTCCCATGAATAAATTTGCTGCTGCTACCTAGCGTGTCTTACGCGTCGATGCTACCTTGAAATATCTGTGCAGGCTGCTACACTTCATTTCTTACCATCGTATGAATTGGGCTTGCAAGGAAGTTACTAGCCATCCAACAGTGTTAATTGTCAAGTTTCACCTTGCAACAAAGCAAGCTTCGTTTTAGTGTACTTTGAACAGAAAATGTTCTTACGTAGCTGTGGATCTCAACTGCAGATGTGCATTCAGTGCAGTCACAAGGATACTAGAGCTTCCACGACTTGGTTGCTACTTCGTTGTTTTGTTACTCTCTGATGTCATGACAATTCACTTCTTTTTTCTTGTAAGTGGTCATTCCTCTAACATTTTGTTGGTACTCAGGGCGTTGAGGTAGATGCATAAGCGTCCTATTTCTTCGATTGGCTCTTTATCTACTATTCTGCCTTTTAAGAATGGATAATGACGTCCCAGAGCACAATACGTGCTTCCTTAATTGGTTACTGGTTAGGTTGTTAAAATGTTTGTTGAAGTCTCATATCCTACTTGATGAATATGTGGAGTTCCCTTTATAAGCTTCTCGTGTGTGGTGCATGATATTTGAGTGTTCATCCAATTGACGTGCGGATTTATGTCGTGCAGGTCAAGAATACAGGGAGTTGGATGGACATTGGACAGAGCATAAGTCACTTTGGGATTATGAGTGCCCAAGTAGTATTTGTGTTAATTCTTTTTGCTTTATCTAGTGTTTTTACCCATGATCTGGACCTGCTGTCCAGTGAGCAACGCTCCTCTTTAGCACGATTACAGACTTCAAATGATCATAAGTACCATTGATTTTACTTTGAGTAGGTCATGGTTCGATTGTATGTATTCTCTTTATCTTCTTATTACTTTGTAAGTAACGTAGTAATTTCCCGGTTGCATTAATCAGCAAGAGTTGTCTAACAAAGTTGCGACAAAACTCGGCACCATATAAGCTGGAATGATGCCATATGCTATGGTTACAAAAAAGGTCCAGAAAAAGGTGTGGGATGGATTTTAGAACCACTTCTGTCTGAATTGTTCCTAAATTTTAGGATAATGTCTGAATCATCCAGTTTTTGGTGAACACATTTGAACGCCTCAAACTATTCTGCTAGGTTTCAGTTTCCTTCCAGCCGTCGATACCCAAAGCTTATTGCGGTTTCTTCAATGACAATGCTTCAAGAGTCGGTGATTCATTGCTTAAGACAAATACCTTAGGGATCCTTCTGCAACTTGGCCTCCTAAGCCAGTTTTAGTAGAGCCTAGTTCTAATGAAATTAGGCAGAAAATGAGGTCAGTTCTCAATAAAAACGTAGACTTCTTTTGCTTCCATTAAAAATCAGACTTGCCATCATATTTTATCTTCTAGGATGAATAACCCTTATGATTTTGTATAATACATAAAATAAAAATTATACACTAACAAAAATTTTATAACTTTCAAAAAATCAAATATTTTTTATTTTAATAATTAACACAAAGTGTCATAGTTACAAAGATAAGGAGGCAAGACATTTAGAAGTACAAAAGCTAATAAATATTGCATTAGATACAAAATTATATACAACATTAGAAAAAAGGTAATTTTGAAGCATTCTAAAATTTGTATTAGCAAAATTGAAATATCCCTAGTTTTGCTTCTTTATTTATATTATAATAGTTAGATCTTATAAATGCATCTAAAAAAAGTTATAAATGCTACAAAATATTCTAAAAATATTGAAAAAAAAAATCTAAAAGGCTATAGAAGTTTGTGGATGGTGTCAAGGATGCAAGATAGCAAGTTAACAAAGAGACAAGGAAAAGATTATAAAATTAGAATGATTTTTAAAACAAAGAACTGGATGGATGAGAATAAAGTACTAGATGATTAACAAGAATAAGGAACTAGATTAATATCAAGAAACAAGGCAACACTTTGGATTGCTCCAAGACTTGTATTGGCAAGATTGAGGTGCATCTCGGTCTTGCCTCTTATTTATACTATAAGGCCTATGTCTTATTGAACCTTCTAAGAATATCTTAGAAGATTCTAGAAGATTAAGGAAGATTCTAGAAGACTAAGGCAAGTTCAAGAAGACTAAAGAAGATTCTAAAAGGCTATGGGAGGTATTAGAAGAAGGTTCTAGAAGGTTTTAGAAGATTTTAGAAGATTTTAGAAGACTAAAGAAGGTTTTCTAGAATCTTAGAAGATCTTAAAAGATTTTAGAAGATCTTATAAAAGACTACGAAAGATTCTAGAATGTGATAATTTAAAGTATGTCCGTGACATCACTTTTTCTTCTAATGACAAGTTCTATGAGGAGCCGAAGTGATTTGATAATCAAATTACACATACAAGAAATCTAAAATTTGTTGGAATAAAGAAGCAACATATTTTGTCTTTTGTTCATTGATTACCAGTTCAACAAGATCCTTGAGGTAGCATCAATGACGTCTAGATATAATCTTTGTTGTATCAACATCCCATCCAAGAATTTGCTCTTTGTTGTGACCTTCAAAACATCCTCCAAATATAATTTTTGATCCACTTGAAGTCATTTTTTTAATTTCAAGGAATATTACCAAAGCTAGGTCATTTGAATCAAGATTTTTGTGATGAGGTCATATCTCCAAAGACTCTAAATATGGCCTTACTTGGAATACTCCTTCTTTGTCTTGTTCATGTTCTTCAAATCCAATAAATTGTAAAAGTTATAATGATTCACCAACTGCTTGTGTGACAAAAGAGTCTTCTGATTCTTATTCCTGCAATTTCCTTCAAATACAAAGATTTGACATGGTAATTAATAAGCTTCTAGCAGGATCTATTCTATCTTAGAAAAAATGACTATATATAAGTGAAGGTCTTGGTATGGCTCTCCCCTTTTTATATTGATCTTCTATTATTGATAAAAAAGCGTCATTTAAAAGCCAAGAGATATTAATGTCCATAAAATCTTTAATAGCAATTGAATCTAGATTTTTTAGGATATTCTTGATGGAATTTGCAAACTTTTTCAAGTGCATTCTTCAGATTATTTGAAGGTTCTCATGTTCTTTTACTAACTCCATTATCCTTCCAATGGATAAAATATTTCAATTATCCATGTTTTATATGCTCATCCAATATTTCATCCACTTTGTATTCAAATTCTTGATTGATTTCAACTAGGGTTGGTGGTAGAAGAGTTCTACTATCAATAATTGATTTATAATAGGTTTTTAAAAGCAAGACATGGAGGATTAGATGAATGTGTATGCTACTTGGTAGTTCAAGACGAAAATTTACTTGGTGTAGAATTGTAAATGGTCTAAATCTTTGATAGTCTAATTTCTGTGATGGTTGATTTGTTTATATATTTTGCCAAAGTAATGAGACACAATCTCCTATTTTAAACTTTAATTGGTTCTTGCAATGAATGCCTATATAGTTTTTATATCAGCCTTAAGCCATTTGCGATTGAAATTTTAATTCTTTATGGATGGTCTTTAAGTAGATAGCTTGATTTTTTGCAACAAGACTTTCCACATCTTCAATTTGGAATGGATTTACTCTAAGGTGATATCCATAGTTTGAAAAGAATAGAATTTGCTTCATCAAAAAATGTTTGGTGTTATTATATGCAAACTTGGCTAATGATAGGAAGTCCATCTAATCATCTTGTTGATAATTTATAGTGTAACAAAGATATTGTTCCAAGATCTGATTAATCCATTTTGTTTGACCATTGGTTTGAAGATGATAAGTTAATAAAAGGTTGATCTTGACCTTCAAAAGTTGAAATAGTCCTTTCCAAAAATTTGATACAAATTGTGGTTCTTGGTCCAAAATGATATCATTGGGAAGGCCATGTATTTGATAAATATTATTAATAAAAAACTTGGCCGTTTCTTCTCCAAAAATAGTCTTATTATATGAAATAAAATGTGCCATCTTAGTAAGATAGTCTACCACTATAAAAATTGAATCTTTTCCATTAGAAATCAGAAGGTCTGTAATGAAGTCTATAGATAACAATTGTCATGGGTCCTTAGAAACTGGAAGTGGTTGAAGAAGTCCATATGGTTGGTGTCTTGGGACCTTTGCTTAGACACAAATTTTGCATGATTAGATGAATTTATTCACCAATTTTTATATTTGAGGCCACCAATAATCTCTTGATATTAATTTCAAGGTCTTATTAAAGCCAAAATGTCCAGCTGCCAAAAGATCATGTCATACTTGAAAAATTTGAAGTCTTGTAGAGCCTAGAAAAATATATAAAAGATCCTTGAAATATAACAATCCATTTTTGAATTAAATTTTTTTTTTTTAATTTTTTATCTATGTATTTTTTAAATATTATTGAATGCTATCTATAAATAGATCTATCTTTATTACTCTTTGGATTTCTATCTTGAGAGTTGTATTTATATAAGTAGATAGTATCAATATCTTTAACTGTAAATTAGACACCTTTAATATGATTGATTTTTGTTGATTTAATATCATATCTCTTATTCTTGATACGTTGAAAAAAGGTCGTCAAAAAAAAGCTGACGGTATGACCGTCAAAAAAAGGCATATGGTTTTCTTTGAAGTTTTTTTTGGATGATATGTAGTCACAAAATCAAATCGAGATAATGACATACTCCATCATACTTGATGGTAATTCAATACTTAGACACTCATAAAATACTCTAGATTTTTGTGATCAATATATACCATGATCTTGTATTAAGTCCCCTCCAACAAACAACACCATTTTTTAAAAGTATCAACAATTGCCAATAGTTCTTTGTTATGGATCTCATAATTGATCTTTGCAGCTGAAAATTTGCAAAAACAAAATGCTATTGGATGTAGTTGATCAACATCACTAGTTTGAGAGAGTACAGATCTAAGTACAAAATTTGAGGCGTCTCTTTTCAAAATGAATGGTTTTGTTGGATTTACATGGACAAATATAAAGGCTAAAATGAAGGATTCTTTTAGCTTTTTGAATGCCTCTTTAGCCTTATTGTCCCAAATAAATTTCTCCTTATTTGTAAGTTGTGTTAATAGAGCGGCAATCTTGGAATAATTGTTGATGAAAACTTTGTAAAAATTTATAAATCCCAAGAAATATTATACATCTCTAATTGATGACAATTGTTTCCACTCTATAATACTTTGTATCTTCTTTGGATCTATAGAAATTTCATTTTTAGAAGCAATATATGCTAAAAACTCAAGTGATGGTTGATGGAAAGAGCACTTCTCCAATTTGGCATATAATCCACTTTCTTGTAATTTTTCTAATACCATACGTATATGATGTTCATATTCTTGTTCATTTTTAGAAAAGATCAAGATATTGTCCAAGTACATGACTACAAAGTCATCTAAGTATTTCTACAAGATATCATTCATCATATGTTAAAAGATTATATGTACATTTATAAATCCAAAAGACATAATATTATATTCAAAATATTTGTACCTTATATGAAATGCTCTCTTCTATTGATCTCCTTCTTTCATCCTCACTAGATTGTAGGCGCCTCTTAAATCAATCTTTGTAAAAATCTTTGTATATCCTAATTGTTTTAATAATCCTGAGATTAATAATAATGGATAGCGATTTTTTTTAGTTACCTTGTTCAGGCCTTGATAGTTTACATACATACGTAAAGAACCATCTTTCTTCTTCACAAATAAGATAGGAGCTCCTATAGGTAATTTTAAATGTATAATAAAGTTCTTGGCTAGATTTTCATCAATATATTCTCGTAAGGCTATAAGCTCTGTTTGTGAGAGATTATAAATTGGACCAAATAGAGGTTGAGTCCCATCTTGTAATTCAATCATAAGAATGATGTTATGATAACATATCTATTTTTTTTTTTTTTTTGAATACGTTTTCAAGGTCATGGTATTAACTAGGAATATCTTATTTCAATTGCTCCATTGGATCTTTCATCGAGATAGCATAGAATGCAAATGTAGTTCCTTTCTTTGTTACCTACATAAATACTTTAGCTCCAAAAAATGAAATAGTACCTCGTTTCTTCTTTTGATGTTTGAATCTTCAAGAAATCTTTCACAAACTCTAATCAATATCAAGATTATATAACACAAACTAAGAGAGTTCAATGATAATAGGATTTGTTGGACATCAAATGGTGTTGAAGACAATGTATAATATTTGATCTTCTAGTACCACTTCTAATGATTGGATTTTTTTAATAACATCCCTTGATGTAAGATTTTGTCCACCAATGACCTCAATAGATCGAAGATGGATCTTCTTTACAAATACTAAGTTTTATTTGGTTATAAAATCTTTATCCATAAAACATACTGAGGCTCCAATATCAAAAAAGACTTTGACAAAAATTTCTTATCTTAATGTTCTTATATATATATAAGAAGTATAAAATAAGATATTCGATTTAGAGGTAGGAAGAGACTTTTTTCTAGTACTTTAGATTTGGGGGTGTCCAACTGCAAGGTCCTTATTATGGTTGGACATCTTCATTTTCTGATTTCTCCAATTCAGATATTATACCTTGTGCCTTAAATTCTCTAGATTTATTTGGACAATTTGATGCCTTGTGATTAGGTTTTCCATAATATAGATATAAATTCTCTAGCCAATGTTTAGTCTTTTATGCTGGTATTAATGGCTTGAATTGGGTTGCATCAATTTGCATGAGTTCAAGATATGTTAATGGCTTCTCCAATATTCTTAAAGATATAGCAGACGTACTTTAATAGGTATTATTGAAAATTGATTGCGTGTCTTATTGTAACTCAAATAGGCAATTGTCACAAGTAATAGCTTGAGATATGAGTTCTTCTAAGCTTTCAACTCTTGACATTGTGATCAATAAATTCTTTACATTGTCTTTTAAACCATAATGAAATTGAGTCATAAAAGCCTTATCATTCCAATTAAGATGATAAATAAGTTGTTAAAATTTTGTGGCATAAATTATAGCTAAACGTTGTACTTATCATAGATTTTGAATCTTCCTTTGTGCCACCCTTTCTTGATCACTATCTCTAAATGTAGTATTAAATTTTTTTATAAAAGCCTCCAAATTATATAAGATTAGAGAATTCTTTTCCAACAATAGAGCAAATTATGATCGAGCACTTCCTAATAAAAAAGTGTCTACAAAAGCGACTTGAGTGAATCCATCTAGATAATAAGAAGGATATAGTTGTAAATAAAGTCATACTTGTTACACAAACCCTCAAAAGTTGGATCTTGTTCTATCAAATTTATTAAACATACTAGCTTTTGGCTCTTTTATGATAATCCTTAGAGCTTCTAGAGGAGTTATGTGCATAGCTTGTCTACTGCTTGCTTCCCTCAACTGAATAATCTCTTATTGCAAACTATGAATCTCTCACTTAGCTTCTTCAAATACTTGCTCCATTTGCGGTATTTTTTTTTGGATTACAAAAAGATGCCATTTCTTCTTATACAATATCCAAAAGAGCTCAAAGATCTACAAGAGTCACTATTCTATTCTTTGTTTGTGAAGATGCACCTCCATTAACTTGATCTACTTTTATATTGACAAAAAAAAAATCAATAAGCTATCAATGTAGTATTTTTTATATTAAAAAGAAATATTTTTAAATAATGTTAATTTAGAAGAGGATAATTCACAACTTCTAAAATATAGTGATATATCTTAGAAAAGGGATAATCCACTCTTTCTAAAAAACATCAAATTGTAACAAATAAGCATATCAGTCTAAAGGGGGATAGTCTGCACTCTTCTAGAATGCAATAGTATTTTGAAGAGATATAATCTACTCTCTATCAAGATATCAAAGCTCTGATATGATTATGTAAACAATTTTGCTAAATTGTTAGAGATGCAAGATAGCATGTTAATAAAGAGACAAGAAAAAGATTACAAAACTAGAATGATTTCCAAAACAAAGAATTGGATAAACAAGAACAAAGAATTAGATGATTAACAAGAAGAAAGAACTAGATTAATATCAAGAAACAAGTCAACACTTTGGATTGTTCCAAGACTTGTGTTGGCAAGATTGAGGTGCACCTTGATCTTACCTCTTATTTATATTACAAGGCCTATATCTTATTGAATCTTCTAAGAATATCTTAAAAGATTCTAAAAAACTAAAGAAGATTTTAGAAGATTAAAGTAAGTTCAAGAACACTAAAGTAAGTTCAAGAAGACTAAAAAAGATTCTAGAAGATTCTAAAAGACTATGGGAGATACTAGAAGAAGATTTTAGAAGATTCTAGAAGGCTATGGGAGATACTAAAAAAAGATTCTAAAAGATTCTAGAAGACTATAGAAGATTCTAGAAGATTAAATAAGATTTTAAAAAACCATGGAAGATACTAAAAGACTACGGAGGATTCTAGAATGTGATGACTTAAAGTATGTCTGTGACAAATGGTTATAAAAGTCTTTAAAAGCTTTTAGAATATTATAAAAGATTCTTGAAAGCTTTTAAATAAGTTTAGAAAGTTCCAAAATCTTATACAAGGTTTATAAAAATCTAAATTTTTATAGAAATTAAAATAAATTCCTAAAAAAATCTTTGTGATTTTAAAACCTTCTAAAATATATATAAAATTATAATTTTTTGTATGTTTGTGATACTAAGATAAATACTAAGTTAATTTATAATTTGGAATAAGAGAGCAAAGTATTATATAATTTATATTATTTTAATTATAAATTTTTTAGTTCTTCTATTAGAAAGTATTATTATTAAACTTTGGCTCATTATGAATTGAGAATATTGTAAAAAAATTATAATTTTTTAAATTAAAATAATTCATTTTTACTCTTTTCTTTATTCTTAATTTTTATAATCATATTACAAAGGTATAGATGATAAATAGCCTTGTGTTTGTTTGATGAGGTTGTAGAAAGTTGTACACATACTTTTAAGCTTTTGTTCTTTGTTTCTTAAAATACAGATAGGCCATTAATAACTTCAATATATCTATGAAGATTTACAAGAACATTTTGCAAATACAAAACTGAAAGTTATTATAAATATTATTGCTTATGAGTTAATATAAGAAGCAGTCTTGCAATAACAATGCAGTAACAATAACAATGCAGTAACAATAACAATCTCAAATCTGTTTGGGCAATGTAAGCACCCTTCTACTTTGTGTTGCATTAAAGAAGAGGACGACGAACTTTCGAAGAAGAGGACGACGAACTTTCGAAGAAGAAGACGATGAACTAGCCGACGAATTAGACGACGAACTAGCCGACGAATTAGACGACGAACTCGCCGACGAATTAGACGACGAACTCGCCGACGAACTAACGAGCAAACAAACTGACCAGCAATCCAATGAATAGATGAACGAACGAACCAACCAACGATCGAAATGCTGAGGATATGGATTCCAGGGATGACGACGGTTACCTAGACACCGTTCATAGATGTTGGCTCTCCTATCTCACGACATCCATCGCCCAGAGTTTTGCAACTTCGAGGTTTTGGGTGCTGTGCCGGAAACCCTGTTGCAAAAACACAGACCGACAGTCTTGGCCCTGTCTGAATATCCCAGGATTGACCTCGTCGCCCTCCAATTCCATCTGTCAACGCCTTCGTGACTTTGAAGTCGCAGCGCCGTATCCTTCTGCTTCGACGGTGAGAGGTTCAGAGTTGGGTTCCGGGCGAAATCAAGGTGGGTAGGTGGGGCTTGGCTCATTGCGAGGCCGATGGCATCGTTGATCAAGGCCGGGCGCGATGCGACCCTCAAAGTGAGCATGAATGCGCTGCAGATGAACGTTATCCCAGACATAGTGTTGCGCTTCGGCGTCAGGAAGCTTCTGGAAGGGAGGCTTAGCGAGATTACTAAGCCTACATTGGAAGCACAGATGCAAGAGCTGCTCTCGTTTGTACAGTGTAACGCTTCGACTCCCTGGACATTTTTCCTCTGAGTCTTTTTTGGTTTTGGAAACTAAATGGTACCAGTGATAAACTGTGTAGTCATGGGAGTGTTTCCTTAACTCCTCCCCAGATTCGTCTGTGGGCTTTTTTTAACTCTAAGATTGGGTTCATGTAGTTTTTCTATATAGTTTGGTTCAATATAGCGCATGCAGAGTGCTACCCTTGAAGTGTTGCAACTGATATTTTCTTCCCTCCTCTTCCTCCTTTTGTATGTTGATGATCTAGACATTTGTTACAGCGTTGACTACTCCTCTTATTTTTGACTTGTTCATACATAGTCTGCTGCTTGGTGTAACTCTGTAAAAAGTTTTTATTCCTTTCGCGGAGCTCCACACGCTTCAATAGGGAGTTCAAATCATGGGTACTTTATTCACCATTTGATAGCACTGATGTTGAGATTAAACGCATAACGCTAGCGTTCTAATGTGAGCAGCATTGAAGCAAATGCCAATTGCTGTGCACACGGAGAATGCGAACACACAACATTATGAAGTTCCTACGGAGTTCTATCATCTAGTATTAGGCAAGCGACTTAAATACAGGTACTATGCCCCTTCACCCAATCTTTCCAATGATCATTATCTTTCGAAATCATCTGGTAAACCTCAGCCTGTGGATGCAGTGAAGTAAGTTTTGAAGAATATGTGCATTTTTCATGATATTGCAGTTCTGCCTACTTTCCAAAGAAGGACTCCACCCTTGATGAGGCCGAGGAGGCTATGCTTGCGCTTTACGCCGAGAGAGCTCAGCTGCAAGATGGGCAGTCCGTCTTAGACGTTGGCTGTGGGTGGGGCTCCCTCTCCATGTATATTGCCGAAAAATATCCTAATAGCAATGTCACAGGCGTCTCGAACTCAGAGACTCAAAGGGCCTTCATCACCGAAGAATGCCGGTAAATATTGTTTTCGACATTGTGGTCAAAAGGCGTGAATGCTAGTCTCGATTGCTGCTTT